>CM059013.1:14725200-15046588 GCA_030272315.1 Paspalum vaginatum | reverse complement strand
ACCACCACACTTATTATAGTAATCTTAATGACTAAATAACTAATGCATGTTTTATCGGCTCACATCACCATGTTAGGTTTATGATCGACAACTTAATTCTTGTATATGTTCTTGTGAAATTGCACACATACACGATTGCTTCGGGTCCATAAAAGTAGTATTAATGCTAGTGCCAGTCGGGAGGTTTTGGTTGAGCTAGTAATCCATTACATGCGTAACTAGAGGTTTGCCTTATATTTTGCTTAACCAGTTGTATGCTTGATGATCGTGCATCTCATTCACTGTGTCATGCATAGCATTCATATAGCAACGCTTATTGCAGATACGTGATTGAGAAACAAGTGCGGGAGCTACTTTAAGCAATGGTGATCCAAAAGATCAAGTAAGCCCCAGACACGACCTGGAGAGCCATCAGTCGTGTTTGGAAGGAGGAGTTGTCCAAGTGATCAAGGGGTTGCCTGGGGCAAAGCCTCACAACCCGGCAAACTAATCTAGTTTAGCTTGTTGGCTGAATAAGAATAAGCAAAGGTAGGCAGGACCATACTCAACCCAGCAAACAAATTATACTTGATGATTACGCATATGCATTAGGAGTTGCTTGGAATCAATTGCATTAGACTCCCTGGCCGCCCTGGCCCTAGCACCTATACATAGAGTTCGTAGGACGAGTATGCCTAGAAATTGCTAGGTACGAGTAGACACAAGTGTGTGGACTCGTCACGTAGGTGTTTTCAAAATCACAAAAGCTTACAGTTATATCACTTATATTTGTTGCTCATGAAGTAAATGGAGACCGGGCGGAGATTTTATTTCAGTATTTACTTTTCATGATGTCGCACCCGGACTCCGCCCGAGTCGTTTAAGGCCCGTCCGCTGTTCGTCTGATGATCGGCATAACATTGCTAGAGTGCTTAACCGGGAAATGGGACCGGTGAAGTCTTACCTGGGTGTGTCCGAAGTTTTCGAGGCTCCGCTCATCCACTTGCTGGAGGCCGATGGGCCCGGGGGCGCTTGTACTCGAGGGAGGGCTGACCCGGTGCGGCCGTGGTATCGCTCCTAAGGGAGGGCTGACCCGGTGCGGCCGTGGTATCGCTCCTGAGGGGGCACAACCCGGGGGTTAGGTGAGGGCGCTTTGAATCTTGGGACAAGACAGGTGGAGATGGGAGCTATATGTGGGAACGCGATGGCTAGTAAGCATATACCCCTGGCATGATAGTTATTCCCGGGAATTAAAATCGATTCGAATCGCTGATGCCCACCAGGTGTGGGAATGCTGATAATGCACAGGGGCAACGTAGTAACTACTTAAACTCTCGGTGTTTAATACTCATGGTTTTGGAATATCACATGATTGGATTGGACTGTTTACCTTTCTGCAAGTTACAGTTGTGTTGAAGGCTCTATAAATGATGAAAACTTACTATTCATGTTACACGTGTTACTGTTTAAAACTAAAGGCTAAGGATCCACTTGCTAGTAAGCCGCTTCGCGTCAGCCGTAAGCCAAATCCATTAAGACCTACTGAGTAATTAGTACTCAGGGTTTTGCCCCCATATTTTGAGCGCAGGTATGGAGTTCATGGTGTGCACTTGTTGTTGGAGACGGGGCATGCCCTAATTTAGGATGAGGTGACTGAGTGGCACGAGGTCGACATCGGTGGCTCGATGTTGTACCTCTAATGAAAATCTTTTGGTGATAACAGGGTGACCCCTAAACTTATATTTTCCGCTGCGAGAAACTTTCAAACTTGCTACCGTATAACATTATGTTGGACTTGTATTTTATGTAAAAACTGGTTTGTAACTAAGTCTAATTTTATGCTATTCAACTGCCTGTGATGATGTTTCTGTTGTGGCTCCATCGTGAGTCAGATGTGTATGATGTCGGTTCCTCTGGGAAAAGGTAATATCGGGAGTCGAATGACTCTCGACGGAACGACCGGGTTTAGTTCGGTCTAATCGCACTGCAAGCCAGAGGTGGCAGGTGTGCTTAGCCCGGATTAAATCGGCGGTTCCGCCACAATCGGCCTCCAGCAAGTGGATGGGCGGAGCCTCGAAAACTTCGGACAAACCCAGGTAAGACTTTACGGGTCCCATATCCCAGATAAGCACTCTAGCAATGTTATGCCGAACAGCAGGCGACAGCGGACGGGCCTTATGCGACTCGGGCGGAGTCCAAAGTGCAACCTTATGAAAAGCATATGCTGAAACAAATCTCCGCCCGGTCTCCATTTAATTCATGAGCATAAAAAATAATGACATAACTGTAAGCTTTTGTAACTTTGAAAACACCTACGTGACGAGTCCACACACATCGTGTCTACTTGTACCTAGCAATTTCTAGGCATACTCGTCCTACGAACTCTATGTATAGGTGCTAGGGCCAGGGCGGCCAGGGAATCTAATGCAATTGGTTTCAATCAACTCCTAATGCGGATGCATAATCATCAATCAAGATAATATTAGCTGGGAAATTCATGGTCCTGCCTACCTTCCTCGTTAGAGTCAGTAGCTGCCTCCTGAGCGGAGTCGGGCTCTTGCTGTTGGTCCTCTGGCTCTTGGTGCAGCTCCTCCTCGGGCTCCTCCGCGACGGGTTGGTTCGGCGGTGGTTCTTCGTTCGCGGAATCTATATGCATAACAGGGTGCAATTGGAGCATGTATTAGTGCAATGTTTGCTTCAGGATGCGAGTGCAATGCAAGGAATTAGGGTTTATGGAATAACATTATGTATTTTCGTGATGGAACTTGTTTAACGTTAAGAAATCGTACAAGCCATCACCTATGATAACTTAGCTTGTCACATATGACTACGTGGGGGTGTGTGACTGAATAGCATCGAGTTATGCGAAAAGGACCGGTGCTTACTATTATCTAGAACTCTTTTCATTGTTAACTATGTGTTTAATTACTAGGCAAGGGTAATATTGTAAATATACAGCAAGCATTTAAGCTGTCAAATTCTTATACTAAGCCTAGGCATACTAGCAATGCTGCTGCCCTAAATTCAAAAGTTTTGACTTCCATTTAACCTATATTTTCTATTTACTAATTTAAACATGTATGAACTTACCAATTTCAAAACACTAATCATTCTTGACAGGCATGGTATCCCATTTCAACAGTGAGTTCTTTATACTTCAGGGAGCACAAATAAAATATATAAACTATTTAGAGCCTAATTTTTATATAAATATCATTTCCTCATTTATTTCTATGCTAAAATCACATGTAGGGGCAAAATGGTAATTAAACAGTGAACATTTGAACTACCAAAAATCATAGTGAGCCTACATACCCTAACAACACTGCTGTTCAAATTTAGCAATTTTTGGAGATCATTTAGTCCTTATTTCTTATTTATTAGGGTTTTTCATGCTTGCATAAAATCAGGGGCAATTTCGTACTTTCCTACTCAACCATCATATTCACTAGACAGATCTATTCAAAAGATTTCAATGCAACTGATTTGGTATTTTTCTGATTTTTATTGAATTTTCTAGGATTTTTCAAAGGTTTCTGCCGAAATAATCAATTTAACAGGAAATCATCAGATCCAGGGGCTAGATTGTGATTATTTCGGAACCCAGGGGCTAGTACGCAAGATTTACAAGACTCAGCGTACAGCGCGGTGGACTAAAATGAAAAATCCCGATACCGCGGGGGTCGGATCTGCAATACGCCGTCTTCTTCCTCCCGTCGTCTTCTTCCTCGCGACGGGAGGGACGGCGACGGTGGCGCGCGGCCAATCCGGCCCTGCGGGGCACGGAGGCTCACCGCGAAGTGCCGGGGAGAGAGAGAGGAGGACGGGGAATCTTATCCACTACCTCAAACGGCGGGGGGAGACCGCGGGGGGGGGGGGGGGGGTACGGCGACGAGCGCTTCTGGCCGGCGGGGTCCGGCGGTGCAATACGCCGGGGTGGAGGGGTCTCAGGCGACGAGGTCTAGGCGGAAAGGTGGAGTCGAGGCGGCGAAGCTCGGCGCGGTGATGGTTGAGCTCGGGAGAGGGCAGAAGTGGCTGGGGGCGAGCTCGCGCGAGCTCTGTCAATGGCGGACGGCGCGAGGTCGAACGGGAAAAACGGAGAGACCGAGCGCATGAAAAGGGGTTCGGGGGAAAGGAGGTCTGCCTCGCCCTCGCCTTGGAGGCGCGCCGTGCGCGCTGTCCGCGCGCGGCAGCGGTGCGTGGCCGCGGCGGCCGGGGGAGGCCGGCGCGTGGCCACGGCGCTCAGCGGCCAGCGCCGCGTGGGCGCGCCCGGGCGGGGAGGGAAGAGAGAGGCGCGCGGGTGAGCGGGGTCCATGGACCGGTGGGGCTGACAGGTGGGGCCAAGGCCAGAGATGAAAGAACAAGGTGCATGGACCGGGTGCATGGAGCGAGGGAGCCGGTGGGGCCCACCGCGGCGGGTGTCGGGCGGGAACCCGCAGCTCTGACAGGTGGGACCCATCTGTCATAGGCTCGTGAGAAAAAGAAAATCCCGAAAAATGAAAAAAAAAATTTGACCACTAACCAGGTTTCTGAATTTCGCAAATTTGACCAATTTGCGAGCCGAATTTGAAAGGACCAAATTGAATGAAATGTTGTAACCTTTGAAATATACAACTTTGTCAAAAGCACCAAGTTCAAATTCTGGCTTTAAATTTGATTTAAATTTGAATTTAACTGTCAGCCCTCAGTTTGGACTGAGAACTGTTTTCCTTAGATAATTCAAATGTCCTATTTCTAGCCATTTTCTCCCAAAAGTCTTTTTGACAAAGTTGTTCAAGATTTCATGGCCTAAAACTTTCCCAATTGGACCTTTGCATGAAAAGGATTCTAGGATATAGAAAATGAAGAATTCTAAATATATCAGATTTGGAGTGTGTTTATTGGGTAACACCAAAGTCCCTTTACACTAAGTTAAGCCCATTTTCCATCCAAGCTCTAATTGACAAAGTTGTTTACCACCTTAAGACCTACAAGTTTGGTATAAAAGTTTAACCTAAATCTCCATAGGATTTAAGTTATGCTCACATTGATAGCGTCATTTTTTGCAAAAACCGAGTGCATCACTTAGCTATTTTCACCATGTTTGTTCATATGACTCAAATGCACATTAGCATGAAATGAGATGATGCTTATGAGAAGTAATTAAACAAAGTATGCACTTGATAATGCTCAGGAGATGCCTAGGGCATCACAAAGGCTCCCGGCAAGTAAAGGCTAAGTGCCACGGTTTGGCCACCGCCACCGTCTATCTTCATCACAAGGCACCAGATGCTTCACTACAGAGTTTGTAGGGTCTCCTCGTCCCCGCACAAGTTGTCGCCGCCACTCCACACCAAGAAGGAGGGTCTAGCAACAAGTACAAGTGGCTTGGCCGCAGCGAAGGCTTCTCCTCTAGCTCACGCGGGAGCTACTCTCAAGGAGAGCTCACAAGCTCACTCTCTCTAAGCTCTAACCTAGCTTGGATATGCACTATGCTCTCATATGGTGGTTGAAGTGATGGATATGCTTGGAATACACCTCTACACTTGCTCTCAACTTCAAGGTCTCCAACACACTCGAAATGCTCGGGTGGGGTGGCTTATATAGCCTCCAAACTCGAACTAGCCGTTGCTCCAACGGTCTGCTGACGTAGTGTAGACCATACTATACGGTCTATGCTTTTTGCCTAGACCGGACCATACGGTCCATTCACTTTTCCAACAGTCGCTGAATTCTTGCGTCGCTGTACTTTGGTTCAGAGCTTAGTACAGTTTGTAGGACCATACCATACGGTCCATGTATCTCTGATTTCATCTCCAAAACCATGGCTTCGGGTTAAATGGGACGGTCCATGGACGGTCTTCATAATCGTACCATACGGGCTGTTGTAATCTTCTACGGCTTCAATCTTCACACCCTCGGCCTACTTGGTACTGTTTATAGTCCGGTCTTCTAGACCATACTATATGGTCCGTGTAATCTTGGCTACTTCCACGTCTTCACTGCTGGAATGGTACGGTTTGCTCATTTCCTTGAGACCGTACCATCCGGTCTTCATATCTTTCAAATCCTCACTCCTCTTCCAGAATGGTCCAATGGTTAGGACAGTCTACAGGACCGTACCATCCGGTCCATTATACTTGATCGCTTCATCTTTTCAGCCCCGTTGGGGCAGCCCTTTGGGCCTTGCCTTCGAATTTTCTTCTTCTTCATCCCTTGGACCTAAACACCTGAGAATATACATCTAGACAAGTTTATTAGTCCAAGTATTGGTTGTCAATCAATCACCAAAACATAACTATGTAAATATGGCGCATGATGCCATTTTCCTTACAGCTTGGTCGCACGGTACCGATCTATAAGATGAAGCATAAACAAAATAGTAGATCGATATCATGTGAGATAACTGACAGATATTGCGCCATGCAGAGTTTGGCGTGAGATTCATCGAGATAACTAGCGAATCTCGCAATCTGCGAAGCTTAGTACTAGACTCACCGAGGTAACTATCAGCCCTTGCCATAAAAAACGCTTCAGTACAAGGTCCGCCATGGTTCCGGTAAGCGCTTCGCTGCCCTAGCCGACCCGAACGACTCCGCTGGGGAAGCATGACACTTAACCGGACAGAATAACCTTGAGAAAGAGTGGCGATGCGCCGAGAGTTGTATTGATCATGTGGATGATCATTTACATGATGTGTCTGGTTACATATTTATAGTCAAGATGACTTGACTTTCAAGGTACACCCTTTCTTAGACTCAAACTCTTTCCTAACTAATATATTACAAGTAAATCTAGGACTCTATTACTAGGTAACGTGATCTGGACTATCCCTTACATCAGTCCGGATCCTCATAAGGCTTCCAAATATCTGCCGAAACATGCCATATAATCGTTGTAGATTCTAGACGTCACATTGTTTTGGCTATTCCCGTCGACTCCGAACTTATCTGGACGTGATTCTTGCGGCGTTGGAAATCTTATCTCCTTAGCTTTCAATCCATACGTAGAACACCCAAAACAGAGTCCATATGTGGCATGGGCACCTATTTTCGTGCGGCATACTCCTGCAGTCCGAACTAGTCTTGCGAATAAATTGGGCTTCAACATGGATTAGCCCTATGACTTCATCTTGGCTTGGGCCCCGGGCGCACAATTATCATCATATTTAGCCAAACTTATGATATAAGCGTGGCCAAGTGGATTCCTTCACCGTGGGCTTCTTTTGGCATTTTGGCCTACCAGTCCTGGTAAAAATCCGATGGCAACATTATCTTTGTTCATGGTCTTAATCTAAGCACAATCCTATTCTTCTACAAGCTTGGAAGATATAGCTATCTTGACATTGCTCGGGCTCCGCTTAAACTCTGGATCCGCTACTTACCTTAGGTTTTCACACCTAGCATGTGATGACAGAGCCTATCATTGCCATTTATTTAGGCTATGTTCACCAGAGAGTCCAAATAAAATAAATATGTAAAACACTCTATATATATGTATCGTAGACAAAGAAAGATGCGGGCGGTTAGCTCAGCGTTACCGCAGTTTCAAATCCGGCAAAGGCGAGGGGTTTAGGCCCAGCAATAATTTCCTATTCTCTAGTAGTATTATTGAATTAGTTGTGGTGGGTTAAACAAAAAGGGCCGCTGCTACTAACACTACAGTAGTGCTACTGTGCATGCGACATCCGTCTATGCTTAGTCCTAAAGGGCTTCCTAGCAAGGTCGTAGCCCGCCATGCTTGATCATTCCCCTCTCGCTTTACAAAAAGGCGAGGTTCATTGCGGTGCCCATTTGCATGCATGAGCATGGGAAACAGTACAGACTGCACAGTACTGCATCTTTTTAGTGAGCCACAGATCTAGCTTAATTATTTAATACTAGTATTTTAAGTTCCTCTGTCACATTATTACTAACAGCACTCCATACTTGTACCGGTACACAGCCTTGCTGGGTAGTGCACACGATACAACCGAAGGTTAATGGCTGTGTGACACGCAAAATCACCATGTCTTTCAGGGCTCAAAATGCGGTTCGTTCATTGCATGTTTTGCCGGTGCCCTCGCGTTTCGTTGGGTGAAATATAAGTGTCACATTTGGAACCTACTATATATTACGGAGTATTAGCCCAGTGGAGGTTGTTAATTTGTAGGTACGTAGTCTTGTAGGGTGAGACGCCTCTCTCTAGAGCTTCGACATGTGTGCGGCTGCATATGCCCTGCGCACCCCAAGAATCTATAGTGTGCAGTGCAGTGGACTAGACTAGACCTTGCATCCACCCGGACCGTTGATCCATCATCTACTGTATCATTCGTCGGCATGCACTACTTGCCGCGTGCGGCACAGGAATAAAGGTAGGCCATGGCCAGCCAAGCCTGAGATACCCCGGCCGGCCATCCAGCCGCCGTCCGGGGATCGAAAACATGCGCCGCCGTGCCTTCAGGATCAGAACTCACAGTACCGCTATCTCCTGTCCAGTGCATGCGCACGCCTACGCGCCCAGAAAAGGCAAGAAAACCTAATCGGATCCGATGGCCAGGCCGCTTTTCCTTTTCCTCCGTGTACTGGCTCGGATGCTCCATGGGCCCGGCCCGGGAATCGTACGCCGTGTTCGCTCCTGGTAGGACGATGCTACTGACGTCAGCATGGCCGTCTTCCGGCGCCGGTGATCCTCTGCAGCCAGCAGCAGACATAGCTTGGTGGTGAGCTGAGGACGGTGTTGCACCGCGTGCTGCAGTCACGTCCAGACGTATAGGGCTCTCGACATCCCACGAGTGGGACACAACATCCAGAGCTCGCCAGTCGCCATGAAAACGAGAGCAGTTGAGTGGCCGGCCACGACAGCACCACCGTCAAGGGCACTTTGGTTTGCACACACAGGACAACTCCGGCCGAAAATTCGGGTATATATACATCGAACATTGAGGTTTTGATTCTTTTTGTTAACCTCCAAATTAGAGCAAGTGTGGCCGTGTGGGAGGGCCCGCCTTGCCTTGGTCGGCCCAAACATCGAGTTTTCTGGCAACAAGTTTGACCATGATATACGAGTCATACCAAACTTAATTAACCTTCCAAACCAACTAATACTACTATATATATCTTAATACCATAATAAAGAACACTAATCTAGTTTTTTTATAACAGAGTGCTAAGATTAATTGGCAATCGGTATCTCAATTTTCAATTAGTTCCGGTGTATTGAATGGCGCCATGCAGAAAATAATAAATGCTTAAAGTAGCTAGAATGGCGTTCTTTGTTGAAAAATTATAAATGCTAGATCGTCAGTCCTCGTAGGACACGGAGGCAGTACTTGCAACCTAAATTTTATGTCTAAAATATCTTATGCTCCCTTCGGATCTGAATTAGTTATCGTTTTTTACATCGACACGGTCTCCAAAACATAATGTTGACAAATGTTTTTATTAGAATATAAATAAGTATTATAAAAAATTTATACCTTTATGAAAATACTTGCTGAGACAAATTTATACATATGACTTTGAAGAATCGAGACTTAATAATATAAAAGTTATATATAGCCAAAGTTTTAGAGTTTGACTTATAGCTTTTCTAAAATGACAACTAATTCAGACCTGCAGGGAGTAAATGTGACCAAAGCCCCGAGGTGGCAGCAAGTGGTTTTGATTGACTAGAAAACTACCAAAAGTGGCCAATTCAAATTTAATGGGATATTTGGATGCAAAAGTAAACTCATGAAGAATGGAATGGTGTTGGATCAATTTATTCCACTAAATGGTTTGCATGACCCCTTGTGCAGAAATGAGGTGATGATGGATTAACCCATTCCATTTAACAAAACAAACAAAAAGGTGAGGAGCGAGAAGATGATGCGCTGACACATTCCCGGACCGAACACCCCCTTATGTCTAGATCACTAACTTATATTTATGAATATCAATTCTTCCTTTATTATTTAAATGTAAAAGTTAAACCTTTATGCCTTTATTATTTAGAAACTATGACAACTCTTCCTTCTAGCCTAGTGCAAATGTATGCTGCCAAATCTTTAAATTTGGGTAATATTCTTTTACGCATTATGCCATTATTATAAATATTTGTTTAAGTAAAGTTTGCAATATTCCTAATTGCAAACTTCTTTAGGAGCCTCTAGGTTCATCCTTACTTGATGTGAGATAAAAAAAGATAAATCCTGGAAAAAAATGTCAAAATGATCGTCAAAACATTCGAACATCATTAGTAGATTAAAATATAATTATCTAGCTTTCGCAAAGTCAAACTTTCTTAAGTTCAACTAAGTTTATACTATATTGACATCTATGTCACCAAGTATTCATAATATCACAATATTTTTCATAATGAATCATTATACTTATGTGACGCCATGGAAATTGAAAACTTTTATATAAAATTGGTAAAAGTTAGATTGTTTGACTTAGGACCAATCTAGACTTCCCCATTATATCTTGGTAGTATACAAGCCATTTCATCCATTCTACTTTTCAATAATTACATAAATTTGCTAATATGAAAACTTCAGAAATTAACCCCTAAATGTATGTCTAAATTACTCTCATATGTCATTATGAAAATGAAACCAAATAATGATATGTTATCTAACTCCACATTTCTCTTGTGGAGATAATCTACAATATCACCTCAATTTAAACCTAAATTATTCACAATAGACATTGTTAAAGTAAAATACCTTGAAGCGCCCTATTTCGCAGAGACTCAAATGTGATAGAATGTGACCTAGCAGGAGGCTAGTATGCACATATAAATAATATATAGATTTCTACATCTAGTCTAATGAGACAAATCCTAATACAAATAGCACTAACTTTACGAGTTGGGCTACCACATGCGTTTGCAATATATATAAAGAAGACTTACAATAGGAAATCCAGTATACACAACGGAATCATCATAATGGCTAAATTGACATAGGTAGGGTTGGGTGCAGGGTAACCCTTACTCGAAGAAGACTTCTCTAAAGACAACAAAAAATCAAGAACGAGTACAAACACACTTAGTAGTCAGCCTTCACCTCATAGAAAGGGGAGGCTACTAACTATACGTTGCACAAAAAGCTAGTTTTATATGCCATGCTAGTTTTCAAAATAGTTTTATTTCTCGAAAGACACCATTTTTCTGATGTAGGATTTCAAGAGTTGTTCCACATGTTTTAAAACTTGTCATAGTCTCCACGTCCATAGTAGCTCATGCACAACATGCTAAACTTCACCTAAATCACCATTTTTCCACCAAGGTCATTTTCACCAAAACACACAACACATCACAAAAGCCCAGCTAATTATTGAAACCATGCCATAACTCATCTGGGATTAACATTGGTATACCAATAGGTTTTAGACTCTAAATAGAGGTGCATACTTTTACCACAAATTTGGACCCTGAGATATGTTATTGTCTTGTAGCCAGTTCCTCTCGAAGTCCTTGTCACACCAAATATATCATATCACCGCCATTTACCTTGGGAACACTTGAACACATTTTTATTTCATATCACCTAGGCATTGTGCACTCGCCTCCAGCAATTGAAAGCCTAGCTATGAGGGTCTAGACTAATATAAAAGCGGTTGTATTGAGCATTGATCGACCACGTTTTTATTTCCTATCACCTAGTCACTAAGAATTTCTGTACATAACATCACGTGGTTGTATTAATATAAAAGTGATGAGTTGGTCAAGATGAATTAAACAACAACCAATCCTTATATGACATAGGGTAGACCTTCACACCATCATGCATTTCCTTGGAAACCCTAACTTCACCACACTTGGCATTCTACACCTCAGAATCCATTTTATATATCCAACTTGTTCACTGTAGAGCTACCTGTGGCAGAACCGCCTAGATTAACCCGGATTTAGTGTTTAATCACCAGATCCGGACTAATCTCGGTAGTCCTTCAGGATGTAGGTATCCTGACTTGGCCTTCCCATCCAGATCGAGCTTGATTTTTGGGGCGACTCTCGAAGGAGTCCACAGGTTACAACATACACATCACATTTATTACACAAGTTAAAATATTACACATAAAGTTTGGTACTTATTACATTTCGGCTGATAAGTTCCTCAGCCATTAAACAAAAGTAGCATAGTTCTCATGTTCCTTCAACTCACGCACACACCTAACTGCTCCAGAGGTAGCCAAGCTTAGATCAAAAGAAAGGAGGATTCAGATAAGGGTCCCCTTCAAACCAAGTGTATTCTGCACCTGAAAAAGCATAGGCAAGAAGCCTGAGTACTAGTTACTCAGCAAGACTTACCCGACCACTGGGTCGAAACCCGACTTCCTAACTCAAGGCCGGGGTGATTAGGTCAACTCACACTACGGCAGGCCTAATAGTAAATCCTTAGCTTTAGAATTTAGTTCACCCTTTTAGTTATTACCTGATTCTGTTAAGTTATTCCTATTCTACTTACCCGCCAGGATCCACCAAGACAAACATGTTGTCAAACATTCATCATTTACAAGATCAAATCTCTTACTACGATGTTGGTCGCGATCAGGCAGCTTACAACCGGCAAGCCACAGACGATTCGAATCGGTTTTCCACCTCTCGAGAGGGATACTCAGACACCCGTCATATGCGTGTACACTGACCCCACATACGACAACCCAACATCCCATGCCACCTAGTCGGAACCATCCTCACCGAACCCGGGTGTCAGTCCTTCGACACCCGCCCAACCTCCTCCTTCCAGTTGGTCTCGTCTAGTTCCGCACTTAGGTACAATAGGACGAGGGGTTTACCGGAGCCTGTTAAGGACGGCAAGCGAATGAGGCGCGTTCGGCCCAACCAGGCCACACATCGGACGGCCTTATGCGACACAGGCAGGATCAGGGTCCATGACAATAATCATAGCATAATAATATCAGAAGCGAAACTGATCCCGCCGCATGTCTATCAAATTATTAACATCCTTCTCATTCTTAACCAATTAACTTTAGTAAAAGAGTTCCGTTCTAGGCCTATGCCACCTAAGCCATCTACTGCATATAGGATTTTTATGCTGGATACCGATTAATCATGCTCTAGGGTTTCAATCAATTCTTAACTTTAGTGCACAGACATAACCCTTTTTTTATTTAAAGGACTCAAAGAAAATAGGTAATGCACCGGGGCTTGCCTTGAGTCACGGGATCCGCCTCTGTCGGTGACTCGGAGTCCCCTCCTGCAGGTATGAAGGATGCCTCGGTCGCACCGGCTTCCGGATTTTCCGTTGCAGTGGAAGACTCTTCAACTGGGAACGGTGGAACCAACGTGCCTAAGTTGATGACATGCACGAGTTTTTAAAATATGAGGATGATCAACCTGTTGACAAAATAAAATGTACCATTTTCTAAAGAAAACGGGTGATTAGGGGTAAACATGGATATTTTTCGAATAAAGATAATTGTCCTAAGCTTTAAATGAATTACCAGGTATTTTTAACTATTTTTAATAATTTTTAAAGCTTAAATGAATTTTCTAGGAATTTCTGAATAATTGAAATAGATTTTTGAAGTAATTTTCTATTTTTAATGCACTTTATGAATTTTTATGCATTTATAAATAAAGGCTAAAATTTTTAAAATATATAAACTCTAATTTACTTTCTTTTTGGAAATACCACATCATTTATATGAATTAATAAATAATTTTTCTAATTAAAATAAAACATATTACATTAAGGCAAAATAGATAAACAAATTAAATTTTAAAGGAAAACGAAAAACAGAAATACTGTTGAAATTCGGCCCAGCCCACAAAAAGAAGAAAGCAAAAAGTTCTAATTTGCCCCTCCAAAAATCGCCTCGGTTTCTCTTTCGGCCTGGCCCGGCCCGAAGTGGGCCGGCGGCCTGCCTGCCCTAAGGCGCGGCCCAGCCGAAGCCTTTCGGCTCGACCCGGCCGCTGCGCGGCCCGGCAGGCCGGCCTACCAGGCGAGCGGCCCAGCTGGGCTGGCGGCCCCGCGGACCGGCCTCGCCCGGCTCGCCCGGCCGCCCGGTGCGCGGCGCACTGCGCGTCGCTGCGCCGGCAGCGCCGGCGACCATCCGGCGCGGCGGAGGCCGAGAGGCCTCGCCGGCGGTGGCCTCGGGCGCGGCGCGAGCTCCTCTCTCCTTCCCCCCCTTTTCCCCTTCTTTCCCCCTTTCTCTTCGCTGTGCGGTCGCCGCCTATACAACCATATTGTCCCTACTGGGTTATTCGAACAACAACACCTGCGGGCAACTATTTTACAAAAAGTTTTACAAAAAGTACAACTTCCAACACCCTAAACACCGAACCCGCAACAACTCATCCTTCGAGCGCTGCTCTGGCCCACTGAATTTTCACCGGCATCTGAATCGTACCCTGTACCAGGAGCAGGGGCAGGTGGTCCAACTGAACCGGAAGCAATCCCCGAGGATCCCTGAGTAGCCCCTGAACCCTCAGGGACTAACTCCATGGGCTCCTCCTCTGAAGAACTCTCTTCTAACTCTGCCTGAAGCTGATCATTTTGCAGTTGTAATGCAATCACCTGCTCATTAAGGTTGTCTATAACAGTGTGGTCAAGCTCGATGTGTGTGGTTTGATCCTGAATGGTCAAGTTAGCAGTATGCAACTGATCCCTTAAGTCTCTCATGGTACGTTGGTCCTCGTATTGACGAAGACCCAAACTAATGATCTCAGAGGTATCCCTATGTTGTTGTTCTAACATGTGCTCATTCTGGGCCCTTAATCCTAAGAAACCCTCTCTGATACTTGCATAGGTTTGGTGGCGTTGATCATAAAGATCCGCCAACTGGGCGGTGTAGTGGACTTGCTCACGCATCTGGCGCCTTCGCAAGTCTCGAGCACTACGGTTCAGATTCCTCAACCTCCTTTCCCACTTAGGCTGAGCTCGGTCATTAGGAGGAAGAAACATGACTTCAGACCCTTCCAACTCACCTAGATGCCTCGTACAGAGCTCAGTTAGAGCCCTGTAAGCGGCATCAGAAAAAGCCTCTCGAGGAGTTATCCCACTACCCTCAACTTCCCAAACTTCCTCCTCCGGTACCCTAGGGTTTTGAGGCATACGCACTCGCACCCTTGACTCACCCATCAGACCTAGATCAGCATGACGAACGATATAACGGGGACAACTAAGATATCCCAACTCTTGAAGACGATGGTGAAGAGTCATAGCTAAGGGACAGTTTTCTGGACACTCCTGGTGCCAACAACCCCTGGCATCCTTGTAAGGGACGAAAGTATGCGGCATCTGGACCAGAACAACAAAAACTTTTGTTAATAAATTATTTTGAATTGCTCTACTTTATTTTTAAGGATAGAAGAATAACTCTAATGCAATGATGATGCATGACATGTTTTAAGACCAGGTATCTTAATGTTCTCTACACGCTTATTTTTAAGGAAAAGGATTTCGTTAATTCATATTTTAAATACACCCGTATACGGGGTTCACTTACTATAAAGTGAAAAATAGTTTTTAAAATAGTAACCTACCCCTCAAGCTCAGCTCTGATACCAGCTGTGGCAGAACCGCCTAGATTAACCCGGATTTAGTGCTTAATCACCAGATCCGGACTAACCTCGGTAGTCCTTCAGGATGTAGGTATCCTGACTTGGCCTTCCCATCCGGATCGAGCTTGATTTTTGGGGCGACTCTCGAAGGAGTCCACAGGTTACAACATACACATCACATTTATTACACAAGTTAAAATATTACACATAAGGTTTGGTACTTATTACATTTCGGCTGATAAGTTCCTCAGCCATTAAACAAAAGTAGCATAGTTCTCATGTTCCTTCAACTCACGCACACACCTAACTGCTCCAGAGGTAGCCAAGCTTAGATCAGAAGAAAGGAGGATTCAGATAAGGGTCCCCTTCAAACCAAGTGTATTCTGCACCTGAAAAAGCATAGGCAAGAAGCCTGAGTACTAGTTACTCAGCAAGACTTACCCGACCACTGGGTCGAAACCCGACTTCCTAACTCAAGGCCGGGGTGATTAGGTCAACTCACACTACGGCAGGCCTAATAGTAAATCCTTAGCTTTAGAATTTAGTTCACCCTTTTAGTTATTACCTGATTCTGTTAAGTTATTCCTATTCTACTAACCCACCAGGATCCACCAAGACAAACATGTTGTCAAACATTCATCATTTACAAGATCAAATCTCTTACTACGATGTTGGTCGCGATCAGGCAGCTTACAACCGGCAAGCCACAGACGATTCGAATCGGTTTTCCACCTCTCGAGAGGGATACTCAGACACCCGTCATATGCGTGTACACTGACCCCACATACGACAACCCAACATCCCATGCCACCTAGTCGGAACCATCCTCACCGAACCCGGGTGTCAGTCCTTCGACACCCGCCCAACCTCCTCCTTCCAGTTGGTCTCGTCTAGTTCCGCACTTAGGTACAATAGGACGAGGGGTTTACCGGAGCCTGTTAAGGACGGCAAGCGAATGAGGCGCGTTCGGCCCAACCAGGCCACACATCGGACGGCCTTATGCGACACAGGCAGGATCAGGGTCCATGGCAATAATCATAGCATAATAATATCAGAAGCGAAACTGATCCCGCCGCATGTCTATCAAATTATTAACATCCTTCTCATTCTTAACCAATTAACTTTAGTAAAAGAGTTCCGTTCTAGGCCTATGCCACCTAAGCCATCTACTGCATATAGGATTTTTATGCTGGATACCGATTAATCATGCTCTAGGGTTTCAATCAATTCTTAACTTTAGTGCACAGACATAACCCTTTTTTTTATTTAAAGGACTCAAAGAAAATAGGTAATGCACCGGGGCTTGCCTTGAGTCACGGGATCCGCCTCTGTCGGTGACTCGGAGTCCCCTCCTGCAGGTATGAAGGATGCCTCGGTCGCACCGGCTTCCGGATTTTCCGTTGCAGTGGAAGACTCTTCAACTGGGAACGGTGGAACCAACGTGCCTAAGTTGATGACATGCACGAGTTTTTAAAATATGAGGATGATCAACCTGTTGACAAAATAAAATGTACCATTTTCTAAAGAAAACGGGTGATTAGGGGTAAACATGGATATTTTTCGAATAAAGATAATTGTCCTAAGCTTTAAATGAATTACCAGGTATTTTTAACTATTTTTAATAATTTTTAAAGCTTAAATGAATTTTCTAGGAATTTCTGAATAATTGAAATAGATTTTTGAAGTAATTTTCTATTTTTAATGCACTTTATGAATTTTTATGCATTTATAAATAAAGGCTAAAATTTTTAAAATATATAAACTCTAATTTACTTTCTTTTTGGAAATACCACATCATTTATATGAATTAATAAATAATTTTTCTAATTAAAATAAAACATATTACATTAAGGCAAAATAGATAAACAAATTAAATTTTAAAGGAAAAAGAAAAACAGAAATACTGTTGAAATTCGGCCCAGCCCACAAAAAGAAGAAAGCAAAAAGTTCTAATTTCCCCCTCCAAAAATCGCCTCGGTTTCTCTTTCGGCCTGGCCCGGCCCGAAGGGGCCGGCGGCCTGCTTGCCCTAAGGCGCGGCCCCGCCGAAGCCTTTCGGCTCGGCCCGGCCGCTGCGCGGCCCGGCAGGCCGGCCTGCCCGGCGAGCGGCCCAGCTGGGCCGGCGGCCCCGCTGACCGGCCTCGCCCGGCCGCCCGGCGCGCGGCGTGGCTGCCATCCGGCGCGACGGAGGCCGAGAGGCCTCGCCGGCGGTGGCCTCGGGCGCGGCGCGAGCTCCTCTCTCCTTTCCCCCCCTTTTTCCCCTTCTTTCCCCCTTTCTCTTCGCTGTGCGGTCGCCGCCCGCCGCGGCATGGCGCCCGCCGGCGCGACGCGCCGGCGAGGTAGCCTCACAGCGGCGGTGGTGCCCGCGGCGGCCTATTTTCTACGGCGCGGGGTGCGCGCTGTCGCGGCGCACCCGATGCGCGTGCCGGCGTCTAGGGTCTCCTGTGCGCGGGGACCGCGGCGGCGACGCCGCGGTGGCCGCGGCGCCATGCGGGCTCCGAGCTCTAACGAGCTCGGGCCGGCGCCCGGCGTGGCGCAGAGGGAAGGAGTGGGGTGGGGGCGGTGACGGCGGCGGAGACGACGGCGACGGCGCGGGGCTGGGGGAACGGCGCGGCGCGGAGCGGGGGAGTGCCGCTCCCTGCGCGCGCCGCGGGGAAGAAGACGCCGCCCCCGCGGTCCCACCTGTCAGCGCCGACTGACGGGGGAGGCGCGGGTGGCGGGGGGGGGGGGGCGGGCCGCCACGTGGGCCGCCGCCTCCGGCTGGGCCTCGCCCAGCGGGCGCGTGGCCGCGGGCTGGCCAGCTGGCCCGCGGGCTTCGCCCTGTTTTTCTTTTCTTTTTTTTTTACTTTTACCCTTTTCATTTTTAACCCTAGATTTTGATATATTTTGACAGGGGTCCAAAAACAAAAGTGAAAGGGCTTAATTTTAACTACCCTTTCACAATTTTGCCCCTAGAAAACTCCAAATTTTTAAAAGGCCTCAAATTTAAATTTGAATCAAATTTTTGAGAGAAAATTAGGGTAAATTGCAAATGCACTTAAGTGTTTAGAAAATTACGGAGTATTACACTACCGACCATGCAGACAATCTTAAGTCCATTTGTTTGCATGTCCAGAGGTCTATCGTGTTGGTGGCTTAATGTGCGAGGGGTGTCTTGTTCATTTGTTTTTGCTTTATCAAAAGGTTTATGTTGATCCTTGTGTTGTATTTTGCTATCCTCTTAAATGAAATGTGCATTTAATTTGTTCATGAAAAAAATGCTATTATTTCATTTCCTATAGCCAATTAAACACTCAAGACTTCTCTTTCATGATTTTGGTTCTTCTTCTTCCTTCTTCTTCAATGCTGATTGTTTTACTTCATTCATCTTGAATTCTTCTTGATGTTTTAACTCTAGCTCCAGTTCCTCTAGCACTATGACATAGTCTTCTTCCTACTTCCAAAACAAATAACTAGTTCCATCTTGTTAAGATTGGGCAACAACATGCTAAGCCTAAGCCAAATCGGAAATCATTTTCACATAAGAGAACCAAACCATTCACAAGAAATCCAACTCTCTAATAGGGTGCGTATATAAAACTCAACCACAATTCCCATTTTCATTAGCATTTACCTACAACTCTATTACCATGTATAGGCTGTGGTCAGGGCTGCATGTGATGAGTGAAATCTTTAGATTGCCCTAACACTTACAAGGCATTATCGAGGAGCTAGGGCACGTGATGAGCGAAATCTTTAGATTGCCATGGCGCTTACTTGGCATCGCCAAGGAGTTTGACTGCCTGGCCATGGCGAAGGGAACTTGGTCTTGGTAGCTATGACAATGGGAACTTAGGGAGAGTACGTGTGATGGGAAGGCATGACTAGGAAATGGATCAAGAGAGGGTAATTAAGTCGGGAAGCTAGGACCGGTGGTGGCAACATGGGCTGAATGGACTAGGGATTCAAGGGGAATGGACACATAGATTAAAATGATTCACCTTTAGTTCATAGGTCTGTGCATTGCAAAATTGCTACTTCCTTAAGTCCAAAAAGAGTCAAATTCTGGCTTTTGCCCTTAGCCAAACCTTCATAAGTTTAGCCGAGTTTATATTAAAATAAATTAAAATTTTATGTTACCAAATGAGCAGCATTAGATTCATGGTGAAATATATTTTCATATTATACTAAACTAAATTAAAATTTATGTTGCCAAATGAGTAGCATTAGATTTATGGTGAATACATATATTTTCATATTATACGCATTTGACTTCATAAATGTTGATTGATTTCTCTATAAACTCGATCAAATTTATGATGGTTTAACTTAAGAAAAAGTCATGAGATTTCATTCTTTTGTAGACGGTACATGTCTGCCACAATGGCTATCCACGACCAATGGATGGGTTGAAACCCAATTTGGTGGTAAGTGAAATTCGGACAATTGTTAGGGACCTAATTGGCCTAAATTTACAGCTTATGGACCATGATGAAACACATGTGCATGTTTAAGGACCACCCATGAATATTACTCTACTTATATTCATAACAACTTTAAAAAGCTAAAAGTCTTTATAGTCATAAATGAAAAGCAATAAATTTCAACGAAACACGCCCTATTTAATTTACTACTTCCATTGCTTTTAGCTTAAGAACAAGATCAGTTGATATGTATAGATATAATAGGGACCAGCGGGAGAAAGCTCTGTCGATCTCTCATTGGTTCGACATGAAATAAGTGTGCATAAGTTTACTACTTTAGGAAAACAAAGATAAATGGTGACATCTGTCAGCCACTTGTAAGGCTATATATGCTATACCAACGGAGATTCTTCCTCGCAAGAAAAAAGAAAAAGAAAAACAGGGATTATATGCACCAGAAACAATGGAGAGAGACAGACGACGACGATTCAACCTCATCTTGACCGTATAAATAAATAGAGCTAATCAACTTGAGCGAATATATGCAGTGTCGGCCGGCCGTAGTAGATTGGATAGAGAAGAAGCAACAATACATTAGACAGAAGCATCGTTGAGTGCCGGAATGAATTCCACAGTAGGGGACTTGACACTTTGGATCTACATATCTGTGTGTAGGGCCCCTTTGTCATTGAACCTTCTCGCAAACATTCACCCTAAAAAGTCATCACCCGTGCTAGTACACGTTGCAATAACCGGTTGATCAGCACCTCAGGCCGAGTATATTCTTAGGTGAAATAAAAAAATGCACAGAATCCCGGCCGTCCTCATGAACCGTACCTCCAAAGTCCAACCCTAGCAGCTTCTTCCTTATATCAGAAAAAAAAATTTAAAGGCGGCCGCCGCAAGGCTACGCACCACTGCTGGCCATACAGCAAGGTAATCAAATCAGTAGGTGACTATCTCTATATAACCCCACCTCCCTGATGGGGCATACCACCACACCACCAAGCTAGAAGCGCAACCACACAGGAGGATAGCACTCCCAGATCTGGCCGGCTGCCGACGGCTTAGTAGCTTCTTCATCCCCAAATTGGGAAAGACGACGATGAGGAGCTTGTGTAAACGTGGTTTGGTTTCCTGCTAGTATCTCTCTCTCTATTCTACTATCTCTCTCTTCCTCGTGTCGAGCTCTCGCTGCTCCTGCTCCTGCTTGCTGCTCGGTGCTTTGCAGCGGTAGTAGCCGATGATGATGGAATGGGACGGAGGGGGTGCTGGAGCAGCAGCAGCTGCGCTGCCGGTGGTGTGGCTGACAGAAGAGAGTGAGCACGCAGCGGCCAGACTGCATCTAAACACGGCTGCTCCTGGTGACGAGTGAGATAAAGACGACGGATGGGGTGGATGCATGGACGCCGAGACACAGCTGCTGTTGCGTGCTCACTTCTCTTCCTGTCAGCTCTCTCTCCTCGCTCGTCGGGACTTGTTCCGCTGCGCGGCACGTCGCCCCTCCCGTTCCCGTCCACCGTCTCGTCGCCGCCCTGCCGTGCCGTGCCGTTGCGCGGCCGTTCTCTCCCGCTCGCATCGGTACCATCGCCCGCCTGTTATGCTGCTCGCCTGGTCGTGTCCCCACCTGAATCCTTATCTTGTCTCCCCCACGGATTCCGATGGCCGCCCGCCTCTTTGGAGTAAGGTACTCTTAAATTTCATGACAGGCGCTGAGCGCATGCACGCCGTGGATCCGCGCGCCGGCCGGCCGGCCGGGCGTGTTTCTTTCTTTTTCTAGCCGAGTTTCTTGTTGCCGTCTTTGTTGACTCTCCTGTCTACCTAGTCTCCTCTTCCGCTCCGTCACGGGCTCGGCCGCCGCCGAGTTCCACCGCTTCACGCGCTCCCACCCGGCCGGCCCCGTGCGAATCTCCCCCATGGACGATATATGTAAGCTCTCCTCGTTGCAGATCCCGGCCGCCGCCGCCGCCGCCTGCCTCCGCGCGCGCCGCCGAATTCCTCGATCGGCGCAACCGCATAGGGAAGGGCCGGCCGGGACTGCGCGGAGATAGGTGCTGGATCTAGTAGCTTGTTTTGGCTTGGCGGTGACCGTCAGCGGCAGCTAGTCGATCGCGCGCAGGCACCCTTGCGGAGCATCAGTAGTCTCTGTCTCTCCACGGTGAGGTGAGGACCAACAAGGTAACCCCCTCGTCCCCTACGTGTCCTCTCCCCCAGCTCGTACCGGGCTTCTCCCCAACCCTAGCCCACCACCCTGCAGTAAAAAACACATCCAAATCTGTCTGCTGCTCTCGGTTTCGTGTGTGATTGATTGGATTTTTGTGGCACGTTGCATGGTGTGATTGCGTGTTGAATTCCATGAGTAGATGTTCAACTGCAAGGTCTTCGTTTTTGCGAAAATTGTTACATGTGGTTTGATATAGATTCATTGCGCTTTTACTTTCTTGTGCTTACAGGCTGTTTATTGTTGTATTATTACTTGGTGTGTGAGCACCTCCTATCCAACCGTCGCAGGGATGATCTCTGAATGCTAGCTTGCTGTTTCTTCGATCCCTTTTGTGCCTATAGGATTGCACTTTAGTACTTCATCCCTCCCAAATCATGGATTATCATTACTTTAGCTTTTTACTAAGTTAAGCTTCGTTCTCTACTTTGATCGAGCTTTTTTAGAAATCCGTAATACTAAGAAATTGCACTATTCAATCATATTTCATGGTGGATTTAAGGAAACTAATTTGATTGTATTAATGTTGCCATCTTGTTCTATAAACTTAATCAAAGTTAATGAATTGGAATTTCAAACAGAGAGAGGGAGTAGAAGGAATTCAGTTTTCCCTCGGTCCTCAAATATAAGAGAGACCGACTTTGTCCAAGTCCAACTATCCTAATTGATGAGTTCATGAAAAAGAGTCATGATAAAATGAATTTTTCATAGTCTACTTCCATGTCGTGGCAAGTATTATATTAATATTTTTTATGAACTGGTGGAAGTTTATTGTTACAGTAAAAACATGATTGTTTTATCTATAGGACAAACATAGAATCTCTTGTATTTTGGAGTACTAAGGTATAATTTTTTGTCTCTATTTGCATCCATAATCACTCAACCTACTGAGAAATTGATACAGGAAATCAAAATTGAGTGTCATATTTCTCTACTTGTCGAAATGTTAATTCAGGTAGATTGGTGACTTGGTTATTGATTAGGGTGTTCCAACTAGATTAGGATGCGCCTTAATTTTGCATCATTTTTCTTCTTCTCGAATACACAGGAGATTGTGCTCATTATTAGTGGGTTTTTTTAGTGGCAACATGTATAGGCGGAAATTATCTCTTGAAGGTATAGAGAAATTGATCTTGGAAACCAAATTTTGGTTTCATAAGTTCTCTGATTGTTAAAATATTAGTTGAGTTCTTTTGGGTGTCTAGTTGAAATATTAGTTGAGTTCTTTTGGGTATACTCCCTCCGGGTCCGAATTAGTTGTCGTTTTATAAAAGCTATAAGTTATTTTATAACTTTGGCTATATATAGTTTTTATATTATTTGGTCTTGAATCTTGAAATTCATATGTATAGATTTGTCTTAATAAGTACTTTCATAACATTATAAATTTCTTAGGATATGTATTTATATTCTAATAAAACATTGGTCAAACTTATGTTTTGGAGACCGTGGCAATGTCCAAAACGACAATTAATTCATACCTGGAGGGAGTATAGTGTACATCAACTGATTTTTCAGATTACAATTGATCAGTCATAGAATATCACTATACTGACAAAGTGACAAAGATGACAAGTCCACAATGTCGAGCCATATAAAAGTAAGTTGCTCTTCATTTGAAATTTTGAACTGAAGTGCACAGTTTGCCACTTAATTGTTTCTTGATGCCACAACTATAGCACTAGCAGTCTTTGTAATGATTACCTTCACTTTTACGTTGCAATAACTTGCTGTATAGTTCTAACTGGAGAGGCAATGTTAATTATACTTGTTCGTCACCCATGACAAATTTGATAGAGCTGTGTGTTTCTCAAATTTAGAGGAATTGTTCTAGTTACTAGTAGCGGGTATTATAAATTTTATGTTTAGGGTGCAACGTAATTTCAGAAGTAAAGTGATATTTTTCTGCAAATTGGATTTTCTTATTTGCAGGTGGAGCTATAATTTACTATTTGTTGTTTCATTTTCTAGGATATCTGCAAATGAGATGCTGATGCTGTTGTCAACCTATCCCTCAAAATCCATCCCATGCATATGAGTTCTTGATTTGGTGTGTGATTGGATATATGGTGAGTGTGGCATGATCTGTTTTTGTATTGATTCTTATGAGCAATGGCAAGGGCTACTTTGGTAGGTTGCGAGTACTGTATAAAACATGCCTGCTAGCCTGTAGCAGTTATATACCGTCTCTGTCCCAAAAAAAATTCAATCCTAGTTTCCTCCTAAGCTGAATAACTTTTTGTTTGACTAAGTTTATATAAACATATTTCTGTATTATATATTTTGATTCATCATTAAACATATTTCTGTATTATATATGTTTGGTGCTATAGATCTTGAAAATATTCTCTATGTACTTGGTACCAATATTGCATTATTTTTTAGAAAGAGGTAGTGTTGACAATATTATCTATATAATTGGTAAAAAAAAGTCTGACTTAGGATAAAACTAGGATTGCGTTCTTGGAATGGTGGTAGTATGATTTTCTGAACTTTTTCAATCTAGGTACGTTGCTTTCAGCGTATTTCACTCCCATATTTTTTTCCTTAAGTTTATGTATATTGGCAGCTCTTATATTCAGCCTTTTCCTGACCGTATGTATTATTGCAGGCTTGAGCACATAGATTTTGCACCTTTGCTGCCTTATAAAGTTATTATTATCATTCTATTATCTTGTAGCTCTGTGCTCTTACGTCCACCTTATCTTTTTTACTAACATGCAGTTGTGTAGTGCTTGTTAGTAATTTCTTTTACTAAACTTGAGTTGTCTACTGCTGCTAGTGGCATCACATTCATTAATGGAGAAATCAAAGGAAAATTCTGGTAGAATGAAGGAAAAATCTGGCGTCACGTTCGTTTTGGCTTCTGCCCACTTCTGCTGCATGCCATTGTTGTGCTCTGCGCAGGAATTTTTCTTGCCATTCTGTTCTGCACAGAAATTAGTCTTGCCTGTGTTCTGTGGAGAAATTTGACGCACACAAGCACTACAAGAAAACGATATTTTTTCGTGGGCCAGACTTTTTTTTGAGCTGGCTCATGAAAAAATTAGTATTTTTTTGTGGGTTTTTAAACCGACGAAAAAGACCGACTTTTTTCGTGGGCCTGGGCGGAAGCCCACGAAAAAAGTGTCTTTTTCGTGGACCGTGTGTAGGCCGACGAAAAACCTGGGGTCCAGGCTTTTTCGTGGGCCACCTGGCCGACGAAAAACAGTTTTTTCTTCGGCCAGAGGTAGCCCACGGAAACCCTTTTTCGTAGGCCACAGCAACCGACGAAAAAAAGTAGTTTTTCATCGGCCTGCGAGAAGCACACGAAAAAGGCTATTTTTCATGGGGGCCGACGAAAAAGTTTGCATTTTTTCGTGGGATTTTTTTCGTCACCCTTTTTCGTCGGCTAGCCCACAAAAAATAACCTTTTTCGTCGGTTTTTGGTGTTTTTCGTGGGTTTTTGGCCCATGAAAAAAATACTTTCATCCTGTAGTGAAGAATGCAAACTGTGATGCTTCTGGTTTCAATTTCTCGGTCCTGAAAGTTGCAATTGGTTGTGTGTGGCAAATTAAATTCTTGAACTATATGCAAGTGTTTTCTGCTGCGGAACTCATTTCCACAACTTATGATTTCAAATTGTATTTCTGTTATGAGTGACAAGATGTGTGAGATGGATATAATTTGTGAAACGTGATGTCATATTTTTTTGTAATGCCTGCTAAAGGGATTTCCAGGGTCCCACCTCAACGAACTGCCTAAGGAAATGGCTTGAGGTGTTTAGAAAGTGCTTAACAATGTTTACAAAGCATTGTTTTTAAAAAACTGCAAAATCTTTATAGGCGTTTAGGAAAACGCTTAAATAAATGACTTTCCTAGGCGTTTTTATTTTTGAAAAGACCAGCTTGTATGACACTTTAGTTCACCCTGTTTGGTAGTATAGGCTGTTTGGTAGTATAGGGTTACTTTGGTTGGAGCCCTCGAGAGAAGTCGCCTGGTCCAGGCATCCACGCCTTGGGCGCCTGGGGTCGAATGGACTTGCTTGGCGGGAGGTCTTCGGCCACGCCGCGAAGCAAACATGCCATAGTTTTTTGAGACCATGGTTCTAGATATACTATAGTACCCTAGTTTTTCATATACGGCAGCAATACCGTAGTATTTTTTTTAAAACTGGTACCCTTTTGACTCCACATGAAAGCAACACAACGTGTATAGCTGCCAGGGGAAGAGGCCTTGCCGCGATGGGTGCGACGGGATGGCAATGACGGTGCTGGTGTACCTAGTGCTATCGGGCCGGCTGTGCGGGGACAACGCTGGTGATGGGGAGCACTAGTTGATATCGTGGGCTCTGTCAGTGGCAACGCAGTGTCAAAGGAAGGAGGTGGTCTAAGCGCGCAGCAGGAGGACGGGGCGACGCAGGAGGATGGGAGCAAGCCATTACGGAGCGTGAGACAGGTCTTCACGAGAGCGTTTGGGAGAACATTTTGGTTGAAACCTCTACCCATTATTCAAAGGTAAATGCTCAAAGCTGAGCGCGCAGGAATTCCGGCTGCGGCACGCGTACCCTTTCCGTCCGTCAGATCAGCATCCAACCGCTACCTGGACAACATTATATTATTAGCAGCCATCGACGCCTCTTCATCCTCCTACTCGCAGTGTTCCTTTTCGCGAGCGTTCTTCTTCCTCCCAGTCTTCTTCCTCCTCCTCCCTTCCTCTCTTTGATTCACGTCGTGGCTAGCTCCTGCTCCGGTGGCCGGTGACGAGGTAAGCTTCCTCCTCCTCCTCCTGTATTTGGGGTTTCAGGGTTAGGGATTTGGGTTTTAGGGTTAGGGATTGGGGTTTCAATTTGGAGATTTGGATGGATGCGGGCTTAAAGGGGATCTTTGGGGCGCTTAAAGGGGATCTTTGGGGCAGCGGCTGGACTGGCGGTGGTGGTGGATGGTGGGCGGTAAGGACATGCGATGGGGGCGCTGCTGGCCGGGTGGTGGAGGACGACGGTTGGGCGGTGCCGGTGTCAGGGGCGTCACGGGTGGTGCCCCTCCGGTGAAGCCAGATTAGCTGGGTGGCGGTGTTGAGAGCGGTAGCGGAGGAGACAGGGACGCCGTCGGAGCTGGGGAAGGCAGCGGTGGCGGGGGAGCCCGGCATAGCCACTAGCGTGGGAGGGGAGGCAGCGGCGGATCCGGCAGAGACGCGGTAGGAGGGCAGGGCGGGGGCGACAGCGGCGATGAGGCGTGCGGGCGGTGGTGGCGGGCGCGGGAGGGTGCGCGCGCGGGAGCCCCAAATCCCGCGCGCTCAGGCGTTAGCATAGTCCTTATTCAAAAATACTGTCGTTTTTGTGACCATGGGTTTCAAAACTGAGTTTTCTAACCAACATTTTTTACTAAATTCTACGGTATTGTTTGATATTATGATAATATCACCGGAAAACTCCAAATGTAGCTGCGCTTCCAAGCAGTCTGTATCATATAGCTAGGCTTGGGCCCGGGGGAGGGGACGCGTGAAGGTTTGATTATTAACGCCTGTCTTCGCTTGCCTCCGTAGGATGTGCAGTGCTCGACGGAAAGCACTGTGTTTGACTAGTCCTCTCCTTGCTACCCGGCCCCTTCTCCTTATCCTCTTCCTTCCTGTAAAGATTTCACAGCAAAAACTTTTTGTTTGCTCATCCTCATCTCATGTGGTGATGATAGATGGAAGAGTAGGTGAGAGGCAGCCATGAATGAAGATGGAGGTTGGAGTGAATGTGCTTGCAAGCGGAAAGGGGACGGGGCACGGGACACCTACAGCCGCCGCCGACGGCTGGTTTCTTCTAGATCTGGAAATTAACGTTTCTTCTCCGATCCAGCCGGTGAGTCCGTGGTCCTTCCTGATCTCCCGTCTTTGCTTTTGGCTAAACCATGTGCGTGCCTCCTTGTACATGGGCCACTAGTGGTATTCTTCTTATATTGTTACTTGCCTTGTTCTGGAACTAATACCATATGGATGATTGATTTTGTCTCGGCCGGGGCGATTTGGGGATTTTCTATCTCATGACACTCGACACTAGATCGTACTGTGATATGAGCTAGCTAATAAGAGTTCTCTGGTTAATTCGCTGTTTCATTCTTGAATCTTGCAGCTGTATCCATTCATGCGGTTGTTGGTGATTTTCATGGATTATACTTCCTAACTGGGCATTGATTTGATGATTTATAAAAGGGCCCCGAAACTTCTGATGTTTGCTCTGCTTAGATAAAATTCCAAAGCTGCAGCTATGAAGTATTCGAGTGATCTCAGCCGCCACTTAAATAAGCAGTAAACCTGTCCAGCAAATTAATTTCTTTTCGTCATTTCTTGAGCGCTGGAGCTGCAAGCATTTTCTGTCTTTTTTTTGGGTTTAGTTTTCGTCTCTGCTCCCGGTGGATAACCTCACTTTGTGGTTGTATTGTCCTGAAACTGCACCCTGCAAGCCTCTCTGTGCACTGCTCCCTATTTATTAAATATAAGAAAAATAAGTTGTGGTCGATTTTTTTCCATAATTTTAATTGTTTGTTTTATTAAAAAAATATGAGTTACTAATTTACTATTTGTTTTGTTGTGATTTGTTTTTATCATTATAGCGAGTTTGAACTTTTTCTATATATTTATACAAAATTTTTAAATAAGACAGCCGATTGAGGTCGTAGGGAAAAAAAGTCAACGTGATTTATATTTAAACATGAACGAAGTATGTAAAGAATACCGTTTTGAGTAATCTTATATACATATGGAAATATGGAAACTCTACATTTCAATATCACCAGACGCCAGCCAAATTCCTGAACCAGGCTCCTCATGCGGATGTTTGTAATTTAAATTCTGGAGCCACTTCTGCGTAAATTTACTCATTCTCTTTTCGTGTCCCGGCTAATAATTCTCCCTGCGCGCGTAGTTAGTACCTTAATTTATTTCAACATGAACATATAATTATTTCACCAGCTTTCTCACAAATTGTGGGACATATGTTACATATGCGCTTCTGAGACAATATTGGCCTTGTTTGGAACGACTTAAATTTAAATTTAAGCCATCTTCTCTTCAGCTGTCCACAGAAGCACCTTGCTAGAGAAGCCACAGCCCACAACTGGGTGTACGACTGTACATTTGGAACCCTGCTTTTTCATTGTATGTTGTATCGTGTGGGATCCAATTGTCATTGAGATAAAGGCAAAGCTTACGCAAACCATCACCAAAGCTTGCTGTTGTGTGCTAGCCGAAGCTCACCATTGTGCGCTCGCCAGAGCTCACCACTATGCCCATCTCTACTGGATCCGCAGCCACACAGGCGGAAATTTAGCAATGTTTGCTAGATTGGCGACCAGTGCTCCGAGCTATGTGTGGATGGAGAGATCTAGGCCGTGGAAGGATGCCACTCGCCATGCATGAGGTCGTTGTGATGCAAGCTCGAGTGGGACGAGAGGGCAGCGACGATGAGATTGATCAAATCAAAACATCCGTGGCGGTGATCTCTGTTTGAACTAGGAATGTAAATGAGTAGGGAATGAAGGAACTGTTGTTTTGCATTGATTATGGAATGTTTATATATACAGCGAAGGAGTGTGTTGAACGGTTGTGTTCCTTGATGAAGAGACATGGCAACCTAAAGGACATCTAATGACTAAAGGACATAGTGTTACAATTATCTGCCTAACTGTTTATCACTATGTCTTGATGACATCACTTAAGGAGGTGTCCTTTGGTAGGAATAGACATCTATTCGGAATAGATACATTTTCACAATACTTCCCCTTGATCGAATCTTTCTTGAGATCAATGCGTTATTAATTCCTCTAAAAACCATGTGGAAAAAATACGAGGAATATAGGTTGTGATAATAAATCACTTATGTCTTTGGTAGCTCCTATAAAAACCTCTGTGGGGAAAAAGGGAGATACGACATAATATGTATAACTCCTCCAAAAACCATAGAGGAAAAATATGAGGAGTGAGTAATTTGATATACTGTTGAAAACTCCTATGAAAAAACCAATGGAAAAATTAGGAGAAAACTGATACAGTATATGTATGGGATTGTCTCTTATGAGCTCAATGGGAGCTATAGAGGACAATGTATGTCTTTTGATGTTCCCTAAGAAAATCCCAATGGGGAAAACAGAAAACATGATATATACTTGTGTTAATATTACCCCATTAAAAACTTTCTATGAGAAACTTTGTGAGGAAAACTCATAAAAAAAAGAGTATAATATAATGTTTAGGATAGGTTAAATTAGGAGATGACTCCCCTGAATCTGGCAAATCTCTAAGTCGTCTCGTACCAATCCTACGAACGCATTTTAAGAATGCAAGGGGTGGTAATGACTTAGTAAATAGGTCAGCGAGGTTATCGCATGATTTGGTTTGCAAGATATTTATTTCACCACTCTGTTGCAATTCATGAGGGTAAAATAATTTAGGAGCAATATGCTTTGTAAGGTTGCTCTTTATGTAACCTGTCTGCATTTGTGTAACACAAGCAGAATTATCTTCATAGATAATCGTAGTTGATTCAATAGAACCAAGACCACGTGATTGTTGTATGTGGTTAATCATTCTGCGAAGTCATACACATTCACGTGATGCTTCATATAGTGTAATTATTTCAGAATGATTAGTAGAAGTGGCTACCAGAGTCTGTTTAGAAGACTTCCATGAAATAGTCGTTCCACCATGTAAAAATACGAAGCCTGTTTGAGATTTGGCATTATGGGGATCTGATAAGTAGCCAGCGTCCGTGTATCCAATCATAGTGGGATCTTGATTCCTTTCAAAATATAGTCCAAGACAAATGCGATATCAGGCCCGTTGCAATTTGTAAGATACATAAGCGCTCCAATAGCACTGAGATAAGGAACCTCAGGTCCCAGTATCTTTTCTCCATCACCACATGGTCTAAATGGATCTTTCTCTACGTCTAGAGAACAAACAACCATTGGGGTTTTCTAGAGAACGAACAACCATTGGGGTTTTGGATGGGTATGATTTGTCCATATTGAATTTCTTCAATATTTTCTGGATATAGGCTGATTGATGCACTAAAATGCCTGAGGGAAGGTGCTCTAGTTGTAAACCTAAGCAGAATTTGGTTTTACCCAAATCCTTCACCTCAAATTCCGTCTTTAGGTGATTGCATGCTTCATGTATATCGTTAGAGGTACCAATGATATTTAAATCATCAACATATACGGATATAATACAAAATTCCGTTGGAGATTTCTTGATGAAGACACATGGGCAATCCTCATTATTTGTGTATCCCTTCTTTAGAAGGAATTCACTTAGTCGGTTGTACCACATTCTTCCTGACTGCTTTAAGCCATATAGTGACTTATTAAGCTTTACACAGTACACGTTGCGATTTGCGTTTGGATTCGGAATTTGGATTCCATTGGGAACCTTCATGTATATGTTCGAATCAAGTGACCCATAAAGATATGCCGTCACTACATCCATTAACTGCATAGATAGCTGATTTTGAACTGCCAATAATATTAAGTATCGAAATGTTATTCCACCCGTAACTGGAGAATATGTTTCATTGAAATCAATGCCGGGTCTCTGTGTGAACCCTTGGGCTACGAGTCTCACTTTGTATCTCACCACCTCATTGTTTTCATTCCGTTTCCAGACAAAAACCCATTTGAATCCCACAGGGAAGACTTTTGGAGGTGTAGGTATTGCAGATGTGAATACCTCTCTCTTAGTAAGCGAGGCTATCTCAGCTTGAATTCTTCCTTCCATTGGATCCAGTCCGAGCGCTTTTTGCACTCTGCCATGGTCTTGGGATCTGAATCATTTAGGAGGCTATTTGAAATTGATGCGGAGAAGTAAGTGTTGACAATTGTAGTCATACGATCGTATGATTCTCCAGAATCAATATAGTTAGTGGAAATTTCTTGCACCCTCAATGGAGGCTCATTTGTTCCCAAAATTATGGAGCCAGGGTGTTTCGATGTCCCAGGATCAGATATAGAGTGCACTGTTGATCTGGGTGGTGAATGTATTTCCACAGGGGAATTTACATTCACAGGGTATTTACCAACTTGAGGTTGGCTTGTATTAACTGATTTGGAGGATTTTGTCCTCGGTTTCCTCTGGCGCTTGTTAGAAGCTTGATCCTTAGTCATGGCCTTACTTCTCCCCCTCTTGTTTTGAGATGGAAGTTGAATGGTTTTATCTGGTACCTCCACTCTTTCAGGCACATTTCGGGCAGGATAAGAGGATTTAGTAACACCCTTAGTATCAGTAAATGCTTCGGCCAGATTATTTGCAATGTGTTGCAAATTGATGATTTTCTGAACTTGGAGTTCAGTCTCTTGAGTACGTGGGTCTGAGGTGGACATGTCTACAGCATCCCAATTGATTTCGTGGCATTCTTTTTGGTATCTGAAATCTCCCCCTAATGCCGGAAAATGGTCCTCATTAAATATACAATCAGCATACCGGGCCGTGAATAAATCCCTAGTGAGGGGTTCAAGGTATTTAACAATCGACGGAGATTGATACCCCACATAGATCCCTGACTTCCTGTGTGGTCCCATAGAGGTACGCTTAGACGGTGAGATCGGCACGTATATAGCGCAACCGAATTTTCGCAGATGGGAAATATTTGGTATATTTCCACGTACTAATTGCAGCGAGGAAGCTGAATGATTTGAAGTTGGTCGCAATTGGATTAAGTCAGCAGCGTGTAGAACTGCATAACCCCAACATGAAGTTGGTAGGATACAATTATGTAATAAGGTCTAGCAATCCACTTGATTCTCTTTATAAGAGATTCAGCCAAACCATTTTGAGTATGGACATATGGGACAGAGTGCTGTACTTAATCCCTAGAGCCATGCAATGGTCATTAAATGCACGTGAGGAAAATTCAGCAGCATTGTCCAATCTTATCGACTGAATTTGGTGTTCAGGATAATTTGCTTTAAGTTTAATAACTTGAGCAATGATTTTGGCAAATGCATGGTTGCGTGTGGATAGTAAACACACAAGGGACCATCGTGTAGATGCGTCTATAAGAACCATGAAATACCTGAACGGTGCAGATAATGGTTGGATGGGGCCACATATATCGCCTTGAATACGTTCAAGAAATTTGAGTGGCTCACATTGGATTTAAGTTATGATGGTCTCAAAATCAATTTTCCGGTTGCACATGCAGTGCATATAAAATCTGAAGTTTGTGGGAATTTGTTGGGATGCATATCATGACCATTGGAATTGCTGATAATTTTTCTCATCATCCATATACCAGTCTGGACAAGTCGATCATGCCAAGTTTGGAATGTGTCAACATTCTGAAAAATTACCTTATACGCAACATGTGGTACGGGTTTAATGTATGTATAGTACAATCCAGATGGAAAAGAAGGAATTTTCTCAATTGTTTGTGTGCCATATCTAGAATTTTTTGTGATGAGAAGAAACTCCTCATTATTGTCATCATGGGTTTCAATATGGAAACCATTTTGTCGGATATCTCTAAAACTTAATAGGGTACGTGTTGAATCAGGATACAATAGTGCATCTTCGATTGTGATTTGGGTACCCATGGGAAGCATGATAGTGGCACGTCCAGGACCAACTATCATCGCATCGCGTCCAGCTATTGTCAAAACATTTCCTTGTCTCTTTGTAAGAGTTTAGAAATATTTTGTTTCCCTTAGTATAGAGTTAATAGTACAACTATCTACTAGGCACAATTCCTCGTCCATCGGATCAGTTCCGTACAGATCTATATATAAATGAAGAATTTAATTCTTGTTTCGATATATAGAACACATACAAACTTTATTGAATATCAAATGTATTTATTACATTTATTGGATATACAATATATAATTGTTGATGACAATTATTTTACAACACTTAGTACATGTTTGTACTTTATTAATACTAAATAAGGAGATAATAGACTTAGGATCTAAGAGATGGGGAGCCTATTCGAGGTCTCCAAATAAGTCATTGGAAGCAAAGTCATTAAAAATCAATGACCATGTTGTCTGTGTTGCTTTGATCCACGTCTTCTGGTATGACGTTGTTGCTTGATTCCTTAGAAATTTGTTGCGAACAACCAGCCTCGTTCCTGGAGTTGTCAGGTTGAAGGTTGAAATGGGCTTCATACCTCTGTCCCGGGGCAGCTCGTTCACGTTCCACATACTTTAAGTATAGATCAACTAAGTAACTTGGTGTACGGCATTTCTTTGTGAGGTAGCTGTAGCAACCACATTTTTGACATTTTTTTTATCATTCCTTTGTTTGGAAATGTCATTACCCTTGTTGAAAACACGTGACTTTTGTCTTTTGTTGCATCTGTGTTTCTTGCTACCATGGAGATTTTGCTGATGGTTCTTAGGATCATTAGACTTGGGTTTATTCTGATTATTGTAGTGGACTTCAGGCAATGGGGCAGACCCTAAAGGGTGTTGCTGGTTATTCCACACCGTAAGTTCATGGTGTCTTTCGGCCTGAAGTAATGTTTGAATCATATCAGAATAAACCTAGAAATTCTTCTCACGGTATTGTTGTTGAAGGATCCTTTCAGCGGGAAGCATTGTAGACAAAGTCTTTTTAATTTTATCCGCATCTGAAAGTGCCTTCTCACAGAACTGCAACGTAGTGCTAATCCTATGAACGGCGTGATTATAGTTACCAACGGTTTCAAAATCCTGAAGGCGAAGTTGGGCCAATTCATAGTTGGCCTCGAGCAAAATGATTGCTTTTTTCTGTTCATAGCGTTGCTTGAGAACAAGCCATAGTTCACGTGGATTTTTCTCCTACAAATATTCAGACTTAAGGTCTAAATGAATATGCTTCCTTATAAAAGATAAGGCCGTATACTTGTGTTGATCTATAATCGGTTCTGCATTTTCTGCAGGAGTATCAATTGTATGATAAAATCCGTAAGTCGCAAGACCAACTTTTATGTCCATAGTCCATATGGGATAGTTATGTCCATCAAAAGCGAGTACCTCAAACTCATGTGGGGCCATGGTCCTACATGTAATAACCATAGATTTTGTTTAATTCACGATAGGTAAATGAAAATGGCTATGGTAGTGTTGTATAATAATGCAAATTAGGATAAACACAAGGAAAACTGTTGCATCATGAGTGAAAATCTCAATATGTGCAAATACTTAGGAGGTAATTACTAAAAATAGTGTGGACCTCATTATGGGGCATAGCAGGTGCCACTTGTGATTTGCAACTTTGTATTAACACATTAGGTAGTCACTTAAAAGTGTAGACCTTGAGTAATTCATGTTTCAAATTAAGATATTGGGTACGCATGTTGAGGATTAAATCACGCAGCAACGTGATAATGTTACCTTGTGTATGGCCAATATCAAGGATTTGAGAACATTATGTTATACAAAATGAGATTAAACACTTATACAATTTTGCATTTAAATGGATTAAGCACTTTAGAGCTTTAAATAGAAAGCATAAATGGGCTTCAAAATAGCATAAAATTAAATTTAGTGCTATAAAGTGGACGTTTAAGTGAGCACATGTACATGTTTATTGGGTTTGTTGTTACACAAACGCTTTGAACAGTACATGAATGTGATATTTTTCAATGGTAAAACATCACTGGTACGATTATTGATATAATCAGGGACTTAGACAACAATGTACATACTCACACATATCAATTGTGACAACACAGTGCTAAATTACATGAAAACCGAGGGGTTTTATTGCGAATTTTGCAACTGCGAATAAAAGAAAAAATTAAATTGGTCAGTGGGCCGACTTTGAACCAATTTGGCCCAACTCCGGCTTGTAGCCCGTGGGGGCGCCAGGGGTGGGCGGGCGGGCCTGTGGCCGTTGGGCCATGCGTTGGCCGGCCCAAGAGCACTACGGCCTATATGGGGGCAGCGGTTAGGGTTTTAACCCTAACCGCCCACCTCTCTCTTGCGCCGCCGCCGCCTTGGGCCGTCGCCGACGCCGCCGTTTTGAGCCGCCGCCGCGCCATTGATCTACCGCACCTCCTCGCCCGCCTTCCCTTAATCAGATCCGCGAGCGCTCCCCGTCATCAGGGGAGAAGAAGGCATCGCCGCCGTCGGCCATGTTCAGTACCTCGGCGCTTAGGAGCCTGAGGGCGGCCGGGTTCCAGGACCTTGGGCAGAGGTCGAGCCTCCAGTTGGCAGCCACGGTGGCAGTGCAGTGAAGGATGCGGCGAGGCGGAGGGGACGAGGGTGGGACTGGTTTCGGTGAAGCCGGCGTCGGCGTTGCAAGGCCGACCTCCTCTGCGTCGACATAGTACGGTGGCAGGCTACGGGGAGCAGCACGTGTGCCACTCGGGTTGATGAGGACGCCGAGCCCCGGAGCCACAACCGCACCATCACCGACCGTCCTTCCTTCTGCCGGGATTGGTGGGTGGTTGTAGGGGCGTGGAGCACCGGTTCGCGCTGCCATGGTACCGCTCAGGCGTGGAGTGAAGACATGGTCCTCACCATCGTCGCCGGCGTCGGGGAGGAGGACATGGCACTCTGCAGTCCAGCCATGCTCCGGGCACCAGTAGGGGCCACGCGCCGGTGGTGACCCACGGCGTGGCTCGGCTGCAGTCGGGCTCAGTGGCATGGCCGTGCTTGGGCCAGCGACGTCCACCGTGCCAGGGCATTCCAGGGGCGCGCCGGTTGGTGGCGCGTCCGAAGTCGGGCGGATGCCATCCCTAGACTGCGGTGGTGGAGCGGAAGCATTGGAGCTGGGTGCCGGAGTAGGCGTACGCAGCGCTTGGGGCTGCGGATGAGGAGCGCGAGGGCCCAGACGCTCGAAGACGGAGCGGCCACGAGGATTGCGCACTAGCACCCAATGCCTTGGGTGCTGCGTCTACGGAGCATGGCGTGGTGTCCACTGCCTGTGGCGCGGCGTCCATGGACGACGATGCGGCGTCCAGTGCCGGGAGCGTGGCACCCAGTGGCTAAGGCGCGGTTGAGGAGGAGGCATTCCGCGGTGGCGTACTGGACGATGGCGGGCTCCTCCAACTCGACAAAGGGCGTTGAACAGAATAGTGAAAGTACTGTATGGTAAGTCGATTCTCGCCAGTGGGACTCACCGTGATGGGTCAAAGGCCTTCGTGCCTCTGTTTGGTTCCTGTTTCCGGTGCTCAGTTGATGAGAGCGTGCATGATAACATGTTTGAACTAGGAATGTAAATGAGTAGGGAATGAATGAATGGTTGTTTTGCATTGATCATGGAATGTTTATATATACAGTGAAGGGGTGTGTTGAACGGTTGTGCCCCTTGATGAAGAGACATGGCAACCATTCATCCACTCTAATGACTAAAGGACATGTCCCTTTAGTGTTATAATTAACTGCCTAACTGCCTATCACTATGTCTTGATGAGATCACTTGAGGAGGTGTCCTTTGGTAGGAATAGACATCTATTCGGAGTAGACACCTTTTCACAACAATCTCAAGCAGGAGGGATAAGACTGTGGCGGGGGTGACATAGAGCGGTGGTGACCTAGAGTTGGAGGAAAAGTGTTGGGCTGGTGAGCTCTAGCGGGAGGGATAGAGGCATCGGTGATGAGCTCCAGTGGTAGGGAATGGGACGGTGGGGGATGAGGGATTTGTGGATGGAAAAAGGCGAAAAACTGAGAGAATCTGCTCCATGCTCACCAAAGAGCCCAAAACACTGTTTTGCACTGTGCACGCACGGTAGACAGAGAGGAGTTTGAAATATAGGCGTTTGGATGAGCTCTCTGGTGAGAGAATAGCCTTAGGCCGCTAGCTAGAGAGGATAGCTTATGCCATGTTATATTATGAGAAGCACCTGTGGAAAAAGATGTGCATAAACTACTCATTTGGAACAACTTCTGCATTTTCCACTAAAAAGCTAGCAAGAAACTCAATCTAGACAAAGCTAATTTTGAACATACCACGGTGGCCATATTTAGTTTTTATAGTTTCAATTCTATTGTGGAACAACACATGGGGTCACCCTAGTGGCCCCTTTGTGAGTAGGAGGGGTCAGCGTGTGGCTGGTGACGATGGAGATATACTCGGTCGGAAATTAAGGAAGACAAGGATTTAGAAAGGTTCGGGCCGCCATAGTGTAATACCCTACGTCCTCTGTATATATATATATATATATATATATATATATATATATATATGCGAGATGAGCAAACTTTAGAGCACTTAAGTTTTACATGGGGTTGTTCTCCCTTTTATAGTCCAAGAGAGAATATCCCCAATGCGTGCCCTAGCTAGGGAACTGTATTGTAAAATAGTCCTATCTACCCTTGCATGAGGTGGAGTTATGATAACCTACGAGTACTGTATCTACAGAGCTACATAGGAGTATATTTTGACTTGTGCAATAAATGATGTGATATTTCCTTTTAAGCATACTCTAGTGCTTCTCTGCAACAGAATCTGTTGCCCATCCGCTGTATTGTCTTGTGCCACGTCCCGCTGCACACTAGGGGCATTAAATGTGCCTAGGCGCCCCATTGGGCTGCCTGGCATAGGCCGGCATTAAATGCAAGGGCTTCCTTCTAGTGCACACCTGGGTCCACACATGGCAGCGCGTGGCTCACATGTGCCCACGCCGCCCCATTGGACTCGACCCTCCAGGATCTGGGAAGGATTCAAGGGTTTGTGAGGCCAAGCTGTGGGACAACCATTGTGTGTGTGGGGGCGGGGTCAGACCCATCCCACCACGTGTTTGCTCAAGAGTCCCCTAGGCTTGCTCCTGGGGCATGTTTGCCTACGGACTAGGTACCCGGTTCCCAGCACACTGATAGTCTCCAATGTGAAGATTGATATCTATAATAGATGATCTCTGAGTGGAGACCTAAACCCTAGAAACACCTCCAACTGATGACCTAGTGTTAGTCCGCTTTGGGATGCTTTACCGGACAGGTTTATCGTACGGGGATGATCATGGAGAAGATCGATGGCATACAGAACACAAAAAACACGATTTAGATAGGTTTGTGCCGCTAAATCACGTACCGTACATCATGTATGGGGCTGATTTGTATTGCTTCGTGGATCAAAACTAGCCTCATGAGATGGAGAAGACAATCTCTTGAGGTCTCGTAGGTTAAGGTGTGTCTCAGTATTTGGTTTGTGTATGGTTTGTCTTGTTTGGAGGGGTCCCTACTCGACTTAATATATGCAGGGAGCAGGGCTACAATGAAAGAGATCTAATCTGACTAGGATTGGTTACATCCCCAATGTTCTAGGAGTTCCACTTTTTACATATCCGACCGATTTTTCCTTGTATACATTGAGTCCTCGTCCAACACATCTTGCTGAACATCATCTTTGCCTAGTCGTGGCCCGTCGCATACAACAACTGACGAGTTTCACATACATGATTCACCCTATGGGCTTATTCCCCACACAACCCATATAGAGTAGGAGTACCCATTTTGGGGTTGAGGAGATATGGTACCTATAAATGCTACTCTCTTCAATCTAATTTTGGATCTCTAATTGAAGGGGGGGGGAAATTAGGTCTCGAACGTGAGACCCATGCACTATAAGTGGTCTCACTCGTGGGTCATGCGGTTGGAGACAACATTAATGCCTTATCGATGACTACTCTTTAATTGCTAGATTTAGAACCGTTCCTACAAAATTAATGCAAGAGAAGAAAAAGGCCCTAATTTATAGCCATTTTTAGACATGGCATGCCAGCTTGGAAAACCAATGTGGCGAAGGCATAGAAAGGGCCCGATTGCCCCTTAGCCCCACTCCTCATTCTTGCATCACCATCTGCACTACAGCCATACCCCTACTGCACCCTCATCCCTGCTCGAGCCAACAACTCCTCATTCTTGAGCTAATGCTTATGTTGTTGTTTGGAGTGTGTTAACAATAATTGTTAAGCCAACCAGGATGGTAGTGCGCAACTTCGTAGGTGGATTGAAAAAATTCAAGGACCAAAGATTGTGACTAAAGGTTAGTGAATAGGAGTAACTCAAATTTGTCACCAACATACATTGGGTTCAAATTAACGGACTTCAAATTAGTGAGACATTAGTTGTACTTTATTAGCCATATTATGATTGCATTAGCTTCTTAGCTATAGGTCCGTAGCACGTGTAGAGGAAGTAGGCCCTAAGCCTTTTGCATAGTGTGATTTTGATGGGTGGGTAATAAAAATGACCATTTGGAACTAAGGTGTTTGTTAAAATATTTGTTTTAGTCTTAGAGATACAAGTAATGGACTTCGAGAACAAAAACAGAAAAGGAATGATCAATAGCACAACATAAGGCCTCGAAGATCACCTTATAGAAGACTTAGGCCTTAAGCTTTGATGCCCGACACACAGCTAGATCCTTTTCGCCCCATCTAGCTAAAGGAGATGGATTAGGATATGGAACGTGAACCACCCACTCTGCTCTGATATGATCCACTTATACAGGACATTATTGATTTGTCTATCACTAAAATAAGAAATGGCTAGCCATTGACAGACTTTATTTTGGGATCACGGTAAGTAATAGCTAATTTCTCAAATTCAGTACTAGTGCGTGATCAATTTATTTTGGGATAAATCTTTAGGTCCCAATAGGAACATACAGCAGACAAATCGTGGAGGAATTGAAAATTTTTAATTTCATTAAAAACACTAAGAAATAAGCAATTCTCCTAGATTTCAAACATGCCATTAACTATACTATAAGGTCATTCTCGGTGAAAAAAATTGTATTTCTGTTTCCAACGTGCTACTTAAGCAAGAGGAGATTGAAATCACGTCTGAAACAACTCTCACAATGCATAATTTTATAGGGAATATGTAAGGCATAACATTTCTATTTCTAGGTAACAGTATAGAAAAGTTTCATTTGAATATAATTCATTATTATCTATTTCTTAATTAATAGTATCTCCGTTAATAAATGTATGATATGGTTAACTTTAAAAAAAATCGATCACTCATTTTATTAAAAAAGATTATTCAAACGTGTGAAACCACAACTTATACTCAGACTATGTTTATTGATAACACAAATCGCAACAAAATAAATACTCACTCCGTCCTAATTTATAGGCCGTTCGATTTTTTTTATATCAAGTCTGACCAACTTGATTTTATTCAAAAAAAATTATGAAAAAGGAAAAATTGAAGTAATAGTTAAAGTCTCTACTACTATTAAGTATGCGAGGAAGGCATCTCAGGCAAACCCATGCCCCGACCCTGCATTCCGCGCCTCTGACGCTGTTTATTTCACCTACGTATGGGCTCTTCCTTCTTGGCCCTACCACGCATAGATGTGGTAAAGAGACCTCAAATTTTGCCTAGAAATTTTATGATTGGGTTAAAAAAAGGTTGTATTATGTTTCTATTCATTTTTAAACTAAATAAAAATTATTGGCGTCTCATTTAGAGTGTGAAGAAACGTTTGGATTTGTGACCACTGCCACCCCTAACTAACCCCAACTCTTTATGGAGGAACGTGGGATTGTGGAGTACGTATGTACTCACATTTGTTTTGTTGATGTTTTTCAAAGAAGAGGAGATCATCATGTATGTACGTGTACGAGTAAGAGCTGCGAGCTGCTTCCCAACCTTGTCAGGTGGAAGCTTGAGCCTTCATTTAAAGTTCCGTTGTTTAGTGTTTAGGCTATGCCAGTTTTGGTTTGTCCTGTTATGGCGGATATGTACTACTCTGATATAAGAATATGATTATCAGTCTCCTAGGAATGGTAATAAATCATATTTTAGTCCCCTTTGGAAGTGGGGTGCTTCAAAAGTGCCTAAAACTAATAGAAGGAAAATGTTTACACGTTTTGGTCGTTTATTTTTTCATCTTATTTTATAGCCACACCCACTAGGTAGTTTCCTTTATCTCAAAATTAAAGAAAAAGAAAGAATATCAATCAAGTGTCACCGTTCGGGTGGTTTTTCAATACCGCTGGCTGAGATGGCGGCACGTCTGGGCCTCTTGTCTACAAAAGCCTTCAACTGTTCGGGTGCCCCACCGGTCCTAGGGTTTGACGTTGCCAAGCTACTCTTGGAAGGGATTAGACCTTCTGTGAAGTTGTGCAGTGGTATGATTACGCGCGGGGAAGTTGACTTCACTCTAGCGTCCTTAGGAGGGGGGAAGCCCTCGCCAGGTGCGTGCACGCTGCTGTCACGCTCTTCATTATTTGGGCCACTCTACCAACAGGGGGTCGTCTTAGTCATGATCCAACTAGAGGCTGTCGATGGCTAAACCCTCGTCAGGCTCCTCTATCACGGTTGTTTGGGTATGGACCCTTGTGTCAGCCCAGGTGTTTTTAAGTCGCTGGAGGTACCTCTGATGTACACATTAAGTAATGTCACACACATAATAGAGAAGAAAAGGAGGTTCTTAGTCTAGATTGATGTAAGGAACGTGCCGGGGTATCCGACCCAAGAGGGGGAGGGGTGAATTGGGTCGCTAATCGCTCTTCTAAAATCTAGGGCTTTCTAATGCATAAGATAAACCTACCACGTCCTACACATGATAGTTAAGTCTATGGTTTATCTATACACTCTCTAACTTACCCAAAAGACTTGTAACCTAGAGCAAAATCTAATCAATACTAACTAGGAAAGTTAAAGGCACACAAACAAGTAAATGCGAAAACGTAAATGCGGTAAGTAAAGAGAGCAAGGAAGGGGAATGCAAACTCCTGAGGAGACACGATGATTTAACGTGGTTCACCACTAAGGGCTACGTCCACAGGCTCGCCACCAAAGGAAAAATCTAAGCCGAATAGCAAGACTACTCTTCCGATCACGTCTTGCGCTCACCACCAAAGGTTCACTGCAAGCAATGGCTAAGTGCCACCGAACCACCAAGACTTAGCCACCGCCACTGCCTCTCTCAGTCACAAGGTGCCAGATGCTTCACTACGGAGTTTGTAGGGTCTCCTCATCCCCTCACAGAGTTTGTAGAGTCTCCTCGTCCCCTCACAAGTTGTCGCCACCACTCTACACCAAGAAGGAGGGTCTAACAACGAGTACAAGTGGATTGACCACATCCAAGACTTCTTCTCTAGCTCATGCAGGCGCCACACTCAAGAAGAGCTTGCAAGCTCACACTCTTTAAGGTCTATCTAGCTTGGATCATGCACTAAGCTCATATGGTGGTTGGATTGGTAGATGTGCTTGGAATACTCCTCTACACTTGCTCTGAACTTCAGTGGCTCTAACTCTCTCGATATGGTCTGGTGGGGTGGCTTATATAGCCATTGGCCAAAAGTCTGCTCACGCAATGAAGATTGGATTGTCTGGTCCATGCTTTTTCCTAACTTTGGACAATCCAGTCCATTCACTTTTTCAATGGTCACAAAACTAGACGTTATTGTACTATTGTTCAAAGCTTTGTTCGGTCTCACAGAGCAGACTGTCTGGTCCATTATAACTGTTTGAATCCTGGAACTAGCCATTGTGTATACCGTACTTCTTTGTCCAGAGGTTTGTCCAATGTGTATCATCGGACTACCTGGTCCATTGTCCTCTGAAATTCTCTCACAGTGCATAGCCTTGGGTTCCTTTGTCCGAAACTTTGTCAGATCTTTTAGACCATACTGTTCGGTCCGTTGTTCTTGGTCGCTTCCAATGCTTCATTGTTGACACTGTCCGGTCCGTTGATCTCTTGGGACTTCAGATTGTTCGGTCTTCACAAATTGACAGGCTTTCCAATTCTTCACCCCCTTGGGAAAACTTGTCCGGAGCTTTGTCTGGTCTTCCCAACTGTACCATCTAGTCCTAATAAACTCTATGAGGTTTCGGGGCGGAACCCCCATTGGGGCATCCCTTCGGGCATTGACTTTGGCATTTCTACTTCTTCATCCCTTGGACCTAAATAAATATGGATGTGCATCTAGACAAACTTATTAGTCCAAATGTTGATTGTCAATCAATCACCAAAACACAACTATGGAAATATGGCACAGGAGGCCATTTTCCTTACAACTGACAAGTGGACCCAAATGAAATGATCAAGATGTCCAAGAGGAGAGGTGAATTGAACTTCTAATTTCGCAACTTGAAATTAAAGCCTATCGAACAAGTCCCAATTCACCCTAGTGCCTAACTAAGTGTGTCTAGAGTTCTACTCGATAACAAAAAAAAGGTTTGCATCCTAGAGCCAAGCATGCAATTTTAAAAATGTAAATTGCAGAAAGTAAATTGCATGATAGTAATGAGGAATCTAAAGAGTGAAGAGATGACGTGACAATCTTTTTCCCGAGTTATCGAGGAGTCGCGACTCCCCCTAGTCCTCGTTTGGTGCCCCTCGCAAGGCTTTGCTCTCGCGGAGTCTTCGCAAAGACCCCAACCCTAAACCTTGCAAGGAGAGGGGTTGGCAAAGTGGTTCTCACAAGAACCAACCTACCTCTTGACCTTCGCAAAGACCAAGCGCTCTCTTCGATATGCCCTTCTCCACTCCAGAACGGTGGGCAAACCGCGCACAATACCCTCGCAAGGATCTTCTTCCGCTTCTTCCTCAATCTCCGGGAAGCTTGCAGAAGGCACGACTCACAAGCCATCTAGGTGATCGTGATCACCAAGAGTAACAAGCCTTGGTCTTCACTTGATTCAACTCAACTCAAGAAGTTATCTCTCTCTCAAGTCTCTTGCCCCAAAGCTCAAAGATTTATGTGGAATGTGGTGCTCAAGTGACCTTTGTGTGTATGAGTGTTGCCTGGTTGCAAAGGTGTGAAATGGAAGGAGGGGGTTCCTTCTTATAGAGGCTACCTCAAGAACTAGCCGTTACTGTATGAAAACCATTTTCTGTGTGACCATCGGACGATCCAATGGTTCAACCATCGGACGTTACGATGCTTGTTGAATTCAAATACCCCACTTTCGCGCCACTGTTGGGAGACCATGGGACTGTCCGATGATGACACCATCGGATAGTCCGATGCATGGAAAGATTGAGATCGAGCAGAGACATGCCTCCTTGTCCAGCTATAAGGAAAATGGCCTCATGTGCCATATTTCCATGGTTGTGTTTTGGTGATTGATTGACAACCAATACTTGGACTAATAAACTTGTCTAGATGCACATTCTTAGGTATTTAGATCCCAGGGATGAAGAAGAAGAAGAGCCGTAGGCAAGGCTCGAAGGGCCACCCAACGGGGGTTCCGCTACCCGGTTAGTGGACGGGGGTCGAGGGGGAGCCGCCCCTCACGGGTCTCAGGGCAGTGCTCTGAAACCTCACAGCCCTGTGAGGATCGAAAGGTACGGTCTGTGAGACCGTCATATCGAACGGACCAAGTTTCAAAAAAGGGCTGAGTAGTTGAAGCCTGGCGAGTTATGAAGACCGGATGGTACTGTCTCAAGCGATTCAATGGACTGGACCATTTAACCAAGGAAGCAGAGCTGAGGAGACCAAGTAATATGGACCATAGCAGAGCTATGGTTTTGGAGATGAAATCAGAGATACATGGACCGTATGGTACGGTCCTACAAACCGTACTAAACCTCGAACCATAGTACAATGACGAAAGGAGTCAGTGACCGTTGGAAAAGTGAATGGACCATATGGTCCGATCTAGACAAAAAGCATAGACTGTATAATATGGTCTACACTGCGTCAGCAGACTGTTGGAGCAACGACTAGTTCATGTTTGGGGGCTATATAAGCCACCCCACCCGGCCATTTCGAGTGTGTTGGAGCCACTAAAGTTGAGAGCAAGTGTAGAGGTGTATTCCAAGCATATCAATCGGTCCAACCACCATATGAGAGCTTAGTGCATATCCAAGCTAGGTTAGAGCTTAAAGAGAGTGTGCTTGAGAGCTCTTCTTGAGAGTAGCTCCTGCGTGAGCTAGAGGAGAAGCATTGGTTGCGGCCAAGCCACTTGTACTCATTGCTAGACCCTCCTTGGTGTGGAGTGGTGGCGACAACTTGTGCGGGGACGAGACCCTACAAACTCCGTAGTGAAGCATCTGGTGCCTTGTGATCGAGATAGATGGTGGCGGTGGCCAAGCCTTGGTGGTTTGGTGGCATTTAGCCTTTACTTGCCGCGAGCCTTTGTGGCGAATGCAAGACAGTGATCGGGAGAGTCTTGGTGCTCGGCTCGAATATTGCCTTCGGTGGTGAGCCCGTGGACGTAGCCCTTAGTGTTGTACCACGTTAAATCTCCATGTCTCCCCGGGAGTTTGCATCCCCCTTCATTACTCTCTTTACTTACCACATTTACTCTCTTGTGTGCATTTAGCTTTCCTAGTTAGTTTGATTAGGTTTAGTTGCAAGTCTTTTGGGTAAGTTAGAGAGCGCATAGATAAACCTTAGACTTAACTAGCATGTCTAGGGCGAAATAGGTTTATCTTATACACTAGAGGGCCCTAGGTTTTAGATGACCGATTAGTGATCCAATTCACCCCCTCCCCCTCTTGGGTCGGATACCCCGGCATGTTCCTTTCAACAGCCGGTCCGATGGACCATTGGACAGTCCAATGGTAACACCATCGGATGGTCCTATGCATGACAAAGCATTGGAACTCCCTAGACTACTCCCACTAGCTAACCGGTCAGATGGTGCAACCATCGGACGGTCCGATGCACACTAAACGCTACAATTTTAACCGAATAGAATAGGAGAAAATATGAGAGAGTTTCTTTGGTTCTAACAAATGTTGGTGAGTATGTTTTAGCATCTTCTAAGTGTTTGAGCTTTAGGGCTAAGATGCACTTGAAATTGGGAATAACTTTTGAACAAAAATAATCAAGCTACTCACCTCGACCCCCTTGATAGTATGACTTATCTAAAAACTAGCAAAATCAATCCCTAAGTGCCCTTCATTCGACTTTGCGGCACTTAGAGCTATCAATCCATGATCTTCTCGCTAGATGATCCAATCTTTAAGCTGACCTTCATAAAATTGAAGTTGACGGGTCTCCTTTCATCAACCAACAAGCCAATTATAGATATGAACCTTTCATGTCATGAACTCATTAGTAACAAGGTTAAGTTATCATTAATCACTGAAACCATTACCTCTAAGGGTCATGTTTCTCACACCATAAACCATGGGACCCATGTGGATAGAAACATCGAGGGCCTGTTTGGTAGGGTGGCCAACCCCCTGACCTGGCTAACGTAAAAGCAGTGTTAAGTTGTTTGGTTGCTTTGCTCAATTGGGAAGCTAGGCCCATTTTGTACGAAAGTGTCCTCTAGCCTAGCTCCTTGGAAATGGTAGAATCATCGTTTTATCCTGGTGAGGCTTGACCAATACAAAATCTTCTGTGCACAGAAATCAAAACATCTTTTCTCTCTCAATTTTGTGTTATATCTTGTTATAAAAATATGAAATCACCAAACTGACTTCATATTTATGTTTGTTACATTTTTTACAAAGAAAATGCACCAAACTTACCATATCAATTTAAAAAAATTAATTATATTATTTATTTAGTCTTTTCGTAGGTTGTGACAATCAAATAGAAATCCTCGGGACAACCACCGCTGGTTAGAAAACCAAACAACAACCATGTAGCTTGTTTAACTCATGCCATGAATGGTCTAGCTTGGTACCCTAGCCTGGCCACCTAAGGTTGAGCTCACCTACTAGTGCAGATACATTTTTTGAGATGGGCACTACACACTTTTCCATGCCAATGCACTTTGCGCTGCCATTTGCAAAGGATGTTTAGCTAACAGACTCCAAATGTATTAATAAGAGATAGTTTGTCAACCTCATTTCTCCTAGGGATTGGAGGGGAATGGAGGATTTTTAGAAAAAATTAGTTTATTTTTCTCTCAATCCCTCAGTCTCTAGGAGAAATGAGATTGCCAAGCTAGCCCAATGAGATAAAAGGGGATAATATAGAAGGGAAAAAGAATCTTTCTCCTCCGGTCTGAGGTTTTTGGTTTTTTAGGACTCTCAAGAGAGGGTTTTACACAATTGCAACCGCCGTCGTGGGTTTTGCCAATTTGCCACCAACAACATTACCTACTTGGTTTTCCTATCATTTGGGACATTTTATTCATTTTGGTATTCTTTTGCAAGATTTGGGCACAGGAAAAGACTCTTCTGCCCCTGCTTCTTTCCCATTCCCTTCTATTCTGCGCTGCCGCCATTAGAGGAGGCAGATGTCACGACTAGCACCTCGTAGGTGGCCTCTCGGAGCTCTGCAGCCGAAAGAGAGACGCTGAGGGGGAGCACAGGTTGAGCCCGTGGAAGCGGCTGTTGATGGGAAGAAACTGGAAGGAGAATGAATCCATGGCAACGCTTGGGAGGACATTGCCGGCGACGAGGTTCACGTGGAAGGGAGGCACGAGTGAAGCAGGGGAGGGACAAAGGTAGGAGGAGGTAGGAGAGAATGAGGACACGGCCAGCCACTTGTCCAGACACCGGCAGCCCTAGCCTCCATCTCGCCGACCACCCTAACTCCCGCCACCCTCTACTCTCCTGTCACCAGCAGGTAAAGAAGAGCTGTAGCAAGGGTTGGGTGGCCGCTGGCGGTCTAGGAAGCGACGACGGCCATCTCTCTTTCCTCCCAAGCTGACTACGGCCTTCCAGATGAGGACATGGACGTTGTGTAGATGTAGGGATGGCAACGGGGTGGGTTCAGGGCGGGTGGAGCTTCTGCGGACCCGCCCCCAAAACCCACGGCCAAAACCCACCCCGCCCCCGAATCCCACCGCGGGGGGCAATTCGCCCGCCCCTAAACCCGCCGGGGACCCGAAAGCCGACGGGGGACCCGCGGGCCTAGGTCAGGCGGTGACTGGCGAGGCACTAAGCGGCAAGCGAAGCGGGTGATTGGAGTCTGGGGACAGCTGACGCAGCCATTGGGGAGAGAAGCGATGGGATCTGGTGACCATGATGAGTACGCACCGAGAGGAGAGGGAGAGCAGGGGAGCGTGGTGGAGGTGCAGAGCTGACGTGACGGGAGGCTAGCCGAACGCCGAAGTTGGAGCCTACAACGTCGAGTGGGTCGGAGAATGTGGCCCTCAACGGCGGCAGCGTGCTTGAAGTTGAAGACGACGGGCGTGTGGCCCTCGCGGTCGCGGCTGAGCTCGCGACAGGCTACCAGGCCCGCCGCACCCGCACCGATGACAGCGAGGCAGAGGAAGGCGACGGCATGCATGGCGAGGAGTGGGAAGTGGAGAGTTGTCCAGACTCTGGAGACCGAGTCGCTAGCTCGCTGTAGTGGTGGCGCCAGGCAGATTTATCCGCACAGCGGCCAGCGGCGCGGGCTTGGAGTGGTTGACCAGTGCTAGGGTAGGGGCGGTGGATGGCTGCTAAGATGGCTAGGTCACAGGGGTGTTGGGCCTTCTAACCTTGTTGGGCTTCAACTTCCAAATAGTTCGGGCCTCGCAGGAAACCAGTGGCTGGGGTTCTAAACTCGCCCCCGCACCCGCATATTTTGGGTCCCTGAACCCACGGACAAGCGGGGGGAAAATTACACCCGTCCCCGCCCCCGCCGGGTCTAAAACCCGCGGGGACCCGCCCGAACCAGTCCCGCTGCCATCCCTTTGTAGATGAAGGAGAAATGAGCAGGGGAAGGATGCCTTTCCCATCTCTAGTAATTCGAAATGAATACCGAAATAAATAAAATGTCCCAACTCCCAAATGGCAGAAAAAAAATCAAAGAAGCAATGTTGTTTATGGCAATTTAGCGAAGCCCACAGCGACAATGGCAATCGTGTGAACCCACCAAAGTAAAAAAAAAAGAGTAAAATACATGGTCGATCCTCGAACTCGTCCACCTGTGTCATCTAGGTCCCTCAACTTCAAAAATGCATATTTGACTACCCAAACTTGTATTCTGAGTCACCTAGATCCAAACGGGCACAAGCACAACCCATTAATCCTATGTGGCCTGCCAAGCTGGCATTTGTGGGCCTCACGTGTCTGCCCCTTCCCACCCATTTCTCTCTCCCCTGATTCTTTTTCTCTGCTCGCCAAGACACCGACCCAGCCCACACATTGCACGCCGGTGCTGTGCCTCCCTTCTCCTTCTGCTCTGCTCCTTACTTCCCCCACCTTTGCTCTATCGGCGGTGAGGAGGCCGCTAGCCAGCGTCACCATGCCTACCAGTTGGCATCGTCGTGCCTCCGTCCCCACTCCTTTACCTCATCATTCGCAAGGTGGCCGCCAGTCTTCGGCCACCATCTCTGTGCCTCCCTCCCCTTTACGGATGACGACCTCAGAGTCTCCATTGCTGCCGCGGCCATCCGTAAAGGCGCGAACCTCGCGCCCCCGCCATCGCGGCCTCGGCCCCCAAGGTGGCAGTAGTTGACGACGTCCCAAGTGACGGCGTAGGCGGACTCGTTGGAGAGGTTGACTGCAAATCCATGATGCGGCGGTGGGAGGTGCCCTAGGGAGTGGCCGCAGGTGCAGTGGAGAACAAGACGTCGGGGGATGAGGGCTGGAGCGAGGTTGCCTTCACGGGTGGTGGTGGCAACGAGGACTCTGAGGTCGCCATTTGTAGAGAGCAAGGGAGGAGCGGATATGGTGACCGGTGATTGAAGGCCTCCTCGTCGATGGAGTAGAGCCATAGAGGAGAGGAAAGGAGGCGCAGCGACGACGACCGGCATGGAGCGGGTAGCGGCTTCGTAGCTCGCCTCCGCTGGAGCAAAGGAAAGGGGAGGAGTGGTGCGCCGCCGGCAACCGGCGTGCAACGGATTCCTCGCCACTGCCTGATGAAAGAAGAGGAGAGAGGAGCGCAGGCGCGGCGCGAGCATCCGACGGCCCACGTGTGGGCCGTCAAGCAGAGAAAAAATTGGGAGAGAGAAAGTAGGGGCTGACATGTGGGCCCTAGATAGTAGTGGGGCCTACACGGTCCAGCTTGGCATGCCACATAGGCTTAATGGGTTGGGTCTGGACCTAGATGACACAACCGATAAGTTTGGGTAGCCAAATATACATTTTGGAAGTTGAGAGACCTAGGTAGCGTTTGGTTGCAGGGATGGGACGGGACAGAGTAGGATGGTCCCAGTTTTGAGGCGTTTGGTTGGGTGATTGGGAGGGACAGGACGATCCCCGAAGGGGAATATTCCCTAATATTCGGGGGCAGCACGGTCCCTCTTTGAGAAAGGGACGAGCTCGTTCCTCATCCTCTCGCGCTCGGTCTCTCGTCCTCCACCACCCCTAGCAAGAGCTCCTCCGTCACCCGGAGGACCTCTCCCGCCGGAGGAGGAGCGCGGGAGTCGCCAAAGGGAGGAGAAGGCGCAACGCGGGCCAGGGCGCCGCCGCCGAAGGGAGGAGGTGTGGCAGCTGCCGGAGGTGGAGCGGAGGGCCGCGGCGCGAGGCGGCCACCGCCGAAGGTAGAATCAGGCGGCACCGAGCGGCCAAGGTGGAGCGGAGAGCCGTGGCGCGAGGCGGAGGCGGAGACGGGCGGCGTGGGGTGGCTCGCCGACGGAGGCGGAGGCTGCGGCGCGGGACGGCCTGTCGGCGGAGGCGGAGACGGGCGGCCCACCAGCGGAGGCGAGCGGACGACGAGCAGGCGGCGCGTCGGGGAAGAAGAAGGTGCGAGAAGCTGAGTGATGGGTCCCACATGTCAATCTGTCGTCCCATTTGGTTCTTATCCCTCCCACCAAACGAGAAATGGAATGATCCCATCTTTTCAACCAAACAATGAGATGGAACCACCCCTAGAATCAGAGATGAGAGATGGGCTCATCAGATCCTAATTTGTCCCTTATTGATGATGGTGGTCAGGTTTGAGACCGTCCCATGTATTTTACTCAGAAAAAAAAATCTCCTCCAGGGCTCCAGCCTTGAGGTTTCGCTCAATCCTCTGACATGTGAGTGACGCTGGCCGCCCTACCGCTCTCGGCCGCCCGCCTCCCTGCGCCGGTGCGCCCCTCCCCTTTCCGGCCCCCGCCCCACGGACCCGGCCGCCCGCCTCTCTGCGCCCCTCCCCTTCCGATCGCCCCCGCCCCCACGGACCCGGCAGCCCGCCTCCCTCTGCCTCCCCTTGCATCTACGCGCCTCCGCAGCCGGCGGCCGGCCCCCTGGTGCTGACTCGACGGGGAGCCAAGGACATCGGTGAGCAATGCAGACCTCCTCCTCGCATCTCTCTCCTCTCATCTGACCTCAACTTCTAACGAAGGCGACTTCAAAGCGGTTACATGATACAATATTTGATGGATCTGTTGTATTATTGGCTCAAATTATTGGGTATTCCTGGGAATACCCAGGAATCACTATAGCTCCGCCCCCTGCGTTCTCCGTCAGAGTCAGTGTACACATGCGGTAGTTTGATGATATTCGTGCGAGGACATCACCCTATCCCTTTTTCCTGCTCTTCGGCCGTTCTACTCACTAGTTATACCAGTACAATGCCGTCATTGGAGTTCCTTCTTATTGTTAGTGTATCTTTATTTTCATCTTTCATGCAGTTTTACTATTTCTTTTCGCTTATTTAATGTTAGCTTGCTCTGATATTTTCTTATTTCTTTCATTTCATGAAACAGAACCTTCCTCACTCCTGGAATTTCCTTGGAACAGAGACCTCGGCCAAGTATCGATTAGGTTCAACCGATAGAGCAACAGTGCAACACTACAACTGCAATGTTGGATCTGGTTGCCATGTCAGCGGATGATTCTGCGCTGGCTGAGGATTTGCAGGTTGAAGAGGTTCTCCGGTTCTCAACTCAGTTACAAAATGTATGTGCAGTTTGCAAACAGGTGATCGGACCTTTGGACGCCTCATGGAAACCTGACAATTGTGACCATGTCATCTGCATTGCCTGCTTCTGCCAATATTCACCTGAGACAGAGGCCACTGGGTTGCCTAGCTGCGCGGTGGTTTCTTGCGAATCATTTTGCAAAACAAAGATGCATCAGGAGATCAGTGCGCCTCATGGCAATTTGGTCCCAATTGAAAACATGGACATCCACAAAGGGAAAAAACCACTGAATGATGACATGCTTCAAGGTCTTGGGCAATGCTCTTATGGTGCGAATGCAATAATAAGCAGTGAGTTCTACTGTGCCATCTGCATGGAAACAGTTCACATTGGAGAGGTCTTTCCCATTGATGGATGTACACACAGCTTCTGCATCAGTTGTGTGAGCCAGTACATTGCTGCAAAGGTGGAGGAGAATGAATTGTCTATTGGCTGCCCTGACCCAGGGTGCAAGGACGGTGTGTTGCACCCAGAAGCATGCCGTGATGTGATCCCGCTGCAGCTGTTCCAGAGATGGGGTGCTGCGTTATGTGACTCATCATTGGGGGCACTCAAATTCTACTGCCCCTTCAAGGACTGCTCAGCTCTGCTGGTTGATGATCCTGCCCATGCTGAGGCGGTGATAACTAATGCGGAGTGCCCACACTGCTGCAGGATGTTCTGTGCCCAGTGCAAGGTTCCATGGCATGATGGTGTCACTTGCACTGAATTCCAACAGCTTGGGAAGGATGAGAGGTGCAGGGAGGACCTGCTTCTGAGGAAGGTTGCACAGGAGAGCAAGTGGCAGAGGTGCCCCGAGTGCAAGATGTACGTGGAGAGAAGCTCTGGCTGTGTGTTCATCAACTGCAGGTACTGCTTGCTGATCAAATATGCAGTTTTGCACTGTCTACAAAATAGTGATTCTTTTTTTTTTCTCTTTCAATATGCAGGTGTGGGCACTGCTTCTGCTACCTCTGTGCATCCCCGATGTCCAGGGATAACCATTGTTGCAAGATCTGCAAGCGAACCTGGTGAATGACATGGAGCTGCCAAACTCTACCTGAAGGAAATTTCTAACTCTGCTAAAGCTGTCCAGTTGCTGTTTTGATTAGCAGTAGCACTGACTCGTGCAGTTCTGATTTCGCAAATCAGTATCAGAAGTAGCACTGGAGTCTTAAGTAATCATAAAATTATGGCTTAGGAAATGGTTTCAGAAGAATGAGGTTTTCCAAACTTTTGTAATGGCGACCTATGGAAGCAGCGGCCAGCTTTTCAGTAATGAGTAGGTATGTGCTGCCTGTTTTTGTGAAATCAATGAGCATGTGAAAGGAAATTTCTTATGGACTAGATATTATTCTTATCAGAAACAGAGGTATCCAGAGTACTTTCTGATGGATGAATCTCAGTTTAGTTTGTGTGTGAGTCTGGTTTAACTATTACTGATATTTAAAATCTATTGGCTGGCATGCATAGAAAGTTATAAATTAATCTTTCAGTTTAGTTTGTATTTGTTTGGCTGGCACCTAAATAATTGTGCAATCAGATATGCATAGGAAAGAAAAAGACTGGGCTCACCTCTTAAAATTTTTGCCTGATCCAAATATGAATCTTTAAATCATAGGTGTTTCAATTGGACTCATAGGGGTTAAGGAAAACGGCACTTGCATTAGCCTAGATTGAATGTTTATACACAGCAAGCACTATTAAGCTACCTATACAGCAGTTGTGGCAGGCCAAATTGTGGCGTCAGAACCCAGGAGCAGGCTAGAAGAGCATCTGTTGAATGCACAGTAGTCTGGATATGCTCACCCATGTATCCATTTCGGTTAACCAAAATACTGTTTTGCTCTCTACATGCACGGTAGACAGGGAGATGTTTAATGCGGTTGGATGGACGATTTGGTGAGAATAGTCTTAGTGCTTAATGGGAAACTTTTTCCATTTAAATTTTAAAAAATATGGCAAGTGATTGGCAGCGAATCTCCCTTTCTCTTTTTTTTCCACGATCTTCTCTGATCCTCTTCTTGGCTCGCTGCTCCCCTCCGAAGACAGCAGTAGGATCCAGTAGGATCCATGGGGATTCCACATCCATGAGAGTAAATCACACACAAGTATCCTCTCTGCCTTTCTCTCTCCCCCCACGCCGTCTGCTTTGCACGCTGCTGTCTTTCTTCCTCTTGCCCACTACATCTATCCGTTCTTGGGCTCGACGTTGCTCTCAGGGCTGGGCATTCGGTCTATTAGGGTAATTCGGTTTGGTCTATTCGGGTTATGCAAATTTCGGGTTCCAGAAACTGAGAACCGAAGTTTGTAGAAAATTTACAGGAACCGAACCCTAATAGACCAAAAATTTTTGTTCGGTTTTTCGGTCCACCGAAATACCCGAGAAGGAGATGGAGAGCTAGTTGAGCATGGAAGATGACCTAAAGGATAGTGGCGTGGGGTGGATCCGACGAGGCGACGTCCTAGTGCGCTGGTTGCCGGACGCAGAGGAGGTCCCGATGAGCGGCGACCCGGCCTGTGCCGACGGATCCAGCCCCGGCTCTGGTAGATCCAGCGCGGTGGGGTCGAAGGCGATGGCGTGGCATCCCGGCGCGAGGGAGGAGGCGACAACGCGGTGGGGAGGAACCGGAGGTGCGGCATCCTGTAGCGACGGAGGAGGCGACAACGCGGCATCCCGGTGCGAGGGAGGAGGCGGGGGCGCCGTCTGGCCGCTCGAGGAGGAGGAGGAGGCGCGGCATCCCGCATCCTAGCGTGAGGGAGGAAGCAGCGGCGCCGTCCGGCCACACGGAGAGGAGGCGGCGGCGCGGCATCCCGCATCCCGGCGCGAGAGAAGGCGACGGCGCGGTGTGCCGGATGCGTGGAGGAGGCGGCGCGGTGTGGGCGCGGTGTGCGGGGAGGAGCCGAGGAGCGAGAAGGCGGCGGTGTGCTGGGCCTTGAGCCTAGATGTTTCTAAGGCCTTGCCAAGCCGACGGGTGTATTTTGGGTTATTAGGTGTATTCGGGTTACGAAGTCTAGAAACCGAAACCGAACCCGATAACCGAACAAGCACGCATTCTGGACCGAGCCCGATAACCAAAACCCGAACAGACCGACAAATCGGTTTAATCGGGTGCGGTTCGGTTCGGTTTTCGGGTTACTGGTTCAAAGTGCTACCTGCTCCTCCCCTTCCCGAGTACTGCATCTGCTCCTCTTCCCTTCCCGAGCTACCTGTAGATGTTGAGAGAGAACACATAAATAGGAGTAGCATCAAAATCAATGTACATTCATGGCAGTGAAATGATGACAGCGAGATGCTTCTATAATTCATTGAACGTAGTGTATATACAAGCATGCTGCCAGTTTTTGAACGTTGTATGTACAGTCTCTGGTGTATTGATCCATTTTGGCTTCCAGTCAATACGGAGGGCAGCACGCCTAGGCTCTTATTAGCCCAACCTTGGGCAGCTATTCATTGGCCGTCTACTACACCAGAAACAAGACAGGGTGGAATGGAGCGTATACGCCTAAGAGCAAGGTCAATAATAGAGTTTACTATGAGCTATATGATGTTGTCATGTCACACGTAGCTAACTGAAAATTTATGCAATAGTTTTTTTTTATAAACTGTACATTTAATATCTGGCCCACATCTTTCTTTTACAAAGTGTTTTGGAGTCCGTGAACAGCCCATTTCGATGACTATAAGTAAACGGTTTGTTTTTTTTCTTTTTCTCCATTTCTCTTTCTTCAGTATCATCATAGATCTGATGTAACATCACTCGTAGTCCGTCTGCATCACCTTATTAGATTTACTCTAAACTGTCGAGCCGCACGGGACACTTCCACCACCCACAGCTAATGGCTTGTCTCCAGGAAAGCACGCAGCATCCATGCACCTGTCCGTCGCCTGCAAATGGTATGGCAGCCGACGCGCGTGAGCGCCCGGGGCACGGGTCTGGTAAAGACGAGCAACGGCCGGAACAGGACGCCGCGGTGGGAGATGTAAATGAAAATACAGTAGGGTAGCAAGCAGATGTAAATGACTTGTCTCTACTCTTTTTCCAGAACAAGAAGCAAACGACCATGCCCTTGGAGCAGTCCCTTCTTTTTCAGAAGAAGCAAATCACCATACCCTTGCTGGAGCAATGAACCATGGAGTTGATCTTGCACTCTTTAATTATAATTAAAACATCATTTAGCAAATCATCATGGTGGTATATGTCCTCCTATCATTGAATTATCCGATTGATACAATGTGTTTTTTTCCATGTTTACACTACCGTGTTATCTGAAACGTGTTTACTACCATGCTTCACTATCTAGAACGTCAAATATCTGAAGGCAGAAGGAAGTATAGAGTGCACAAGAAACATAGAGAACACTGCAAAGATTATGGGATTGCAGGCTCGTGCTTGTTGGGATTTTGGTGTATAGAGTGCAGAAGAAACATAGAGAAAACTGCAAGGATTATGGGATTGAAGCCTTGAACTTGTTGGGATTTTGGTGTTTGAAGCCACGACACAACAAATGTGATTAACGTTGTTTGCTAGATAGTTGTTTTAGTCCTAGGATGCAAGCGATTGACTTTGAAACAAACCCTCAAGAGTAAAACCACAAGAAGACCATAAGATCAGCCAAGAAGACTCAAGACATCAAAGCGTAGCAAGGCCCAAAGGGCCGTACTACAACATGGTCTCAGACAATCCAGTGATCCAGTCCCTTGTATGGATCGGATAGTCAAAATGATAGTGAGGGAACAAGCTTGAATATCAGGATCCAAGTCAAGTTGAACTGATAGTCTGATCCCCTACAAAATGAACGGACCCAACAATTACTGAAAATGAAGATGTAGTCATATGAGGTTTATATTGATCTGACTGTCCAAAGTATCTGACAGTTGCTCCGACAGCATATATACTTCCACATGCTTAAGTCTCTTCTATATTAACCCTTGGTTTTTTTATTTTAAAGAAATCATGCAACAAGACATTCTAATTGTGTGGATTTTCCCATTGGATACTGATTTTCTTCGTCTTTTCGCCAATCATGATTTTGCCACAACACACTACAAAAATGTGGAAGTTTGCCAAAGGACAAAATATGATATATTTCAAGAAATATTTAAAATGAATTGACTTTGTCATGACTAGCAATAATAATAATTTTTTTCAATGCATCCGAGGAAGATTCACATAGTTATTGTCATGTAGAATGTTTTCAAAAAAAAAACTACGACTTGAACCTATGATCTCACATATGATTAGAACTATGAACTAGGAGGGAAATCTAGAATTCATTCCAAAGTATTTTTCATATATACAATATACATTGACGTATCAATATGTATCCATACTCTTATTTTTAATTTATTATTGAATTATTTTTGCATCGATATCACAGATTGTTACCTGTCTAATTAATGACAACCGGGATAGACGGATTCACTATGGGGCCTATAAATACCTACCCTTGTTCTTTCCATTCTTTCATCGGAAGAATCCTCATTCCTAGCTAGTTCGTACAACCAAAAAGAATTGTGTATGTAGTACTGATCCCCATGGATTCCATGTGCAATGAAGTGTGGAGCACCATGGAGGTCGAAGTGGTGAAATCCATCATTGCCAAACACAACGCCAACAATAGCTACGCCCATGAAATAAACAAGAAGCACAATGGTATTGCAGATGGGATCCAAACATGGTTCCGAGGGAAGGAGAGGGGTCAAGTAATCAACTTCTATGCTAGTCTCGTGGCGGACATGATACTAAGCAACAAACAATAGTTGACATCAAGCAACAACTACGTGAATGACTATGTTGGGATGTCGGTGGCAGATCCAACCATGGTCAACATTGACATGTTACATGATTACACGATAGAGAAGGCATTGCCCATGAGGAAAACAGAGAAGGCATCGCAGAGGTAGCCCACTCCTCAAAAGGAAAGGCATTGCACCATGATACCTTGGACAGAGTATGAGCACATGTTATTGATCTGGATTATGCATGTGAGGTTGTGCAATGGTAGCTAGTGAGTAGACATAATCCTATGTAAACTTGATCCTGGACTATGCATATATAGATGGACTCAACCTATTCTACAGCATGTGTATGTATAGCCATAGTAAGGAGACCGATGGCTAGCCAAATAGTAAGAAATTATGTTGGTGGGGACAATAGAGAAAGGCACCAGGGTACCACAGATGTCATCAAAATGATGAACGAGGTCCTTCTAGTTGGAGAATTTGTACTTGAACCCATGCGGCTATGCAATAAGCTACTTTCCATAGTATCATGATGAACATTGGTGAACTCCAATGGCCATTGTATTATTTGTATCTGGCGGCTTCATGATCATCCAATTGAGTTATTTGTATCTTTTCGATTTTGCCCCTATATGCTTTCCAGTGTTAAGTCTAGTTGTAGGGGTATTCTAGTCATTAGGTCTAGAGTTATAAATAGATGGTGTGGCAACCATTTGTGGTACTTCTTCCCTACTTGGTAACCCTAGTTTAGAGAGAGAGAAATTCAACCAAGTGCTAAGATGATATGCCAGGCCTAGATCTACAGAGTTGATCACTCTAGCTCTTTGGAATCCAATTCAAACCGGGATGATGAAGGGTGGTACCGTGGTACATTGTAGCCTCTTGTAAACTTAGATTTCTCATTAATTTCTAAATGAACTCTAGATTATTTCGTAGTCAACTTGTGACACGACGAAGTGAAGACCATCCCCTGCCCCTTCTCTTTTGCTTCTTGGGGCAAAATCCTTTGGCCTTTGGTGTTTCTCGTTTGCCAAGAATTGAACCGTTTTCTTCTAGTTCTTTGATGTTGCAAGGATGTTGCAATCATACTCCATTTCATGGGTTGATTCAAGAAATCGACGAGCACACTTGTTCATCCATTTTTAAAACTGATTTCTTCATGACATTGCTTCATGAGATCTGAATTTCCCGAGTGATCCTTGATATCTTTTAGTAGATCTTTTGGCATTAGCTTTCTGATATGGTAGAAAGAGTACCTGCAAAGTTTAATGAAGTCATGGAGTGTTTTTTGCTATGTTAAAATCCTTTTTGATATGCTACAATGAGTAGCTACAAAGTTTAATGAAGGCATTGACTCTCTATCCCGTGACTGTCTAGTCAATGCAATGCTGTAGGGTTTGAACACCTGCTTCATACACCATGTACCACGGTAGTTTAGCCACCAATATGAGAGGGAGAGACGGCGAAAGGGAAGAGGTTATTGCCTACTCGTGGCTCAGGAGGAAGGAGAGGGAACCCACGCACCTTAGCGGAGTAAGAGAGGAAGAGTGATTGAGCAAGCGAGTGTGGAGTGAAGGCAGACATCCCCATAACTTGAGCAAAGTCGTTGCACGAGAGAAAAAGAATTAAGAGTGAGGATGGTTAGGGTTTATCAAGCGCCCCTGATTTCTCATAGGCATAAATGCGATACAAACGCTAGTCCCAAGGGCTAGTCACACATTTATTTCAAGTAGTACATAGCGATTACAACAAGATTACATAAAACATTGCAGGAAGTAAGATACAATGGAAGCATCCTTCAAAGCTCAATGCCACATGCTAGTTAGGAAGTAGGAGCATGACCTAACTGAATAGAGCTATGAGCATGTCATTGTCACTAACTGAAAAACAACAACAAAGCAAGGGTGAGTACAATGTACTCCGCAAGTCCACCTTCCTCCATAAGGAGTTGGGGGTTCAAGCTAATTTTATATGCAAGGAATTTCTAGAGGTCGGGGTGTTTTGCAGGAAAAACATTTTGTATGCAGGGTTTGTTAGTTCTAAGTTTTATCTTATAAAACATTTTCCCGAATAAGGTTTTGCTACTGGACTTGCCAGTCCACTGTGGCCCATGGCATTCCGCCATCACATATTTTCCACACCGCTACTGGGTCTCGCCTCGTAGCACTTGGCATCCATTGCCGGACCAAAATCCATATTTTTCCCATCTAATCCCACATTTTATAAACATCTAGTTGAAACCAAGACGAAACTCATCCATACCAGTGGACATGGACTATTCGAATAGATTTATACTCTAGTCAGAGGTGCATACTTTACCCACAAGTTCAGACCAAGTGACAGGAGCGACCATATCACATGAATCCTATCAAAGTCTTCTACACACAAGTTTTCCCTAAACAGTGATTCTGTGAACCAGGGCAGCCTCAATGCACCAGTGCCCCGCGACACTCCTGCATCACTTTCCCCTTCCCTGGTATCCTAGATTATGACTAGAGGTCTACATCACCCTTGTGGTTTCCAACTAAGTGTTGCCTCATACAACATCGAGTAGTTGTGCTAAAATCAAGTTAGGCAAGATGAAACATCAACTTAGTCCTTACATGAGCATGGGTAGAACCTTTCCACTTTCCCCTTCTTGACTCCGCGAACAACCCACATTCCCGACCTTCTCCACAAAGACCAGGCCCTTAGGTAATCGTGAGTTATGGTACCCGTTCTTGCCCTGCTCATTAGAGTGGCTTAACCGACCAAGGTTGTATGCATGCAATCGTATGCCGGTATTCTTCCCCATTTTTTCACAAAACACACACTCCATACCCTAATCCACACTCCCATTATGTATTATCAAGATTAATAGATAGTTGAGTGAGCGATCCCACCTAAGCGCACTACAACTAAGATTGGTTCGGGTGGCTATCCTACCATGTTTCTTAGCAAGAAAAACATGCGAGTTTTTAGTGATTAACAGGGCAAGGTTTGTGTTTGCAAAACTAGGAAGTTTATGCATCAAGTGTGGATTCCAGTGGACTTGTCGTCGTCTAGGTTCTCGTCGCAGTGGAGGCCGATGTTCGGCTCCTTAGGCTCCTGGTCCGCGATTGTCATCTCCGGCTCATGGGCTTCTTCGGGGTTGGCGTCTAGTGTACACAACAAACACACAATAAATTCAATCATTCATTCTCAACATGTTTTAAAAAGGGGAGATGGATAGGGGGTGTTTTAAGAATAATTTAGGAAGAAGAATTGTCCAAATCGGAGTTGAAATGGTCAAGATAGGAGGGTTTTTGGGAAAAGGGAGGTGCTTTATTCCTTTTTGGAAAATGGAAAAAGCCTCTTGGGCCAAAACAAGGAGCACATCCCACTGTCAGCAGCCGCCCTCTGCATCCTAGCCCATGGGGCACCTGGCCTCCTTGGCCTGCGTGCTACGACTTGGCCTGCCTCGCCCGTGTGGGTGTTGCCCGGTGCGGCCTGGCCACTAGGTCGTCCTAGCAGCAAGGGGAGGACGGACAGCATGGGGACTGCGTCGGGGGTGGGGCCCTCGTGCTGAAGACTGGGGACGAGGGTGACGGTGTTGGGGAAGAGTCGTCACCGGTCGAACCGGTTGAGCTGAGAGGGTGGCGGCCCGCCAGCGTCCTACCACCAGCGAGGCAGTTCTGGCGGCGAGAGCCATTCTGTGAGGTCAAGGGGTGGTGGTGAATCGGTTGGCGGTGCCAGGGAGGTGGAAGAGGTGGCGTTTTGGCCTATCGACGAAAGGTCGGGGTGCGGTGGCGGCATTGCAATGGCGCGGCGGCATGCCGATGCACCTTGGGTTAGGTTTCGGCATGGACAGTGGAGCGGAAAGGTGCACGATGGTATGGTGGACATGATCCTCACCTTAATTTGGTCATAGACATCAAGTAGGGAATGAATTTGGGCGGCGATGGGAGTGGGTAGTGCGCACCGTGGGAAGCAAGCTCGCCGTGGGGCGGTGAGGTGGGGAGGGGAGGGAAGGTGTAGCTTTGTTTGTGGGTTAGAGGTATCGCGATGTGCGGGGTGCTTCGTCCGGTGAGATGGGGGTTTTATAGCCGGCTGATGGAGTGGCGCCAGTGGTGCGACTCGTGATGCCATCGGTGTAGCACCGGCTTCGTGGCGTGCGACGCGGGCACTGTGGGTAGCCTGACTCTTCTTTAATGCGCAGCCGGTGAGGTGGCTTGTCAACGGCAGCGCGACCCGGCTGGTGTCGTGACGTGCGACGCGGCCAATGTAGCGCAGTATCGCAGCATGGTTAATTGTCGAGCGAGCAGGCGTTCTGGCTAGGGAGAGAGAGATGGGGTGCGTGGCGAGGACAGCGATGAGATGCAATGGAGGACGGTGGTGGTGCGCTATAAATGCCGAGGCGGTGATGTAGCTCCTCGTCTCGGTGCGTTTCAATGCCAAACGGGGCAAGGAGAGGGGGATGGCAGCTGCAGCTGGTGATGAGACCCGTCGCCAGTGTGGTGTAGTGTAGCGGGACCGCTTTCAATGTCGAACGGGCGAGGTGACCTAGCGTCGCGACGCGCCATGGACGGAGAAGGACCCAACAGGTGGGGCCCGGTTGATAGCGAGAGGGGGGCGTGCCAGACCAATGGGGCTGGGGTGACAAAAGGAGAGTGAGAGGGGTGGGGTTTGGGCTGAGGCGCGGTCTACTGACGACCCAGGGGGGCAGGGTGGAGCGGGCCAATGGGAGAGGGAAGGGAGGAGGCCAGGTGGGCCGAAGGAGAGGAAGGCCGGCCCGTTCAACTTTTCTCTTTCTCTTTTGGATTTTAAGTTTTGGATTTTGAATTTTGAGGGGAGGACAAATAATTGGGGGTATTTGGGAACTTTTGGATAGGATTTCTGAGAATTTGATGGATGGAAGATAGAAGAGTTCTTAAGATCATGTGTTTAGGTTTCTGAGGATAATTTTGAAAGCCGTAGTGATTTACTTTGGAAATTTTGTTTAGTGAATTTTTGGGGTATTACAATTTAGGGGTTATAGCCAATTCTATGGCCGAATTGTAGTTTTACGAATTAATCATATTTTTATAGATTTTATATTAATTTATTTCATGTTTTATTTAGTATATGATTCTTTTTCCACCGGTTGCAACACGTTTACATAAAATATTGTATTTGAAATAATTTAGAACACATTTAGATAAATATTGTATTTGAACACAAGCTATGTAGTTGTTTTGATGTTTTAAAAAAACGCCACAAAGCACATGGATACCAATGTGGTAATTATATTACTTACTCCCCCCCATCCCGCATAAGTGATGTTTTACTATTCAAATTTTGTCGCACGATAAGTGTTGTTTTACAGATTAGTAGCCTTTAAAAGGAAACCAATCTACATGCAGTCATGCATATACCATAAAAAGAGATTAATCTGTTAATAAGGAGCATAAACGCCATATCACACTCTCCTTCCTTTGTCCTAAAAATCCCAAAATAATACTTATTATATATGGGATGGAGGAAGTACTTCACAGTGAAATGGTGTAATGGATAAGTACCTTGTTCTAAAAGAACTAGGCAAATATTTGTGCTTTGTAACAATACAGTTAACTCGAACCGCATAATTAATAGGCGGGTGTCCATTTACGGGCACACCATTTGAGGTTATCCGCACTCCCTTACTTTACATTTCTACTTTAAAAGGCATATTCTAGCACACCCACCATTAGAAAATATTGAAAGAATATTTTAACCATCATATTAGAAAATTTTGTGGAATTATATCACTATTTTTATTAATATAATAGAAAATGCAAATCTTGAATATAATGTGTCCTCCTGAGCCCCTTTCCTATGGCAAAGTAAACGGTTGTGATTGGTATCCATTGTTGTGGTTGTTGTTGCTGCTGCTGGAAGACAAACTACTGCCATAGAAAAGATGGTTGAAGTTGCAGTTGCTTTTGTTTTCTACACTATTTATAGATCGCCATAGTGTCAGTATTTTGTATCAGCAGCTCACCACGAGATAGACCACGCGAGGATTTTGAGATCGAATGGGGTTGGTAAGGGATCACGAAAATGTACATCACAAAGAGCACAATGATTTAAACAAGTTCAGGCAACCTACGTCCTGCATAGGAAATATGGATTATATTGTGCACAATAATGCATGTACATTCTTGATATCTAACCTAGATCATTGTGACCTAGACTTAGATAGATCTAATATGATATCTGCCGCACTAGGGTGACCCTCCCCTCCTTATATAGTTTGGAGGGTGAGAGTTACATGCAAGAGTCATAGTTGGTTACAAAGCAACTCTCTGGGTAGAATTACAATTGCACATATAGTCTTAGTAGGATTTTTCTAGCAGTCCACGCCGTCTTGTACTGTGGGCTCCAAGGCAGAGTGGTTACAATTCGTATTCTTGAGATACCCTTGGATATATGACACATATGAACCCCCGAGCTTCATTAGGATTTGCGAAAGAAACCATTTTGAAAGTCTTCTAGAATTTGCTCCCTCTAAGAAATCTACCAATCGCAATATGGAGGACATCGTCAGATGGACTCTATATGGAGTAGCCCCTAAGGTTTCGTTGACTTGAGTCATCAATCAACTTGAAGTTTTGAAGCATATGCAATAATCGAATCATCTGAACGTCTCGTCTTCAGCATGCAAAAACTATGGGGTGCATGCAAGATGCACACCATATGGCGTAGCCTCCTTGAGCTTCGAGTTGATTTGGGTAGCAATCGGCTCGAAGATCTAACAGAATCTCACTTGTCACAGTTTTCAAAAAATTTCATTGGTGTCCACCCTGTAGCCCCCGAGCTTCAAGATGTGTTTAGCATAAACTGGTTGAGGATCAAGTAGTTCAATAATCTAAGTGGTCTTCACAAACTCCCTAGTGGTTTATCACCATTCGGAGTACTAAGCTAGCAATGACGAAGTCGTCCAAATACCCGACTAGTGGAAACACGTCACTAGCCGAGTGCCATAACCCTAAGTCGATGAAAAGTTCGGTGAGGCAGCGGAGTGGCGTAGCCCCGAGTAGTCTACGAGTAACAAGTAACGTAGAAGACTTTATTATAAATTAGAAATTCTATAAAATAAATTGAAAATAAAAACAAAGCCTTAGACTGATTCCAACAGATCGTCTATTCTATTCTTCTATCCACTGTTCCAATTATTTCTCTTTTTATAAACAATATCGTTACGGTATCATTTATCCTATGCACGGATCGTTTACACGATCCTTTCCTGGTTTGTGACGGTGAGTCACTCGCCCCTGTGTCCCTCTTTTCTATCCACATGGCAGCCGCAGCGAACAGTGCGCCGCCACTCTCTCCCCTACCTCCCGAGGGCCTTCACCTCTGTTGCCGAGCGATTCAAATTTCAAACAACACGACCCTCCCGGCCTCATCTTCTGGTGCCGTGGTGCGTCGCGTCCCATAATTCCTTGGCCTCAGTCCGAGTGTCCCACCGTGCCCCCGGGTGGCTGACGAATTGGCCCCGCTTGTTATTCCCATCTAGACTTGAGGGGGGAAACAAACCGCCGCCCCACTGGCCGGCGATGGAGGCCTACGCTGCCGCCGAGCGGCATTTCCCCATCTACGTCTCCTCCGACGAGGAGGACGGACATGTCTACTCCGACGAGTTCTACATCCCTGAGGAGGTTCAGATCCAGGAGGCCATCTTCCTCTCCCTCGAGTCCTCTCGTGCCTCGGCTGCCACGGCCTCCTCTGCTTCCTCCTCTCGCCCCGCCGGTGCCTCCCGCAGCCCTCAGGAAACTTCTCCCGGCCGCGAAGGGAAGCGCAAGATTCCACCAGAAGGTACCTATTCTATTCACCCTCGAAATGAACATTGAAATCTCGATACCTAGATGCGTTCGATTCACTTGGTTCTTGCCTGACGGTTCTGCTCCATCGCGATGCGGAAGGCGGCCCGATCGAATCCAAGGCGAAGGCGTCCAAGCGCAGGCGCTTCAACTGCGCGATCTGCTTCGAGAGGGTTCAGGTCGCGGAGAAGTTTGTTGTGAGCCCCTGCGCCCACGCGTTCTGCAAGGGCTGCATCGGCAAGTACGTCGCTGGTAAGGTGGCCGAGAACGTGGCTGTGATCGGGTGCCCTGACCCCGCATGTGAGGCAGGGTTTGTTGAGATGGATCTGTGCCGGGATATCATCCTCCCGGAATTGTTTGACCGGTGGAACGTCGCGCTGTGCGAGGATCTGCTGGGGGATGCTAAGTTCTACTGTCCTTTCAAGGATTGCTCAGCGCCGCTGCTGAATGATGGCTCGGCGAAGATCAGGGAATCGGAGTGTCCGCACTGTCACCGGCTGTTCTGCGCACGCTGCCGCGTGCCGTGGCATGATGGGATCAAGTGCAAGGAGTTTAAGAAGCTTGGGGATGACGAGAAGGGGGAGGATGATTTGATGCTTAAGAAGCTCGCTGCCAACAAGAAATGGCAGAGGTGCCCCAAATGCAGGATGTATGTCGCGAGAAGGTCTGGGTGCTTGCTAATTAAATGCAGGTAATCTGTTTATCTAATCATTCCTCTTTGCAATTCGTATTATTCTCTATGCTCGGACTGCACTTAGTGTATGAAATTACGACAAAAAGGCTGAGCAGGGGTACAAATTGGCAAAAAATGTTCGAATGTTTATGCACACAAAAAGGATACAGGATCAGAAAAGTCTAATTTCTGTTCATGATAATAAAGGAATGAAAGGAGTAATCACTCATGTAATACAATCTCCCCACGCTAAATATGTCTTTTTTGAATAAACTTTTCCTTAGTCATCTAATTATGTTGGTGAGACACTAGTAGTAATACCTGGTAGTGCACTGTTCCAAAAAAGTGTAGTGCATTTCAGGTGTTGTCATATAGTGGAATGAACCAACATGCACCTATTCTTACTACAGGAGATATTTTACGGTGGTTGAAAAAGTACCCGCCAGTACCACACGGTACCACTATTTTTTTAATTTTTACAAGCCTTTATGCCTTTGGTAGAATTAAAAAACAACCACCGTAAAATTTGTACTTACTACAATATTTAGAGGTACTATAGTGTATGGTTTATTTTAGCCATCACTAATGATTAAAAGTTACAGGTTTCCTTTTCTTTATGTCCTGTAAATTTAAAATTTTCATCTACTTATGTAAGCTTAAGCTGAAGATGATGGATTGATGGAAGCCAAATGATGTTATAATAGGACATACATCGTTAGTTTGTATCCACACCCTATGTTTTTCAATTTCAGCCAGCATAGCTAGGTTAGGTATATTCCACATTATAATGAACTGAAGGGAATATTCAACGAGTTCTCATTTTTCATGTTTGAAACAATAACCTCCCTGTCCACCTCCATGTGGATGTGAACAGGTTAAGTGAAGCTATGTTGTATTTCTCAATAAATCCAGTTTCTAACAGCTAGTTGTTTCTCAAATATGGTGATGATCTTGGTTGGAAAATGTTGTTTCCTATCAACTTATGGGCTTATATATCAACTTCTAGCATGTGTTTTGTAGCTCTGCTTGATTTTATTTGATTTTTTTCTACTTCTGATTGGGAACTTGTGTCTTTTATTTTGTGCCCATAAAAGTTGTTCCTACCAACTTTAAACATTAATTTTATTAGTTCTATAAACACAACATATATTAAATTTGGTTGCTGAAGTCTCCATGATATCACTAATGCAATTTTTCATTTCTGTTTTTGAAGGTGTAAGCAGTACTTCTGTTACCACTGTGCTTCACCAATGAATAAGGATACTCACTACTGTGAGAATTGCAAGCGCTAGAGAAAGATCTTGCCTAACAATGCAGGCCTTCTGCATAGTTTAGGTAAATGACTACGTAGACTTCCATCCTGTTTTAGTGGACATAAGTATCACCTTCTGTACTTAATGGTATTGCTCACCTAAAATAGTTGATGTGCTGAAGTGATCCTTAAGAGTTCTGCGCCTTCTATTTTGATTAATTCACAGGGATGCTTTTATGGTATATTTGTGTTCACGTATTTCTAAGATTTTCTTTCTATAGTTAGGTTCAATTCAGTGTATAATTGAAAAGCAAGAAAAAAATCAAGGTCCTATTTGACAACTCCAGATCCAAGGAGTTTTGGAGTTCTTGGAGCTTTCGGGCACATTAAAGATTTTTAGTTAAGCAACTTGAATGTTGCTTAGATTAATAACATACTCTCTTTATTTCAAATTAGGACCCCTGTCCAATGAAGATTGTTAGCCTAGCATTTGCCAATTTCCCCATAAAGAGTGGCAATCTAGCTATTTTAGCATTTTAGACTTTTAGGTAGTTGCTTTCTACATTGCGCCATGCAATGCATCACAAACATTGAAATTTGAGGAGCACACACGTCAAGACCATGCCCGCACCGCCGCCTTGCCGGGCATGCGCTACCTCAAGGTCCGAGTGCCCGACATCAGTTTAGATGGCGGATAAGGAATTTTGTGATTTAAAAAATCTTATGTGATACTTATCAAATTTGTTTTTGAACTTACAAAAGCATAAAACCACTTTGAACTGTTGCAGGGGTAGTTTGTTTGCTTTTAAGTTGAGGGGATAAAATATGTGGTTTTTGAATTCATGGTTTTCATTTCATACTCCATGACAAATTATGGGGGATAAAATGGACTTTACTGATCTATAATATTATTATTGTTTTTCCGTATTGAGTTATTAACTTGGTTAAACTCAGAGAAATTTGGCTTAGAACAAACCTAAAATAAACTAAAATTTGGAACAAGCTGCTTCCCAGTATTATGCAAACGTCACCTTTGTTATATGTGATGCAACGGAAAGGATGTACGGTATATAATGATTACCTTGAGTCGCTACCGTACGTCCACGGGTGGTTGAACAACAACGTTGTGTACTATATATTTGTACAGTTATTTACAGTTCCGTCGATGTAAGGCCCATTTTTATTGACAGCTTGGCGAGCAGGTATATTATGTAAGGTTTCGAATGAAGAGGCATCAAATTAAGCGATAAACTTGAACTGACGACAGAGTGGGGAAATATATTGTTAGTTTTTCTTCGTACGTGCCTTGTTCGATCATGCATTGTACCACCATGTCATTATATTAATTATATTGTGAAGCATTTTGCAGCAGGGATGGGTGCCCAACGATTTGCCGAAGCAGGACTGCTGAAGCATACGCATCGATCCATCAGATGGCACGTTTGATATATATATGATAGCGCTGTTCAACTGCGTACTCCTACATGGGACGAGCAACGGGTCAACGCCTCAACGGGACGCTACCTGTTTCATTCCATCACTATATAGATATAGATATAATACGCCAGGTTTTGATCGTTGGAGTTTGGTGAACCATAACCATGCATCATATATAGAATATATCAGATACAGTATTACATTGCTGAACGTCAGTTCATCGCCGCCTTGCACGAAATCAGCAACACACGTACGTTTAATAATTAAACTATCAGCTGACCGAGTCGATCTGCTTAATAAGAGCCCAGCAAGCTTCATTTACCTACGCTACGGCCTACGTTCGGACATGAACGATTTGCACTTGCACCCTATATAAATAGCAATGGCCTCACCACTTCATCCATCATCTCGCATTATCTATATCTCCTTAATTACCTTGCACCGTCGTCGATCGATCGACCTCATTCTCGTCGCCACCACCAAACAATCACCTCGCGATCAATCGATGGCGACTCCTGCTGCTGCTTCCCTCAAGGTCGCCGCCGTGTGCATGCTCCTCCTGTGCGTCGGCTCAGACCTGGCCCGGGCTGCTCGCCACGAGGCTGTCACCGGCGCGCTGCTGCGCGAGCTCATGGCGGAGCAAGAGCTCGCTGAAGCGCTGGGGCTCCTCGTTGCGCAGCACGGGGACGTCGGCGCCGTGTGCCCTCAGGCGTGCCAGGCCTGCCTGATAATGTGCGCGATCCAGTGCGTGCTCACCCCGGACCCGGCCACCTGCTTCGCCAACTGCACCGTCGCCAACGCCTGCTTCAACAAGACGCTGTTCATTGTCGCATAAGGTAGGTTTACGCACGGTGATGTAAGCCTACTATACGTACGTCTACATGCATGACGTGGCCGCTGCTTATATATGTGTGCTATATCTCTTGTCGGATTGATATGATTGCCGCTGGTACAATGTAATCGTAGTGTCATTTGTATGTGTCATGCATGTACTGTGTCTGTGTGTTGCCACAAGTTCCCAATAAGAACGACCTCGGAGGCAGGTACCAGGCCCCTGCATGGACGGCTCTATGGGGCTGGCCGCCTTTGGGGAGACGTGTGTCGTTGTCGCCTTGTCGGTGGTTCGACCATGCATCATCATATATATGATGGTTGCCACTTGCCAATGCATATGTCAAAGCCTAGTATATATGCTTGTAAAATGTAAATGAATGAAATGGACCTGTAAATGTGACTGTGACGCCCTCGTGTATAGTATATCAGTATATGCATGAGTCAGTAAGCTAGCGCGCGGCTTATGCGTGGCTACTCTTAACAATAATGTACTCATCCGATCGGTATACATTATTATGGCATAGTATATGGAAATGTATACAAATAAATCCTACCTATGCTAATTCGAACATCCACGTTAAACCTCATGATATGCATAAAAAAAGAAAAACTCTGAAAATTCGTACAACAATTATAGACACAAGTATAACCATCAGTTCCACATTGCTGAGGACGGTTCTATTGAAGCTAGAACTGCCACAGACGGTTCTAGTTCTATGAAGCTAGAACTGCTGCATAGCTAGAGCACTGGGATGTAAGCGGAGCTATTCGCGGGTTTAGCGACATACTAAATACCTACGGAACTCGTAGAAAAATAGTTTGTTGCCAAACTCACAAACAAGTCCGCTTACATCCCTATATAGAGCAGGACAACTGGAACAAATAAAACTAAGGAAATTGAGATGCAAATTGACTTCACTTGTCATTTGCTGTTACATATATCACCACTAATTTATAGCAATACAGAGGGCGCTTGACTTGATTATATTAGGGTAAAATTTAACCCCTGCATTCTCCCGACATTCGTTATGGGGCAATAGGTACATATAGACACATCATTTTTTAAGTAATAAGTATACATATACACACAAGTATAGATGCCTTGCACAAATGTATCAAAGGGATCCAGTGGACTTGTCCTTGGGCTCTGGCTCGACCTCCTAAGCTCGGGTCTTTGCCGTTGTGATCGCACTGCCGTCTACATGCAACCAGAAACAAACAATCAGGAAAACATAAATAAAAATAGAATATACAACCCTAGATATAGCAAGGTTTTAGAAAGAAAAAATGTCAATATTAGAGATGAAACGAAGAAGATATGGACAAAATACGATCATAGGAAAATTAGGAAAAAAAAAATCTATATAACCTTTGGACTCTATAACATAGAATACATAGCATCCCAAGGCCCAAATCGAAAAACTAGATTTGTTGCACATCAAACTTTGCGGAACAAAACAAATCACATCCTGAGCAGTTTTGCTACTACAGCGCACGTGTCAAAGTCGCTCAATGTACACCTGGCGCGGGGCACCCATATCTCCTTGTGCGCCCCGCCCACCAGCCCAGTCGCGGCAGCAGCGGAGTGCTCGCCCGGCAGCGTGGTCGCGGCTCACCAGCACAGCACATGCCCCCAACTGCGACTGTGGACCGGCTCGCCTACGCGTGGGCCAATATGTGGACCCTGTGCCACGCCTACACATATGCACCCTAGAATTGTGGCACGGCCGACTCACACATGCAACCCTGAATTATACATATAATATATGGGCTTCTGCCTATGCTAGGACCTTGACGGCCCAATAGCATCCCTGGTCCTGCGCTCTAGCTCCAGACGATCGAGACCTGATCAGTAGCCATATAGTCATAGAGAAGCAGCATTGTTCGCGAAAAAAATGATTGGTAACTAGGGATCACCATTGCTTTCGTAGCCGATGGTGCAATTCTGGTTGAAGAATGCGTCCTAACCATGCCCTTGCCCGTCTTTAATTTCCACATGTTTTCCCTTTGTCATCCAAAGCGATGAGAACGACAACGCAACGACTTTACTTTAATCATCACTTAACATATATATATATATCTATATATTATATTACTCTCTGTTTCCACTTTCTTGTCACGCGTCCGAAATCCAGCAAAATCTAAAGGAGAAGACTTTACATACTGTATCAGTTAGAGAAGAATCGTTCCAACTTTACAAGATCTGTACCGGCTCCACCACTTCTTTAGTGTACGTACGTTATCATGTAATGTGATATGTGAACACATGGTCTGCAACCTCACTCTTGTCCTACCTACACACTGTGCCCGTCTCTCCAACACCCTCAACTCAAGCAAACACAATTATCAAACCTCAAATCAACAACAACCAGCAGATGTGTGCACCCCAAGGCCAATATCTACACATGCATGCACCACACAATCCAGTGAATTAAATCAACTCGCCTAATCCCTACTCACTCGTCATCGTCGTCGTCACCAGCCAGGTAACTGCAGTTTGACTGCTGCTATGAGATGCTGATCACGGTGGTGGTTCTCGATGGCTCCAAGGGGACGCACTGCACCAGCCCACAGAGCAAGCTCACCTCCTGGTCGCTCGCCGGCGCCGGCGCCGGCTTGCAGCAGTTGTCACCGTAGCCTTGAGACGCCGCCGCGGCAGCTTCAATGTCGCAGCACTCCTCGAAGCGGTAGCAGGTGACGAGGTGGTCGTTGGCCATGCCGACGGCCTGCATGAAGGCGTAGACCACCGTCGGCCCGACGCCGAGGAACCCCCGCCGCATCAGGTCCTGGCTGATGGCGTCCGCCTTTGCTGTCCGCAGCGGCACCTCCCGCGTGTGCCGGTATCTGCCAACCATTGCCTTGTTGCTCATGAAGCTCCAGCAGTAGCTGTCGAACGATCCAAACTCGTCGATGACCTGTGAACAGCAACGTAGTTGCAGAAAGTAACAACAGAGGGGCAATTAAGTGTTATGGATGAGCAAGATATCAATGCCAATAACGTCCGGGTTCATCAAAATCTAGGTGCGGGCAGATGGATAGAATTGGCATGATCAGCTTACCTTGAGCAACTCACGTGCGTTCTCAATGATTATGCGCAGCCTGTGTTGCGACAACAGGGAACTAGCAGGGCTGCACGGCGCCAAGAATTTCTTCTCGTTCAGCTTTGCGACCAGCTGAGGGTCAAAGTCCATGAAAACTTCCCTGTGTGGAGTGTAATGCGTTCGGTTTAGGACACCTCAGGTGTTTTACGGATCAGTAAATTAAAAATCTTGAATGCAGATCTTGAATGCAGCGAGTGCGTTACCTGAAGGTGTCCCTCTTGCTGAGAATTGCAGGCCATGCCATCTCAGCCAGCGCTCCAGATAGGGTAAGCATTTCAAACAGTTTCCTGCAGTTTAGGACTAAAAATTGTAACGTTTCAATCTATTTCTGATCATGCATCTCTGGGAAAGATTGGCTGATCTGATTAGGTTCAGAGCATACTTGTCGTCATGTACTGGCACTCCCCACTCATTGTCGTGGAAGGCAGCGTAGCAGGGATCTGTTGCAAGGTCAAATCAATGAATTCCTTCCAATCAACTGAAAGCAACTACTGGTCATTCAAAGAGGATGCTAAATAACTTTAATCCAGATTACAAGGCTTTAGATTGCAATATGATATAACAAAATGTGGTATTTTATTATTCCAACAAAGATCAACATTAGGGCATTTTATTCTTCCAAAAAGAAAAAGAAAAGTATACGGCATTTGAACTAATTGGTCACACCGTTGAGATCTGAGGCTACGAGTAGAATGAGACTAACTGGCTGATCTGAGGCCGTGTTTGGTGGGGCTTCTCCCGGCTCCGGCTCCGGCTCCTCGTGCTACAGTACAGGAGCCAAGAAAAGCTCCTCTCCACCGGCTCCGGGTGAACGAAACAGCTCTGTGAGAACGGAAATCGCGGGCGGGGAGGAGCCGGAGCCGCGGGCAGGCGCTGTCGGCCCCCTGTCGGGGCGGAGCCGGAGCCCCTGGTTCCCATGCCAAACGGGGCATGTTCACACCGTTCAGTCCTACGAGCAGGTAGTACTGAGTACTGACTGGCTGATGAGTAGGAATATATAATCACAAGAGACTGAACAGTGAACCTTACAAGCAAATTTGAACAGTGAAACAAACCAGTTTCACCTAATATAATGCGGAAAAGCTAAGCATTATAGAGACCAATGCAAGATCATGATCTTTTTCTTTATAAGGATATATGCTTAATCATTGTTGTTCTCGTATTTTATATACAGCTTTGCTTTGCATCTTTTCCTCCGTACGGTTAGCAGCTGGAAGCCATGATTAACCTATAAAATAGTTTATGTAGTACTATGCTTGCAATCTCTTCTATGGAGCTTTTGCATATTTTTCTGTAGCAGTGATTTTCACCATCTGTTTTTGTTCCAGACCCTGTCAGCAACTATAGACATCTCGTCGAGGTGTAAGCCTGAGCAGATTGGTTACTCCGGTAGTCCGCTATCAATTGGAAAAGGCACTTATTATTCAAGTTCAAACTTTTTGAGACCGTATTCAGTTCAGGCTTCAGAGTTTACACCGTTGTAAATTCAAAAGGGCTAGGTGAACTACGTTCCCATAAATGTAGTACTTCCATCATCAATTCATCATGTAGTTAGTGTGTAGTGGGCTCCCTTTTGGAAGATTAAAATTAACAAGTTGATCCATAACCGACAGCCCACCAAACATCACAGTGCATTTTTTATTGTACTTTTTTATGCCACCAAACGTTTGTGATGTCGTATGATCTAACCATCATCGACTAACTGATGGTCAAGGCGTAATGTATATGCATTATGCACGGTCACAAAAGATGTACTAATACATCATTTCTTGACATAAAGGTAAAATGCTAATTTCAACCCGGCTACAACCGGTTTGGATACACCCAACTGATTGTTAAATGCTAAAAATTATAGCTGCTCTAGATCTAAACAGGTCCAACTAATAAGTGTGCAATCCAATGGTACCTAATAGTTAGCAGCTATTTTTTAGCTAATCGAAACATGTTGTATGTGTTCTTGCTCAAGGCGTTGTGCTAGAGAGACTATAATAAGAAGGAAGCATATGGTAATGAAACAATACCATGTGCATGTCCCTGGGAGCCCAATTTACATATGGAGAGTAAAGCAAGGAAAGGTCAACAGTACATCTCGAAATTCTAAAGATGTGGGATTTTCGAAACCACCCACTAAGAAAGAGGCGAACTGGAATGTGCTATAGCTAGGGAAATAGTTTTTTATCTATTTATGAAATAAAAGGCAAGGGACCAAGGGTGTTCTTTTTGTGAAAGAAAAAGTCAATTTCCTAGTGAAAAGCTCCTGTAGCAGCAAACAACTTAGTCTTATAAGCTAGCCTCAAAATAATGTGTGTCAGAATTATTCTTAGCAAACATCATGCATACAAGTCTCAAACTCCCAATCACTCATACTCCAACTTCATATGTAAAATTGCTATCTAGGGTGGTGTGGTGGGTTTAGCTTATGATTCTAGGTGGAATCTTTTGAGAAACGGACTCATAATTTTGTGAAAAGGACTTCTATATATATAGAAGTTGGGGTTACTAAACTTAGTCTTAGAAGATATCTGGTGAATACACAATACCATATATGCGTATAGTACTACTACTATACGTAGTAATCAAGTATGGTACGGGTGTATTTTAAGAAATACTATAAATAGCAATACTATAAACAGACACCCGATCTGTTTGTACTCCAACTAAATAACCTCACATATCATTGTTAAGAACAGCATATAATATCCTATGGATGCATGTATTAGTACTTTATCTATAAAAAGTGTAACGTTAGCACACCCTCAATTCTTACTGCCAGAAAACATATATGTTCCAAGCCGTAGTAAATCTTACTATTCGTTATCTGAAATTTATAGCTGGCTAGTCCAGAATATCACTCCTCTATATACACACGCTTGGAGAAGTAACGAAAAATTGAACTTAGAAAGATCTCAACGCAAAATGAACGCACTTATATATCCTAAGTCATTCCGTGTTCGATCGTGTCCAGTGACCACCTAACCATATTATAGCTGTTGATCATACCAAAGAGGCAAAGATGGAAAAAAAAAAGAAGAAGATTAAAGTTTGTAGAGCTTCAATATATCCTACTGTACAGTATATGGAACTTGCATCTCTATCGGGAGCTTCGTTTTTTTTTTTTTCCTTGTCTTTACCTTACCGGAAAATGCCATATTAAAGCAAAGCATTGTTTGGACTGAGCACCTACCAGTGTTAGGGGTCACCCAGGGGCACCTGGGCGGCCCGGACGACGTCGTCGCCGCGGCGGCGAGCTCTCCAGTCAACGAGCCCACCACCGGCACCACGGGAGCAGCACCGCCTGGCACGACGACGCCCGTAACAGCAGCCTTCCTGGACGCCGCCGCCGGCCGCGCGGAGGGTGGCCCGGCCGAGCCCGCCGCCCTCCGGCGCGGAGCCCCCGCGGGCGGGCCCCCGGGGCGGCGGCCGATCCGGCCCGTGGACGCGCGGCTGCAGAAGGACTCGGTGGACGCCTCCGACGCGCAGGAGACGCTGAGCGAGGACGACGGGTGCACGTAGCCGCTCCCTCGCGCGCCGGCGCCAGCGCCGGCGCGGCGCAGCAGCATGGACGCCGCGGCGCCCCTGGCCGGCGCCGGCGCCGAGGACGGCAGCAGCCTCCGCCTGGTGCTGGCCTTGTCGGCGGCGTCGCGCGGGGGAGGAGGAGGAGGCTCCTGCTTGTCCCTGGCCCCGGCCGGCGGCGGCTTCGGAGACTGAGACAGCCTCCGCGCGGCGCCGGCCACGCGGGGAGCCACCGCCGCCGACATGGCGCGCGCGTGCGCGGTGGATACCCCTATGTAGCTAGGTAGCCACGCGAAGCGACGAGCTTGTCGTTGCGACGACGGTGATGATGCGCCGATCGAGCGAAAGCGAGAGACGATCCGATCGGAGGAGCGAGAGCAGGTGATGAGCCGCTTAAGTAGCACGGAGTAGCAGCTAGCAGAGAGTGGCGCGCGCGCGCGCGAGCTGCTGTATTGTACGCTGTCTGTAGACCTGTACTACCAGTACGCGCGGTGGGTGGGGAGTAGTGGCGCGCGCGGGAGGAAAGGAAAAGGAAAAGGAAGGGTGATGCGGACGCGCGCGCGGATCGGAGGCCAGGCGCAGGCGGCGGGTGGGTTCAATTCGCTCGCGCGCCGGGGCGGTTGGTGCCGCGTCCAAACCGTCGCCGTCGTGGGGAGCTGCAGCTATGGCAGAAACCTTTGGTGCAATCGGTCGTGCCGCCGTGCGCCGGTCCGCCCGTCCGGTGACGAGAGCCTGAACTGCAGGCTGATCTCGAACCGGTGCAACACACTGCTCCGTGAACGTACGGTACGGTGGTGTGTACGTGTTGGCGAAAGACCGTGACCGAATTGAATTTGCACCTCGCATGCCATGCATGCACACTGGCTCTGGCGATTTCCTTGTGTCACTGCCATGCTATCGCTAGACTAGCTACACGTACGTGCGGCCGAATGGCAGTCACACAATGAAGGGACTGGCTATCTGATTAGGTGCTCCATTGCTAATATATGCACAATTTTATATTACACTGGGCCCACATTGTGGAGCATCATTCTGAAAAGAGCAGCGTCCTCCTCTTTGTTGTATTCTCTTAACATATATATATATGAGTGTCGATTAATTTTGTGTAACAGCGATATTTCTTGGCGGGGTCGTACCTGTAATCATAAGCACAGGGGTTGTTACATGCTGTGCCTCCTTTTCTGTGGATCCCACTTCGGCTTTCCATGGCGCGTGGCCGCGTGGGTGTTCTTTTTTAAGCCCCAGTCACAGGAAACCCATGCATGCTGTCATATACAGTACATGATGCAGGGCGGTCATGGAAATCCTACATCTCTGTTGCTAAACAGCCAAGTGGGTACGACGTACTGACAAACGTATACTAGTACTAAATATGAACACGAGAAAGAATATTAATTGAGTGGGATTAATTAGTAAACATGTACCGTGGCATGGATCCTCCATTCGTCCGCAACTGTGCGCACTGAACGAGATATATAGGCTCGCTGTTCATCTGTATGTAGAACATCTGAGGTAGCCAGGTAGGTACGCGCTGCTCGCTCCAGCGCGACAGAGCACATTGTCATGCAATTTCAGCTGGAACAAAAACTTGTGCAAGTAGAGAGAGGGGGGGGGGGGAGCATATTCAATATGAACAATATACAACGGGTGCAAAGTTAGCCATGTTTCATTCAGGACAAATAAGCTAAAGTGAACCGCAATTTAGATTGATGGAGTACGGCACTTTGAAATGTAGAAAGTAGGAACCATCCGATTCATGTAGGATTCAACACTGTTCTCGTGAATTTTCTGCATTCCAACTTCCAAAGTGGAAAGGGCCTGGGCACTGGTGCATGAATTATGTGCACCGTCTTGGTTTGACAAAACTGCACTGGGCGAAGCTTTAGAGGAACGACGCGGGTGTTCCTATTAACAGCAGGTACTAGTCAAAGCAACTGCCTATCGTCTTCTAGGAGTAGTGGAATCAGTTAGGCTAAGTTTTCCCATCAGTTAGTTCATCAGTCTCAAGATGGCAGATTAATTTAACCATGTACATGTGTTTAATAATATGGAATCCACACAATCATATCATCGTCCCATAGTAGCCGTACAGATGCAATGGATTTTTCAGGCCAACGGTTGTTGGTGCAACAACTTAATATATATCCGTGTTGGGCGGTTCATGGCATTATCATACAAAAAAGCACAAGTTGGGACATTTTCTTTCTGGAAACGGGCATACTCAATCAAGAAGAGAGTATACGTTTATCGACCGTATAAAAGTACCGACATGTTCCTTCTCTCAAGTCGCAAGCAATTTCTTTTTTAGCTTATACGTAAATATAGTAAGGAGCCTCTTGTTGGGCAGCAATTTCTTTGTGAACTTATACGTGAATATAGTAAGGAGGCATTTCTGTATTTTATAAGACGTAGAGCAGGTGAAGCGCCAAAACCTTTCAACGACTGATATTTTGAAGTACAAACAAACGGCAGGTTCTATTTTCCTTTCTTTTTTTTTCCTTCTGTCCATACTCCACGCGTAAGCATCGCCTTTCGACGCAAAATCTTGTTTGACTTCATAGTTTTATCTGTTGCCAAGCGTGATTGAAACGTCCCTTCAGAACGAAGAAAGGTGATAGCGAAGGTTCTCTGATCTGCTCATGGTCCGAAATAGCACGCCACGATCTACCGAGTACCGAGTATTACTTGGAAGATAAACACAATGTTAACTATTTGGCCCATAAGCATTTATTGAGCTTTATTTTTTAGCTTTTAAAGACCATAAGGTCCTGCCCGTAAGGCCATTTTCCACGCGAGTTTCGTTTCCCAGTTTAAAAAATGCCACGTCAATTTTATCTAGATAAAAATGCATCTTGAGTTTTTTGATTTTATATAAATGAAGCTCTCTTCCCTCCCATAAAACTCTACGTATCTCTCTTCGTAAGACTATTTTTAAAGGTAATATCGTACTCATTAATGAGATATCACGTAAGATTTTTAAACGATGTGGCAATATCTCGAACAAGATATTGCTTTGGTACGGTATCTTAGACTACGGTACAAAATCTAATACCATAGGTTCATTTTCATAGACACAAACATCAGTCTAATTAATTACTTTAGACATTTATGTATAATGTTATGCATTGTGAATAGTGTTTCTTCCTCGTAGTATCGTATTTTTCATCCTATGTGGCATTCTTAAATACTTTAGTATGATACTTTGCACCGGATATCCTATGTGGCATTCTTAGATACTTTAGTATGATACTTTGCACCGGATATAGCCTAACTGCCTTGCCACGTCATCCAACATGCCCGTGCGTCATAGCATTTAATGAAAACTAGCGTAGACTATAGAAAGGAGGAAAATGATTAAGGAATTAAAAAGAAAAAAACATGCTTGATTCACACGCTTCCTTTCTCATTAATTCCAAGATAAATAAAGTATTTAATGGATATGGGTACAAAATAGAATGAAAAAAATAAAAAACATTTTCTATCTATAGATTTTGAGCATTTCTACTCTTTTCCAAATTTTTCTAAACTACGCAGTGGAATCAGCGCAAGAGGTATACCTCGTCTTTCTCACTCTCTTAGTGTTTATAGTGTAGATGAAACTACAAAGAAACTCACGTTGGGAATGGCCTAAGGGAAACGTTGAAGGCTTTAAAACTGCTGCGCTAATGTGCGATATGCGCCAGTTAAGAAAGAATACCAACGATGCACGCAAGAGTCTCAACCAAGGTACGTACCCCGGTATGTTTCAAGAGCTGCACAGGTAAAGTACAGACGACATTCAGTGTTATGTAAGATGCCACACATCCAGCTAATAAGTTCACATTGGGGATTTAATAATCTCATTGTTGCTAGAGCCGCCAACCAACTCTGCTGAAGACCGTAAGTATCTTCATAGCATTTGGAAATGGCACCTGCAAGAACCACAAAGCAACTTGAGTTAACAAAGTCATCAGTAAGGGAACAACAAGGATCTGGTAGCTTTGTTCACGAGTAAACAAATAAACTTGCCAGCTAGAGATCATTTGTTTTGATTCCAGGTGCTGAGCCATTGGCATCAGATGGCGAAAATTATTGCAACAAAACAAACAAAGAGTAGACATGAAAGAGCCAGGCAACCAGCTCTAGTACTTGTTCTAAAAAAACATCTCTGCTACTAATCAGTGTGGAGCGTCTATGGATGAAAGCTTGCGCACCATAAGCAGGAAAAGGCCCACATCACATTATCCATTGAGTATTTTCAAACCACATATACGAGCAGTGTTTGTCATGTGATGCTAAAAAATGACATTAGTTTACAACTTGTTATGAACTTTTCCAAGGTTAGCATATATCTTTGTCAACTGAATCCTACACCTACAGCATAACTAACAGTTTTTTTAAGTGTAGAGAGACAATAGTACAAAAATATTTCTAACTTGTTGTAACAGCTGTGAAGTATTCATCTTTTAAGAACCCAGTCCAATAGCTTCTTTCATAATTGCATTTTTATAGATATGAAATCACAGCATGAGTTCATACTAGGAATGCAATTGACAGCAAGTCAGCAATGCGTCCCTGCAGTCCGCTAATATTTTCCAGGTTTCTACTGTTATTCATATTCCCTCCACATCTTTAAGGATCTAACCAAACAAGTTTTGTGAAAATTTACATTTTTTAAGCAATATCAACATGAAACTGTAGATAGCAGACAAGCATTCTACATGCACAGCTGGCCATCTCATACTAGAGACTCTGACATGTCACATTTATCTGGTATAAATTTGTTAACATTAATAACAGAAGACTTGCAGCTCCCACAGACAGATTTCGAAAACATATGGACATGAGTAACTGGATGATCTACCATGGCAATCAAAGCAATCCACTAAACACAGCCACGTCTCAAAACAAGCGTTCATAAAGTTCCTGAAAGGGCCTGTTCAAATTACATTTTTTATTGAGTAGAAAGGTAATAAAAGGAGTGATGGTAAAATCTTACCCCAGAAGTCCTCTTCCATGCCACTTTCTTGGTGTAATTGTTAAATTCATTGCTGACCCCTGGCGAATGATGATTAAAGGTACTTGACTGTCCTCGTTGGAAAGAGCTTCAGCGATGAGCCTTTCCTGCAATCTATCGCCAGCTTCCACATTCCCAAACTTCACTATCTCATCTCCAAGTTGCAAACCATCCACAGAAGCAGGAGAACCATCTGTGATTTCATCAATCAGAGCAAAAGGAAGTGTGGTCACAGGGTCCTCTTCCATAGGTTCACTTTGAGATAATCCAGTGGGTGAAGGGCATGTGGTATCTGCATAAAATCAAATATCATAGAGATCAGCAATTTTAATTGCCAATATAGTTCAACACTAACACATGCCTCTGGGCCTTCTTCTAGAAGCCTTCATATTTAACATACATTTTTTGCATAGATAACTGCTTTTCCATAACAGACATGGTTATTCCCAATATTATAATTTAAGATTATTGATCTCATGATTATTCTATATTTCTCCGCTTATATTACGCCTTAAAATCATTCTCAAAATGTTAATTCTTTTTTATGAAGGTGCCACAAGTGGCAGGATCATTAAGCATGCACTAGTACAAAGTAAAAAGACTAGGTTCTAATCAGGGTACAGAGTTCATTGAAAAAAACAATATCGTAAATTCATAATATAATAGAGGTAAATCATTCCTTGTTTCCCTCCAATCATGAAAAATATGTAGACTTTTCATTGTCTCAGAGACACAATTTGGATGATATTTGAATTATTGCAGAGTTATAAAAGTACAAATCACAGAAGGTTGTATCCACTGACATTATTATTATTCTTCAAATTTAGTTTCTTGGCTTCACAATTCCAATAATGGCAATTTCATTTGATAAATGATAACATACTGTTGAATACTTACCAGACCTCCTTGAGGTTGATTGATCATTCCTAGACAACTTTGTTGAGTGTAAAATCTCCAGATTCTTATCAATTTTGTTAGTAACTTCTTTGTGATCGTTTCGCAGTTCTGCAATAACATTTACATATCAAACATGATGTGATGGGCAAAAATGAATTTGAAGCATATATAGAGTACACAAACATAACAATTGCCAGACTAGCAAAGGCATCAATCCCCATTATCAAATTTAGTCAACAGCAAAGATAGTTTTCTTTGCATCTATGCTGTAAGAGAGTTGGTCCAGCACCTATAGGCTATATCCTAACAGGCACCATTGTACCTTGCCCCTTTGTTCCCTGCATTTGCTCCAAATCACTAGCAACACCATATCGTTCAAGTAAAAGAAAGGTGTTGATGAAATAAGAAAGGATCTTTCACATCTTGAAAGAAACAAAAATTGTGGCAAGTAGGTCACAAAACGGGTACCCATTGGCCCTCTCTGGTTAAAAAAGGACCTCAAATACAAAGCGAAGTAGTGAATTAGTAGTGATTCTAGTTGGGCGAATGTGTTTTGGATCAACCCCCCTTGCATTCCTACATGTGAGGTTTTGAGCACTACCCGTTCACCACTGATGTCAGACCAAGAAAAAGGCATCCTTGGTTACAGTTTCCTGATCATCTGGCAAACCATTGAAAATCCCTAACATTTTCTAGAAATTTATCAAACTTTCAGCATTGCACAAAGGGAAGAGTATGACATTGTGTACTCATACCAATCTGCATCAACAGGCCACAGAAAGCCTGGTGCCCTACTAACCAGAACCCACTCTTGCAGCAACACAATTTGACATGTTTGTTCAAACAGCTACCCATAACAGTTCAGCTAAATGTTTGACATAGATGGCCTGACTGTGACCTGCTGAAGCAAAAATGAGCAAATACAACAGAGACAGCCTGCTGGATCAACCATCAAGCTACCCCTAACAATACCATTCCCTTCTATGGCTCTCCAAAGGCACCAAATTTTACTCACAATCCCCAAGTCAAATAGTGCAAAGAGCAGTGTTTAGATGTCAGGGCCCATGAGGGGCTACAGTAAAGATATGTTTTGCATTATAGGACCTCTAACATAGCGGCACTCGGCAGAGGAGTTCACAAAGTGGCGGTCAGCGAAAGCACATGTGCAGATGGAGCTCCACGAGGACAGAGGTGAGGCGAGCCCACCGGCCCAACTGATCTCAACCGCTGGCACGTCTCTAGCAATTTTAGGATTGGGATTACTCTTTGTTAACTCTCTTGGAATGCGGGAGCTTATGGCTCTGGGAAGCAAACAGTGTGGCTGCGGTTACAACAAAGCAAGTACAACGGTAAACTGCCGGCGAATTTCGATGGCATGGAGACACATTTATTTTAGGCAGCTGGTCTCCTATAGGGCATACTTTCGCGAGCCCAGCTTCAACATCTCGCCGGCCTCATGGAGACACATTTATTTTAGGCAGCTGATCTCCTATAGGGCATACTTTCGCGAGCTGCTCAGCTTCAACATTTCGCCGGCCTCTCTCCTGGAAGCAGTGAAGGAGGTGTGTCAGCTGTGACAGGCAGGCAATTAGGGATGAGAGCAAATCCGAGGGCAGCACGCCACACGTGTCAGTTGGCAGACCCACATGTCCGTGGCCGCATCCAAATGACAGATGAAGAAACAGTCCTCACTTTTGTACTATGCTAGCAAAATCTCCGTGCATTAGAATGGGAGAAAAAAGCACTGTATGCCCCGTATGTCTTTTTCTTGCATGGCATAAAAGATATTATTTGTGGATTAATCTACTGCACTTTCTAGATATTAGCTACATTGTCTTGAATTACCATATTACAATATGTGAGTCATAATATTGGTAACGATCATCGCCTGATTTTGCCAAAACCTTGAGGAACAGACGTGTGTGTGTGTAATTGGGCCCATGGGAGCGAGCACAGGACCTAGTGCAGTGTGGACTACGATGCGCAAGATTGGCCAAGCGACTACGGGCCTATTACTCGTTTTGCGCCTTGCGTGCCCACACGGGAAAAGAAGTGCCTAGGCGCCTAGCCCCCATCTGACATCTCCCCAGACCAGACGACGAGACCAGATAAGACTCGATTGTGCAACTGATGGCTGGGTGCACGGCACGGACCCTGGCACTGTAATTCGACTCGGACTTGGAACTCGAGCGGAGGGAAGCTACTGATCACGTCTTGAAGAGAACTATAAAGCACATCACTGAGGCCCCACGTGTCATTGGACAAAGGCGAGGGATGGATGAAGAAAACTTACCGGCTTTAATATTTAAAAAAAAACAAAACAAAATGAGGCTCTAAAAGCTAAAGCCAATACTATCTCCCGTAGCACCGCATGGGCATTTTTGCTAATATTAATAATATAGGTAGAGGTAGAGATATGTCCTGAAACATATGGACGGCCATGCTCAACTAGTCGGTACAGTCGACTACTCACAACTAGTCACCTGGTCAGTCCCATGGCGACTAGGGATCAACTAGATAAATTGTAGAGATTGGCAAAGAGATGTATCGCAAACCCCCCAATGCGTGAAAATCGAAAAACTAAACAGCTGGTACCACGAAGCACGTTGCCAGTGAACACATTGCTAGCTAATACACGGTAAGAAATCGCAGTTGCTAAGAAAAAGGGGCACAGTCGTACCAGAGAGCCTCCGGCGCTGGGCGAGGATGTTGGGGATGTCGATGTCGGACCTGGGGAAACCCTAAGGAAGCCGAGCCAACAACGATTAGCACCCAACTAGACCACGAAACGGAGAACAAAACAAATTTCGGGCTTAGGTTAGGGTTTTGCGATCCGAGGGTACCTCTGCGTCGACAAGGCCACCGGTGATGCCCGGCCCACCGGGCGCGGTGAGGCGGGCGATGATAGCGTCCATCTCCGCCTCCAGCGACCCCCGCTGATCCATCAGCTTCATCGTCTCCGCCTTGACGTCCGGCGCCACCATGATCCCCTCGCTCGCTCGCGCTCTCTCTCTCTCTCTCTCTCTCTCTCTCTCTCTCGCGCTAATCGCGGAAGTCTGAAGTCGAGCCGTCTCTGAAGTCTGAAGCCAGGACCAGGTTAAGGACGGATAAGGCTCTCGCCAACGACGTTCCTCAAATTCTATTTTCTATGACTATTTTAATTATTTTTTTTTCTAACTACAATGTACCATTTGTGTCAAACAATGTTTCGAGGAACCTATTTGGGACACCATTGGAAATAGTCTAACGAATGTGCGCTGTTGGCCGTTTGATCTGAAACCGGCGGCTCAGATCGAATGGAACCAGAAACGGGGCCCCGCCCGACCCATATGAGCCGTGACGGCGGAGACGGCGTCTTTATTCAGCGCCTCGCCGTTGATTCTGGAAACCTCCCCCGTCTCTCGGTGCGGCGGCGTGACTCCTTGCTCCTCCCTCCCGAGTCCCGAGCTCGAGAGCTTGTTCTGGAACCAGCAGATCCAGATCGCGGATTCGGGCTTGCGCCCTCTTCGGACGGCTCCAGGTACTCTTCCTGTTCTGCAAACCTAATTCCTCGCTCCGGTTCGTTGCGAATCCCAAGCGCCTCCGTGATCAGACTAGCAGAGTGGTGGCGGATAGTGCTGGTTCTTGGTGAAGGATTTAAGTTTTGGTTTGCTTTTTCGCACTGTCGGTGGTCGGTTTGCGCCCGGGAGAGTAGAATGGTTTCGATTTTGACTTCAGGATTCTGCTGGGGGGTTACAAGTTGGCTGTAGTGAAAGTGTGGAACTAGGTTTAAAGGCTGAAGGCAATGAACCCATGGAAAGCTAAATTCCAGCATTCGAATGCTGTGTGAGACTGCAGATCAGATGTCTAGGGCTCTTGGCTACATTGTGTCTAGGGATTTGAAAACACACCCTTGCTGACAGAGCCATTTATTTAGATTATGAGCCATACCACCGAATAGTAGTAATTCCTGAGGACGGTTAAAAGTGTCTCATCATTTTCAGCAGACGGTTCTTACAAATATGTGAAAAACACGGTCTGCTGAGCCCCATTAAAACCTAGTCCCGCAACAATTACAAGGAGGTGCACGATAGTACAAGCATGACTAGTGACCTGGCCGAGTTACATGCAAAGATGCATGCCAAAGTAACTGGATCTTAATATAGAATGCATGTGTTACCAATGGATTGTCTGATTAATCTAAAAATGGTTGATGGCAAGAGTGAAGACCTTCCTGACCGCATCTTTGTTTTCTCTTCTTTGCCTGGCTATTTAAATTGTTCATATTTTTCCTTATTTTGTTTTATCTTGAAAGTTTTAGTGCTTTTGACTATAACTTCTAGTTTATAACGTAACAGGTTGAGTTGTGTGGATCCTGTTGAGGTACATAGCCAACCTATGCCTGTTTTCCCAATATCCCTGCTTTGGTGACCATTTGTGTTTGCTTCTGGAAAGTCTTTTATCTCTAAAAAAAGGAGACATGTTGCTGTATCAGTTGCTGTCCCAAAAAGAACGCAATTCTAGCTATATGCATGTAGACAAGTACGCGTCCAGATACATAGCTAGAATTGTGGTGTTCTTTTAGGACGGAGGTAGTAGGTTGGTTCTGCTCTATGGATACTGTATGCACTGATAGTAATCTCTTTTTTTAAAATTTAATTCTGTAAAACGTGTATGGCATGTTGACACAGAGTTTCTATTTATCAAAATCTCTTGTTTTAGACAACCCGTCCGCTGGCCATCCTGCCCTAATTGACACTGATCCAATGCTGTTTCTATTCGTTTCAGAGATGGGGAACACTGCATCTGTGAAAAACGAGGCTTCAGATTCAGGGGAGCAACCTGCCACCAATGCTTCTGCACCTGAGACGAAGCCAAAAAAGATCTGCTGTGCTTGCCCAGATACGAAGAAGCTAAGAGACGACTGCATCGTGCAGAATGGTGAGGATGCCTGTGGAAAATTCATCGAAGCCCACCTGCAATGCCTGAGAGCTGAAGGGTTCAATGTCTGACGCCTTACTTCATCATGGCAACTCCACACCTGTTTCTGTGATAATCTGATTTTGATCATGAACAGTGTGATATTGATGGATAAGAACTTCTGGTAGAGTGATAGGAAGAACTCCCTGTTCCATTTGTAGACTGGAACGGGAAAAAAAACACCACTGACATTGCCGGTTTGCAAGAGGGTTTGTGTATCTTTTTCCAAGGCATTCTGCACCGTACGTATCTGCAATTCTTGATGATATTTTATGGAACATTGTGTATTGGAATCGCTTGTTTCGGTCCACTGGTTGGAGATTCAGCACGACATCGTTGGAGCGGCGGTTGCAAGTTTGCTACTGGCTAGTTTCTACTCATTTGCCCCACTGATGTTACTGTATCAATTGCCCTGTAAACCGTTGTGGTTTCTGTTGCCCGTGGGCCGTGGCTGTTACAAGCACCATACGGTTTTGATGGTGACTATGCGTCTATGCCATGCACAAAGCAGTGGTGGCCGGTGTCGTGCTGGTGCTCTGATCGTGTGGATGCCGTCGGTTCTGTTCACAAATGCCTTCTTTTTCGATTCAGTGTTGCGTGGAATGTAAGCACTGACTTTGGCGCGAATCTGAAGCCTGTGCAGGCTGCGGCTCTCTTTTTCCTCTCTTTTCATCTTTTTATTTTCTAATAAGAAATAGTTGGTGTTAGTGGTTGTGGACTGCTGCTGCTTTTATGATGGTGCATCAAGCGATCGATGAGGATACTATCTATCGTAACGAAATAAACCAATGGTTTGTCCACCCCGAATATTTATCATGCCCATTCTCACCTTCTATATCTCTATCATACTCCCTTCGTTTGGAACTAATAAGCGTACAGAGCCAGTTTATGCGAAATGCCATCGATACAGAAAATTGTGCTACGACAACACGTTGGAAAGAGAATCCCCTTTTGTCGCTCCGATGATGAGATGCTCTCTTTTTCCATTTTGACATATGATCGACAAGTCAGACTATCATAAACCTTCTCATGGCAGGTGTCGTGCTATCTAGAGCTATCACCTGAAATAACATGAAGATCCTTGCTCCCCATGGATCATGGTAAAAAAAAAACTCCAATGGCAACAAAAAGAACAGCTCAAAAAACAGCTTCAGTTACACCATTTTTAATTGCACAAGGAACACCATATATTTTTCACTTATATTTTAAGTAGTCAGGATTTATCTTCTTAAATTATACATATTTATTTATTATTTAAATTTTTTTGCAAGTCAACCCTAGTGGGGAGGGAATGAGATCCCCTGCACCTGTGCCCCTAACATGTGGAGGTACACACACAACGGGTCCACATGCCAGGGACCCAACCACAGGTGACATCAGGATCATCTTCCGGTGGGGAGATGGGATGTAAATAGGCAAAGCATAAGAACGATGAAGCTCTACAGCTGTTCCTTTACTTCTGGTGATAGAGCACTACAGATGCCTGATGAAACTGTATTTATTATACGTCTTTCCTTTAGGCTCTAACACATGACGACGTCTGCTAAAAAACAATCTGGAATGGACTTCGCAGATAAAAGAATTAAAATATAAATAGACTAAAATGGCATGAAAGTTAGAGGTGAAAATGGTTAAAATATATACGACATCTATGACTTTGTAGTTTGACACATTTTTGTTTGACCATCTTGATGCCAGATTAATCAAAATAATGTTTAAACCTATATCAAGGTAAAAATTAAAGCACATGTCTAACTCTTACATAGCATATATCTAACTCCAATACTTTATAATTTATTAGCTTTTCACATTTACTCTTTTTTTTGTAGAAGATCAAATAGCACAGTTGCATGTGATCAAAATTAAGTTATTTGATAATGTGTGTTGATTGCCATCATAATGCTTAAAACTATATGTCAATGCACTTGACTGGTTTTGTATTACATAGATTATTACCATATGCACTCGCAGTGTCGCTGTGTTGGTCAGTTGGACTCCTTTGTGCGACTACAGAGACCGGATATGGTTCCCTTTTCTAAAAAATGTACTAACCCATAATGTTCGACTATGTTGCATGTTTAGATAGTGAGTTATATAAACTTCTATATTTGTTCTTTTACCCGTCCGAATAGTATCCAAGGCAGTGATGGATCCGACCTTATTTTTAAGTATGCAAATCCCATAGGACTAGAAGCGGAAAAATCGACTAGAGAAAATGGGACACCCAACTCCATTTTAATTTATAGGTCGTTTGACTTTTTTGACAACAAATTTGATAGTATTTTCATTTTGATTTAATTTAACATATAATATACTTTAATTATGAACTGATTGTTTTTATATTTTCGCAAATATTTTGAATAAGGCGAGCCAGTCAAACTCGGTATGCATCCTACCCGATTTGCTTTTCACCTCTAATGAAAGTCACGTATGTTAACGCCATGTATTTAGCCATTTAAAAAAAGCCATCGTTATAATAGAATTACAGTTTTTTAGAATAAGTGAATAGACTTGTTTTTTTTCTAATAAGAATAGAACTTGTTTTTTTTGTAAGTCGGAGTAGTGCAGCACCCGTCCACGCCGCCGCCGCCCCCTCTATAAATTCGGCCATCCGGAACATAGAGACTCAATCAAGAAAAGGAAAGGGAAAAAAAAAGGTTCTTCTTCGGCTTCGTTTTTCACGCAATTCTAAGTTCGCCGCCGTCGAGTCCCCCTGACCCCTAGGCCCTAGCGCAAGGGGACCGGAAGAGGCGAGGAGAAGATGCAGATCTTCGTGAAGACCCTGACGGGAAAGACCATCACCCTCGAGGTTGAGAGCAGCGACACCATCGACAACGTCAAGGCCAAAATCCAGGTGCGTTGCCCTTCCCTTCCGATTCCTGCTCCCCGGCGAGTTGGTTTGACCTTATTCCTGCGTCCTCCGACGAGTCGAGGATTTGATCGATCTATCCGCGCTGCTGGCAATGGTTTGAGTTTACCCTAGTTTTTGTGATGTCCATCTGACGTTTCTTGAATGGATTTATTGGGTTCAGATGATTAATGCTTTGGTTTGTTTGGGGGATTATCGAGGTAGTTTGGATTGGTGGAGGAAAAGAGGTTGAGCAAGGGAAGCTGTATACTATGTTCGGTACCATATGTATTTTGTTTATTTTAAATACAGCTAGTACATGGGTACTGCTAGAGTTGCGCTGAAACAATTATGGTTGTCTCGCCTTTAAAAGCGAGATTCATTCAACAGGGTTTGGTGCAAGTTGTATATAGCAATTGTATATACAAACACAAAAAAAAAAAAACTCAGTTCCTTGTGCTCACAGCATACTTACCAAGTCTGTTATGATCAGAGGGAGAATATTATTCTCTTCTTTTATTGCTATTTAAATTTTATAATAAGTTAATCTACTGAAAACTATAGATTTATGTGTATTTGTGTACGCCGTGCTAGATAGAGTGGCCATCTTGAAATGTTGCCTATTATAGAGTTCAGTATTTTTATAAAAATGATGGGCAAGTTTATATGCTCGTTTCTTTCAGTCTCATCATTTGTCTTTTATTGTTCCCTCATATTTTTTTTCTGTGTTTTTGCTTTCTCCAAGTTATATCCCTATTTTTTAGATAAGGTCTCAGTATAATATGCGTTCTTTGTCTAAGAATTGATTTCCGATAGGAAACGTTCATTTGGGCATGTGGCATAGTTACCCTTGAACTTTGAGAACGAAATCATTGGTTTATATAACTTGTTCCTAGTGCTATCTGAATCATGCGCCCTGTGTTACCTAGACAAGTGTGGGCGTCCGACTTGGCAACTCTAGCAAATATGATTTGGGTTCATTTAATATGTATTATTTTGTTTTATGAAGTCGATAAATCTTACAGCACAAAACAGGCTCCTAATAAACACCAGAACAACTTCCTATTTTATAAATACTAACGCTGAATAGGTCCAGCAGAACTTGCATAATAAGATAAAAGGGGGCAAAGGAAAAATCATAATAAAGAACAAGATGGGCTTCCATGTGCTGGGCTGCTAGCCCTACTAGAGACCTAGAGAGAGTAGAGACCTTAATATACCTTCTGTTTCTCTGTTTTTCTTTTCTTCCCTGCCTACTACTTCCTGGCACTTATCATCTCACACCTTGACTAGCAAACGGGCCCCTCTGCCTCTTCTATTCAGTCCCCTTCTCCTCAGCAGGCTGACTCCTTAGGCTCTCTGGATGATCTCCCCTCCTTGGTCACTTGAACTGGCCTACAAATCTACTATGTGCCGCACAGTCTGGTGCATGTCGATGCAGGGATACATGCTGACACAGCAATAAAAAAAGGGAGCAGGGTGGGGGCATACGTGAGTCCAAGTGGCACTGCATGCACCTGATTTTGCACTGGGGATAGCATCGTGTTGTGTAGGTTAGTGGTTACTGCATCGTTTGCATTTGAATACTGAAGAGCTGACATGTTATTTTGTTCTCTGTCACAGGACAAGGAAGGGATACCCCCAGATCAACAGCGACTGATATTCGCTGGCAAGCAGCTGGAGGATGGACGCACGCTGGCTGACTACAACATTCAGAAGGAGTCAACTCTTCACTTGGTCCTCAGGCTCAGGGGTGGGACCATGATCAAGGTCAAAACGCTCACTGGGAAAGAAATTGAGATCGACATTGAACCCACTGACACGATCGACAGGATCAAGGAACGTGTTGAAGAGAAAGAGGGCATTCCTCCCGTGCAGCAAAGGTATGCATATTGAATCGTGTAGATTTGGTTTTGAATGATAAAACAACTGCTACTGATTGTTCCTCCAAATGCTTATTCCACTTGAGACCAGTTATTCTCTCCTTAGATATGGCGCTAATGAAGTGATTTTGTCTCCTTTGCAGGCTCATCTATGCTGGTAAGCAGCTTGCTGATGACAAGACTGCAAAGGACTACAACATCGAGGGTGGTTCTGTCCTCCATCTTGTCCTTGCTCTGAGGGGTGGTTACTAGTTTAAACCTAAACGAACTAGTAGTCAGATGAACTGTTACATTGGCTGCAAAATGTCCAGATCTGGAATTGTGGAACTTGCAAAGAGATAATAACATATCAGCTTTGCGCCTTAGCCCAGTGGAAGGGGCTGTCTTCATGTTGCTATCTGATATATGATTTGGCTAAATTGTTTCAGATTTACCTGTCTCTGTACTCCATTAGTATCTGAATCTTTTTGCTGTGTGAATTGTTCCAGACTTACCTGTCTCTGGATGTACTCCATTATTATCTGAATCTTTTTGCTGTGTTCATCAGTTTTCATAGGTTGGATATGTTGCGTCCTCTAGGAATGAATACCAAAAGGTTATTATCATGAATCTCGAATTCATTTTATACTGCAGTTGCCCACATATTATCTGGTATGGTTTCAGCGAAATTGTTCCAGATTTACCTGCCCACCTTTTTGTCTGTTATATATGGTTCTGAATTTTGAGATCTTGACCTGTTTCATGTTTTCTGGTAATTGATTAGTGATGGCGGACTTGTGATGTAGCCACGCAAACGAAACACTCGAAGCCGCATGAAATCCACGACTTTCGAGGTCTAGTATTCTGATCCAAGCAGGAGGATATGTTTTGATTTTTCTTTGTAATAACTTGCTGCCAACTTATTATTCAGAGATATTTCAAGAACGCAGGCCCTGGTAAATCTTTGCTCCCAGTTGAAATTACACTAGGGTAAGAGCTACAGCATGGTTGATCACATAGAGAACAGCAGATTGGTCTGCTTACAAAAACGATGAGCAGGCAGCTGATTAGCTTCCTTCTGTACAAGAACCTAACCCAGAGCTAACCTAAGAGAACCAACAAAAAAAAACTATGAAACAGAGTACCTCCTGTTTCTAAGAGGAGGGAGAGCGGAGGGTTTCACTTCAGCAGGCTTCGCCGACAATGGTGGGCTCTGCGAGCTGCCAGACGTTTCTGAGCCTTTGCCACCATGCTCACCCAGCCCCTTGCTGCTCCAGAGCTTGTCGAAGATCCTCCTGGACCGTGACTGCAGTAGAAGACCCCCAAGCTGATCCTTGAAGCTGTTCCTGCCGCCCCTGTGCTCACTGATCCGGTGGTGCTGGTTCTCCCTCGCGCTTAGACTTGTCACCTGCTTATTCAATGAGTTTGGATGCTTAGGTATCCGCCTTTCACAAGGGTCACATGGGTCCTGCATGGGCTGTGTGCAAGCATGTGCTCCATTGTCGATCAGGGCAAGTTCTTTGCTTGGGGCAGCCCTCAGCTGCTGGAAGAAGAGGACCTGAACTACCAAACGGAGAGGCAGGCGGTCGTTTTGCGTGGCATGCACAGATGCATCTGTGGAGAGCTTCTTGACATCCACCAGACTGCAAATCTTCTTCTTGTCAGCTTTATTTATGTCTGGGTGTTCCTGATTAGAAAGAACAAATTTTATCATTCATAGTATCAACAAACAAGCAACCAATGTACAACGGCAACCATTGAACATTAATTTAGGTGCACGAAATGCTTTTATCTTTGAAGATACCTTGAGATATGCATCCACTGCATAGTACAGGCCGTCATGAACCGGTCTAGCCGCCTCTGGTATGGCTGTTGCTAGTTCAACAAACGTAGATAACGAAAGATCTGGATCTGAAGCTACTTCAGACAGGTAACCATCAACAAGCTCTCCTACCGACAAAGTTGATTCTTGTTCAAAGTTGAGCTCAATCATCTTTTCGTCAGACTTCTCAACAAAACCACCGTTATGAGACAGTGCAGTTCTTGCAACAAATCTCTGGACAAGATTATGGACCAACCGAACATCATATGTACCATCATTAGGTGAAGTAGCAGGTAATAAGAGATCCTTAACAGTAGCTTTGTGCAACTGGAAGCTAATCCTTCTCATAAGCTCTTCCTTCACATGCTCCCCACCTCCAACTAGTATTGCCACTTTCAACAGTTTCAAAAGAAATCTGCAAGAACAGCCTGAGCTCTTATCCGACGGCAACAACCATATTATTGTCTCGACCAGACATTGATTCCTTCTCATGTAATCCTCGGCAACCAAAGCATCGTAGGAGTCTGGTAGCCATCTAACTGCATAGGCTTTAAGTGCCTCTCCAATCAATTCAGGCGACATTCTCCCCTTGGACTTGATACCAACCATGACCCTCTTGTAGAGGTCAACATCCAGTTCACACAAGTCCTCAACCCACCAATCCTTGGGAGCTATTGATGGTTTTGCTGTCGATTCAACTATTTCAGTACAAGCTCCTCCTTTCTTGCTATTATGACTGTATGACCAGGTTACATTGGCAGGATCCACAGATGTCTTTGAAGCGATGGCATCGATACATCTACCCACAACCTTCAGTTCTTCAGACCAAGGTAATAGGGCCTTTGTGCTCTGTAGAACAATGATGGAATCCTTCCAGCTACGAAGGATGCTAGAATTTATGAAGACCTCGATTTTAAATATCAAGTTCCCCTTTTCCATATCTTCAGTCATTTCAAGGTATTCTGCTGCACATCTTGCTGCAACAACATTATGTGGACTGATGGTGACCACCATCCCATAGCAGAATTTGGCACATACTTCAAATGCTTTTGCTCCCCCAGGAAGGTCATCTATGCGGACCTCATCAGTACCCTCCTCAGTGGCCTTAAGAACTAATCTTTGAAGCTTGCTGCTCTTGGACAGAAGGGGAAACTGTATACGATAACCAAATCAAACATAAGTCTTTCAAACTTATAGTGATCTCTTTAATAGAAGGCAATGACCATTCATACATTGTTACATATATGAACCATATTCAACACAAAGTAAAAACAACCAAACTTTCACGTGAATTGCAGATAAGATGCAGTAACTGGTTGCTGGACTCTTTAGTCCCACAATTCACAATTACAAATTCTCCCTTTGGTTGAGTTTTCAGCTGAACTATTGTCACAGAATAAATTATGTGATATGTCAATAAAAGGAACATCTGAAGTAGTATCTAGCAGATAAAGGAAAAAGACAGCCCAACAACAATCATAAGCGAAACATAAATGCTGAGAACGTTCTATTATTAGAGTATGACAGCTAACCCCTCCAATTTGTGTTCTAGCCAAGTAGGCCTCATAAAATGACCAAATATGATCAACAGTACTTAGACCACCTATCGTTGTTCTAGAAGGAACAGTTCTACATCTGTGAAATAGTGGGACATACTGGGCACTAACCTTGTGTAAGTAAAATTTCACCTCACCAACATGCACAGCAACATCTGTTGCAAGGTCAGAGACAACATATCTGCATGTACCAGCAACAACTTGTAAGCAAAAGCACATTGCAGGATGATACACAAATATGTTTCTTATAATAATCATGAAAAATATAAATATCTCAATCAAAAAGCCAACAATAGTGGCTGCAAGGCTGCAGTAGCAACTCCTCCTGGGTTTTGACTCTCCGTAGGAGTGAATATTCAAGACTGGTTAAAATCTCCCTCACTGGCAAACTGTAAAAATATTAGTAAGACAAAAACATCAGCCTGTGGAGGTGGTCGGCCCAGGTAACCATGTGGTCCTATAGGGTGAAGCCGGGGTTCAGGAGGTTTCTTGATAGAAGGTTGAGGTTCCTTCTTAAATTTAATACCGTGGGGGCGGTCTTTCCCCCACTGGCTGATTTATTTTTCACAATCATTTTAATGGAACACTCCCAGATTATTCACATCAGACGCTCTGACACCCACAACCTAAGAGTGATGCCAAAACAAGCGTAAAAGTTATAAGAGATTAAGAGAACAGTCAAATTGTGTGTCCGACTGTCCGGTCAATGTATGGCTTTTGATACATCACCAGTAGTTGCACATATCGACAACAATGTACACGCCAAGCTTATCTTAGGTCCTAAAGATCCATCAAAGACCTGCACTACTGGCCAATAATGGAGGCAAACATGCGGTAGCTGTTTACTAGGCTGCACGACTCGCTTTCCAGTTATTGCAGTTCAGCTAGCAAAAGCTGCCCAAAGGCACCACGAGAGTTGGTAAACAGCACAGGAACGCAATGGGTTAGCCACTAAGATCCAAAATCTCTCATGTTCGCTTGAGCTTAACAGTTAACACCATCCCTTTCTCCCTCTTACGGATCATCTGAATAACTCAAACTGAGATTACTTGTAATTTCTTCATGCTGCTCACCAACCATGAAAGCGTATCACCACAAGATCCTCCACATCGCATTCTAAGCTTTATGCCACTCACCACTGCCACCTTGCACTCATCAGTGGACCAACAATACTACCGGATTGTTTCAAAAGGCAAGATGTGAATTTGTGATGAAGCAACTTGCAGTGGATTCTTTAACCGACGGAAAAGTGAACTCTGATCAATGATTAGGAAGATGGTGAGATGACCATCGTTTTCTACTTTCCTTAACAATAAACTAACCCAGCTAACTTTAACAAGTTGCCCAAATCAAACAGCAAGACGTAGTGGTATCTACCCTATAATAATATACCACAGTAAAGCGTAATGCTCCTACCCCTCAGATCTGACCTGCACTAGCCACAAAAGAGCATAGAAAGAAAGTACAAATTCAGATCAAAAAAGCCTACGGCAAAGCCATGCTTTCTAGGCAGGAAATAAATTAAAACAATCCGATTCAAACGCAAGCACAGCACTAACGGATACCAAGAAACCTGGTATAAAAAAACACTGAAAAATATACAGATCAATGACCCAATAATGAACCGCATCTCGCCGAGAGTAACTTTTTTAATCAGAGCATTGGCCATCACTGTAGAATAAATCGCTGAACAGCTAGCAAGTAGCGTCGCGACAAGGGGATGGACACAAACAACTAATCCCAAGAGAAACAAGGAATGCCAGCGCCAACGAGCAGAACAAGTGGGCAAAAATGGATTCCCCCCTGGTTTCGGTTACATAGATCTAGTTTAGAAAATCGCAAAAAGAAACAGATAAACAGAATGGATAGAATACAGCATACAGCTTCCCGAGAAGCTAGCTAGAGTCGATTGAAGCGGCGAATTCAGATGAAAAAGGTCCATTTTTTTGGATGAAACGGGAAGTACGAACGAATTTGGTGGCATCGGCAATCAGAAAGGGAGCTTACACACATAAATAAACCAAAAAAAGAAAGAAAATCCAAGTACACTGTCACGTCGAAATCAAGGGACGAGGCACGAAAGGACAAAAGAGTTGGTTATTCTCAAACCGAAGCAGGGCAGTACAAACAAGAACACGGTGATGCAAGAAACGGTGGTCTCGGACCAACCCTCCCCATGTTTCCATGTTAGCACCGCCAGTCCGCCACCTTCAACACTACTAGTATGATACCGAACTTTCTTCTTCTTTTTTGAAAGAGAATGCCAGGAAACTTTCTCAGCATACATTAACCTAGCTCGTTGCAAGAAGTCCCCTCCAAATCCAAAGACGAAAAAAATACGAGATTTTGATTTTGATTTTTTTTTTTTTTTGACGCTGCGCCCCTAACCCCGAGGGGCGGGAGGGGCACTGTTGCATCGCTCCGAAGTCCAAGTGGTCTGTGTCCCGAGGAGCAGTGAGCAAACTAAAAGGCACAGTCTTTTGTTCCAAGATCAAGAAGCGGCGAGGCGATCCTAGGAAGCAGCGCTCGATGTGTGCCGTACAAGTACAAGGCAGCAGCAGAGATCACCGCCGGCAAAGCGAGAGCAGGTCGGGGGAGAAGAGAAGGGATCGGAGGGAGGCGTGTGCTACTGCTCACTCACCGGACGTCGGCGCCATCAGACTGGAAGGCGTCGGGCTTGGAGCCCAGCTTCATGAACTTCATCCTCCTGCTCCCCGCGATGTGCGTGCCGGCGCCGGGGCTTCCTGCACCGCGCCGCGGCACGAGGAAGCAGCGCGCGGGAGCTTTCGCGTTGCGGTTGCGCTGCTGCCCCTGTCCTCCGCCGAGGAAGCGGTTGGTGTGGGGGATTGATGAGCGCGGCAGTTAAGGGGGGAGCGGCGGGCCGGTGCTAGCTGCGCGCTGGGAGACTGGGAGGGAACGAGCAGGAGGGATGGAGGGATGGAGGAAGGGGAAGGCGGCGGCGGCCAATGATGCCGTGCCGTGTTAGTGATGGGATATTATTAACTCCGCCACTCGACTCAACGCACTCTGCTGCTCTGCTCTCTGGTCTGGCCTCCGCCTGCCAAAGCCGCCCTTCTCGTTGCTGTTGCCTCTCTCTCTCCTCACTCCCTGCCTCCGCGGCTGCGACTGCCTGCCTGCCCTGTGCTGCGCGCCTCTTTTACTTTTGAGCTCGTGGACTAGAGTGGATTTGGATTTGGAGTGGAATGGAAGCATTAATATGTGTTTAAATATTTCACTGTATGGTGTCCAAGTGCTTACTCCACGATTGGGCTGGCTAATCTGCCGATTAGCTTCGCTTTTAGCATTGCCTCGAGCTTTATTATGGAGATCCGTACTGACGTTTCAGGGTGCGTGGAGTCCCTGTTGTGTGCGAGCCGAGCCTTCGCACTCCACTGCACCGCGCACACAGCACAGCACAGGTTGACACGTCCCTTTCGGCCTTTCCATGTGCGCCGCGCGCTCCAGGAGCAGGGAGGGACGGCGGCCATGGTTTTCTTTTCTCTCTGCTGAGTGCTGAGAGGAAGGATAATTCGAGGCGGCAGCCGGCCGGCAGGGGAGGAGCCGAGGAGGCAGCAGTGACGTCGTGCAGCGAGCAATATCATCCTCTCTCTCTCTCTCCCCCTCCCCTTCTAGAAGGTGTCTCGAAGTTCTCGTCATCCGGAGAAGACGAGAGCAAAAATTTCTCCTTTTTCGGTGCTTAGTAGCTTAGGAGGAATTTGTCGAAAGACATTTTTTTTCCTCACCTTTCAAACGGGCCCTAATTTTTTTATAAAAAAAAAACAAGAAATTTCCCGGCAAATCTCGCATGTCGTCCAAATCTCAGGTTTCCCACGACGAAACCCGCTAATGGAGTTGGTGGTTGGTGAGCCGTGTCAACTGACGACCACTGTATTTTTATATAATTATATATCGTAAGTGTAGTAAAGTACTGGACGACGTACACTAGGCAGCCGCAATAGAAAACGGCCAAGTACTACGCAGCTGCAGCTGCAATTGGAGACCCGAGCTCCTCGCCGCGCTGGAACTGATTGATGGGTGGGAAGGGAATACGTACGTACGGGCAGATCGGTCGATCGATCAATCCATCGCTCGGTCGTCGATCGACGGTTTGTTTTATTATTATTATTATATGATGATGATGAGGCGTTGCACTTTTGCCTAGTACTACTACTACTAGTCTGCACATATATATACACATCTTTTTTAGTACTTTGTATGTACAGCCTAAACAGGAAATCAAGAATGAAAACTTGCTATGCATGTGCTGTGGAGTGTGGGGACTGGGGAGTGAGAGACGTCCAGCCTTTTTGAATGCCTCCGGCCTCTTCGTTCCCTGCAGCATGCAAAAGAGGGGATCATGGCCGGCACGGCATCTCTCTTCCTTTCTTTCAACATAACCTTTGCGCTACTAAAGGCCAGTTAATTTAGTGACACGTACTATTATACTACTCCTACCTTCCAAGCCTAAAACCATTGCACTTGCATGCATATTCTAGAATTCACGCCATGATCACAGGTAGCAGCAAGCAGCGGAAGACTTGTTGCTAGAAAGCTTGCAGGGTAATCGATCGGAGGGTAGGCGCGCCATCAGATGCTTTTCACCTTTCACGGAGAAGCTAAGCTAAATAATATAAGCTCGATCGCCGCGATGGTGAGAGAAGGCAGCACGTCTGCTACAGGATGGACACAGTGGAAAGGATATGACATATATATAGTGAGAGGGAGGATCGATCATCATATATCTGAAAACAATAGGTTAACCAAGAAGATTAGCCGCGCGCAGAAGCAGCATTGTGTTCATCCACGATTAATCCTGTGCTATATTCTATTTATTTGCACCTGCGATCGAAGACCGACTGATGAACCTTTATATTAGTTAAGTTATATAATTATTGTTAGGCCCGCCCCATGATGATGGCGAATTAATTAATTAATTAAACGACGGGAGACCCTGGACGCGGCCGGCATCTCGATCACACCACACCACACCACCCTCTCGATAGCCCGCCACCTTTCTGCTGCAGTGCTGCGACCGGCCTGTGCTGTGCCGTGGACGGCCGACGCGCGCGGCGGCGGAAACAGCTAGCTGGTGTCCTGTCTCGCTCGCTCGCTCACCATGATCTCCGTTCGGCGTTCATGGAGCCATGGAGACAGACAGTGGAGGTCGGCAGGGCACGGCACGGCAGGCATAGGTCCGGTCCGCAGCGAATTGAATGCGCGGCGACGACGATCCATGCGGCAGTGGAAGGCCAATGCGAGGTGCGAGCTCTCCACACCGACATCGTCATCCGTCTGCCCTCGACGTCGGCGGCGATGGTCCCCGCCGTCCGTGCCCTGCCGTGCCGGTGGATGGCCCTGTTTTCGGCTCTCGTCTCCTCCATCGACGTCAACGTTGCTCGCTTCTCATGCATATGTATGGGTCGTCGCGCGATTATTATTGTTGCAAGCGAGCGAGCGATCGAGATTTTGCGCGTGGACATGGTATAATCAATAATATAACAATGTGCGGCCGGTGCCTGGCGGTGACGAACTGGATGGTGATGCACGCGACGGATCATGCACCCATGCCGGGGCCCGGCCCCATGCATGCATATGCATCGCCGCACAGCCGCAGCATCCGCCAGCTACAGCTACCACCAGCAGTAGTGTACGCACGCACGCGCGAGTGCAGCTGTGCAGGCATCAGGCATGCCATTGCCATGCGTGATAGTCAGATGGATTCGAGGCGAGAATCTCGGTCAAACCACGACGACGGGGCTAGCCACCTAAAAACTAATCTGCGCCGGTACTGGCTTTGCCAAAAGGCACCATTATTATTCATACGGAGTATACTCTAACCTAATGCATGCGGATCGAGGGGCGGTATCCCATGAAGAGAGAGAGGAAAAGGGCCGGTATATAAGAAAGAATGATGCGATTTGCGCTGCGCATCATGCATGGGTTAATTGGTTGATATATGGGGTGTACTAAGGAGAGTTTAGTTTGAGTCCAGCAAACCGTCTATCACATTGTCTATATTCAAACTCTCCTGTGTTTAACTCTATTTTATTTACAATGCAGCTACAGTATCTTTTTCGTGCTATAGACAACCTGCTGGTGTTGGAGTTGTCTTAGTTTGCATGAATGCAGGGCACTATGCTGCGGTTAATTTTGGGGGTGTTTGGATCCCCGGATTAAAATTATAGTCCCCGTCATATCGGATGTTTGAACGCTAGTTAAAAGTATTAAATATAGCCTAATTATAAAATTAATTACACAGATAAGGACTAAACGGCATGACGAATTTATTAAGCCTAATTAATTTATGATTAGCAAATGTGATGCTACAGTAACTGTCGGTACCCAGCTAACCGGGTACCCGCTTACACTAGACGAAGATCACTAAGGGAGGTAACTGCTGCAGTACAAGGAGGGCCTAAGGCCGCATACAGATGGGCCCGGCCCACTCCTTGGGAAAGCTAGGGCCACGCACCCGGCCCACAGGGGAGGCCCCGGACCTCCTTCGAGGACCGAGCCTCCCCCAGCCACGCGAGGAGAGGTCCGGACCTCTCGGGCCGGAGCCCGTACCTTCGGTGGTCCGGGGCCGCCTCGTGCCCACAGAGCACGGGGAGGTCCGGAGCCGGCGCCCTCGGTGGTCCGGGGCCGCCACGTGCAGAAGCGCGTGGAGGTCCGGAGCCAGCGCCCTCGGTGGTCCGGGGGCGCCACGTGCCCGCAGAGCACGTGGAGGTCCGGAGCCAGCACCTTCGGTGGTCCGGGGCCGCCACGTGACCACAGGGCACGGGAAGGTCTCGCGTTGCCACGTGCCCACAGGGCGCGTGGCGGGGCCTTCAGGCGGGCGCCTCGCCCACCTGCCGCATTTATTGCGGGCAGGTGGGCGTGCCCGATGCCGCTGACACCGCCGCTGTCAGGCTGGCACGCCCCGATGCTGCTGACACCACGAGTGTCAGACGGGCGTGCCCCCGTTGCCCGCCGACGCCGCCGCTGTCAGACGGGCGTGCCCCCATCGCCGCTGGCACCGCCGCTGGCAGGCGGCAGCGGCGAGGCAAAGGGGCGCGCCTTACCAAGGCGCGGCGGCGATAACAGAGCACTACAGTTGATTTCCCCAGCTACACTGGGGTCTATATTGAGTAAACAAGTACGCTGTACTCATAATGAGCCTCGCCACGCGCAGCGGCCGCGCTCAGCCTAATACTAGGCAGCGGCGCTACAACGCTACTACGAACGCCCTGTCCTGTCACGCGTGCGCATCACCTGCCCCTCGGCCTCTGAAGCCTCTCAGCGAGTTTAGCAGCCGATGGGACAGGACGGCGTAAGGCAGGACGGCGCGGCGCCGTATCCAGACGACAGGACGATATGGCGGATCTCCAGGCCATACCAGGTCACGACGGTGGTACAGGCGCGAAGCATGGGAGCGTTGGGCATCAGGCACAAGATAGAGCTGTAGCATAGAGGAAATGGGCCGGGACCACTTGTCGGGGTCCGGCCACCATGTACATGCCCCCCTTGGGCTATAAAAGGGGAGGCATACGCAACACAGGGGAGGACAACCCCGGACAGACCCAGACAGGCTCAGAGACTCCTCTGAAGGCCCACGAAATACAAGAACACACCCCATAGTGGACGTAGGGTATTACGCTCCGGCGGCCCGAACCACTCTAAATCCTCTCGCCACCATCGTGCCACCATTGACTAGCTAACAACGATTGCTCCCCCTAACTACTCTCCGTACTTAGGATCTCGGCCGGGTGCATTCCGCCACCTGACCAGGAGCACGTCCGCTCCGACATTTGGCGCGCCAGGTAGGGGGCAGCATCAGTTAGCTTCATCCCTCGCGGCATGATGGTTCGCATCCGCGACATTCAAGAGGATGCAGCCGCATCAGAGGAGGTGGCCTCGACGGGGTCGCAGGCCTCCCCCCACCATTCTGAGGGCGCGGCGCGGACGCCGCGGCTCCCTCGACGCCCCGCGGGGGGCGCCGCTGCTGCAAACACTGCAGTAACAAGCGCTGTAGCGGCAAACGCCGCCACGGCGAACCCCGCTGCTGCTAGCGGCCCGCTCGCCGCAGCCAGGGAGTTGCTTCGTAACCCCCCGGGGCCGACAGCCTCACCTAGCGCCCTGGCGCAGTGGCGAAGCGATGTAGATCGCCTGATCCACCTAGCCGAGGTCACCCCTGGCCCGGCTAGGACTGGGTCACGACTCCCTCCCAGCAGCGGGGGGAGGTCGAACCGCCGCAGGCAGCACGATGCGGCAACATCCGTGCGCTCCCCCTCAGTAAGGAGCGCGCAGACGGAAGACCTGCGAGCCGAGCTCAACCGCCGGCGAGCAAGCACCCCCACCACCGTGGAGCAACCACGGATGCAGCCAAGCGCCGCCAAGGGCAAGAACCTTGACGCGGCGTTCGCCGCTGCAGCACCTAAGCCCCCGGCTTACGCGCCACCCCCGGTTGGCGTGCAAACGCCACCAGGGGTCGTATCGGCTGGAGTTGGCTGCGCCGCACTCGCGGACAGTCTCCGCTCCGCGCGCTGGCCGCAGAAGTTCCGGCCGCACCTGCCAGAAAAGTACGACGGGAATACCAACCCGTCGGAATTCCTGCAGGTGTACGTCACCGCTATCACAGCGGCTGGCGGAGACGACGCCGTTATGGCGTCATACTTCCATGTCGCCTTGTCTGGGCCGGCCCGGACTTGGCTCATGAACCTCTCCCCCGGGTCAATCCGGTCCTGGGAGGAGCTCTGCACTCTGTTCCAGGCGAATTTCGCGAGTGCGTGCCAGCAGTACAGCGTGGAGGCCCACCTCCATGCAGTACGCCAGGAGCCTGGCGAATCCCTCCGAGCGTTCATCGCTTGTTTCGCCAAGGTGCGGGGGACAATCCCTCGCATCTCCGACGCGTCCATCATCACAGCCTTCTGGCAAGGCGTCCGTGATGAGAAGATGCTGGAGAAACTGGCGACCCGCCAAGTACAGGACGTTGCCACCCTGTACGCACTGGCAGACAAGTGCGCTAGGGCCGCAGAGGGGCGGGCATGGCACTCCCCGCAACAGGACAGCACTGCCCAGCCAGGGGCCTCTGCCGGTGCCGCCCGAGAGAGCGGCAAGAAAAAGAAGAAGGGCCGACGCCCTGAGAGGTTCCTGGAAGGGGCCCCTGTCGCTGCGGCAGCACCTGGAGGCCGCGACACCGGCGGCAAGCGCCCGAGGCAACAGGCGCGGAACAGTGGCGGCTCATGTCCTGTTCATCCCAACAGCGGTCACAGCGCCGCCGACTGCCGCGAGATACAAAAGCTCGTGCAGCGGCGTCTCAGTGAGCGCCGAGAGCGTCCGGCCAAGGACGACTCGCCCCCACGCCAGCGCCCTGGCAAGGGGAAGGCTACCAGCGACGGTGGGCCCGCCGCTGGGGGCAAGGAGATGGGCTACCAGCCCCCGGAGCGGGAGCTCAAGAGCGTCTACGCTCTAGGCCACTCCAGCTCTGAATCCAGCGACAACGAACGTCACAAGAGGCTGTACGTCATGTACGGCGGAAGCTGGGCGGTCTCTTCCCGGCAGGACGTGAAGGCCCTGCGCCGAGAAGTCCTCTCGGTCAGGCCGAGCGTCCCTGGGGTGGCTCCACACCACAAGTGGAAAGACACCACCATTTCCTTTGGGCCGGCCGACTGCCCAGAGAACATGGCTGGGGCTGTCGTACTGTCGATCATCACATCGCCGGTGGTCGCCAACATACGGCTCCACCACGTGTTGATCGACGGCGGAGCCGCCCTCAACATCATCAGCCACGCAGCCTTCAAACAGCTGCAGATTCCGGAGTCGCGCCTGGCTCCGACGCGCCCATTCTCCGGCGTGGGTCCAGTGCCGATCTACCCGAAAGGAAAGATCGACCTGCCGGTCACCTTCGGGACCCCAGAGAAGTTTCGCACAGAGAACGTCCAGTTCGATGTTGCGGAAGTCAACCTGCCGTTCAACGCCATCATTGGCAGACCGGCATTGTACCGCTTCATGGCCGTTGCTCATTACGGGTACTTGGTCGTGAAGATGCCGTCCCCGGCGGGTGTTCTCACCGTGCCGGGAGACCGCCACGCAGCCGTCGCCGCAGTAGAGAAGCTCCATGCTCTCGCTACTGACGCAGCGAACCCGGCGGGGGACAACCCCTCGACCTCTCGGGCCACCAAAGGCGCCCAGGGTACGCCCTTCCGACCCCGAGGACGTGCCGGTCAAGACCGTCCAGATCGGGGCGGAGCCCTCCCAGACCACCCGCATCGCAGGGAATCTGGGAGAGAAATAGGGAGACGCGCTCGTTGCTTTTCTCCGAGCAAATGTCGACGTGTTCGCCTGGGAACCGTCGCAGATGCCTGGGATCCCTAGGGAAGTGATTGAGCACCGTCCGAAGATCAACCCAGACGCCAAGCCGGTGCGGCAAAAGCCACGGAGGCAGTCCGTGGAGCGCCAGGACTTCATCCGTCAGGAGGTCCGGAAGCTCCTGGACGCAGGCTTCATCGAGGAGGTCCATCACCCCGAGTGGCTGGCCAACCCGGTGGTCGTCCCCAAGGCGAACGGGAAGCTTCGGATGTGTATCGACTACACCAGCCTCAACAAAGTATGTCCTCCAGACCCTTATCCCCTCCCGCGCATAGACCAGATAGTAGATTCCACCTCCGGGTGTGAACTCTTGTCTTTTTTGGATGCGTACTCTGGGTTTCATCAGATCCAGATGGATGAGGAGGATAAGAGGCATACAGCCTTCGTAACAGTAGATGGTTTATATTGTTACGTTGTAATGCCATATGGTCTGAGGAATGCTTTACCTACGTTTCTGCGTGCCATGAACTTCACGTTCCATGACCTGATCAGAAACATAGTAGAGGTCTATGTCGATGACATTGTTGTCAAGACCAGGGTAGGGTCGACCTTGATGGAAGACCTAGCCCTTGTTTTCGATAGGTTGCGCACAACGCGCACGAAGCTGAACCCCGAGAAATGCGTCTTTGGCGTCTCGGCTGGTAAACTGTTAGGGTTCCTAGTGTCACATCGCGGCATTGAGGCAAACCCAACCAAGATCAGGGCAATCGAGGCTATGCGGCCGCCGGCCAGCATTAAGGACCTCCAGAAACTCACTGGGTCCTTGGCAGCCCTCAGCCGGTTTATCTCAAAGCTAGCTGAGAGAGCCCTGCCCTTCTTCAAGCTTTTGAGGAAGTCCGGACCATTCATATGGACCAAAGAGGCTGAGCAAGCCTTCCAGGAGTTGAAGCAGCATCTCACTACTCTGCCCGTTTTAGTGGCGCCAGAGTCTGGTGAGACCCTGTTTCTCTACCTCGCGGCGACATCCGAGGTAGTAAGTATGGTCTTGGTCGCCGAGCGACCAGCCCATCCCCACGAAGGAGACACCGGGGTCCCCCAAGTGGAAGGTGGTGGTCCGCCCACCACGGGAGCTGCAGCCGGCCCCGATATCGAAGGTCCGGTTGGCACGTTGCCCTGCCAAGGCTTTAAGCCACCAAAAGCTGGAGGCCAAGCCGCCTAGGGGGCCAGCCTGGCAGGGGGAGATGGTTTCGGACCTACCACTAGGGTCCAGACCACCCAGAAGCCAGTCTATTACGTTAGTGAAGTCCTCCACGGGGCGAAGGCCAGGTATCTGGAAGCTCACAAGTTCGCCTACGCATTACTTATTGCTTCCAGAAAGTTGCGCCACTATTTCCAGGCGCATAAGGTTGTCGTAGTGACCTCTTACCCATTAAGAGCAATCCTGCGCAATTCTAACGCTACTGGGAATATCACCAAATGGGCTGCGGAGCTGGCAGAGTTCCAACTCGACTTCCAGCCCCGAAGTGCTGCCAAGAGCCAAGTCTTGGCCGACTTCATCGCAGAGTGGACTCCCACCGCCTCGGAATCTGGAGGTCCGCAAGCCGAGGCGGAACCTTCCCAGCCGGACAGGACCGTCCGGGTTTTCACCGAGCCGCACTGGACTCTCTTCTTCGACGGGTCCGCCCGCGAAAAAGGGTCCGGAGCAGGGGTGGCCCTCGTGGACCCAAACGGGGATCAAGTAAAGTACATAGTATGCTTCGAATTCAAAGCCACTAACAACATGGCGGAATACGAAGGCTTGATCTTTGGGCTCATGATCGCTCAGTCGCTGGGAATCAAGCAGCTCCTGGTTAAGGGGGATTCCCAATTGGTGATCAGACAGGTCCGGGGGGAGTGCTGCTGCAATAACCCCCAGCTCGCAGCATACCTCATGCGAGTGAGGGAGCTCGAGAAGGACTTCGAGGTCCTGGAACTGCAGCACATTCCCAGGAACCTCAACTCAGTGGCAGATGACCTCTCCGCGAGGGCATCGACTCGGGGCCCAGTACCCGAGGGCGTCTTCGAAAGACAGCTGCTGAGACCAACCGCCCAGCCAGCCGAACTGGGCGAAGGGGGCAGAACTAGCACCTCGAAGCTAGCAGTCCCGGTGGTCCTCCATCTCTGGAGCCCACCAAGGATCGTGTGGACTGATGACCCCGGCATGTCATCAGGGACACATCCAATGGCTCAGGACAGTCCCGATGCACGGATCTCAGAGATCCAGGACTACCTGAAGGACAAAATCCTTCCCGAAGAACGTGCGTCTGCTGAGCGCATAGTGCGGTTGGCTAAACGCTACACGCTAGTAGAAGGGGATCTCTACAGGCGTGGCGCCAATGGCATCCTCATGCGATGCATAACCCGGGAGGAGGGCCGCGATTTACTCGCGGAGATCCATGGAGGCGAGTGCGGGAATCATTCAGGGTCCCGTACGCTGGTCGGTAAAGCCTTTCGGCATGGCTTTTACTGGCCGACAGCGCTCCAGGATGCAGCTGAGCTAGTAAGGTCCTGCAAGGCGTGTCAGTTCCACACAAAGCAGATACACACACCGGCTCAGTCTCTGCAGATGATTCCACCCTCTTGGCCCTTCGCGGTATGGGGGGTGGACATCCTGGGACCTTTCCCTAGAGCTGTCGGTAGGTACCGGTACCTCTACGTCGCCATTGACAAATTCACAAAATGGCCTGAGGTAACCCCAGTAGTAAGCATCACCCAAGGAACTGCAACAGCTTTCCTTAAGTCCATTGTGTGCCGGTTCGGCGTCCCTAACCGTATTATAACGGACAACGGGACCCAGTTCACGAGCCGGGTCTTCCAGGACTACTGCGATGGCGTTGGCATCCAGTTATGCTTCGCCTCTGTAGCACATCCTAGGAGCAATGGACAGGTCGAGAGAGCTAACGCAGAAATCCTCAAGGGGCTCAGAACCCGCACCTTCAACTGCTTGGGAAAGCACGGTGCGAAGTGGGTTGATGAGCTCCCCTGCGTGCTATGGGGGATCCGGACCACACCCAGCCGAGCAACCGGGGAAACCCCATTCTTCCTGGTATACGGGGCCGAGGCATGCCTCCCACCAGAAATACTCTTGGGCTCCCCACGGGTCCAAGCTTTTGATGAATCTTTGCAGGAACAAGCTAGGTGCGACGACGTCGACCTCGTCGAGGAGCAAAGATGGCAGGCTGCAATCCGAAACGCACGGTACAACCAATCGCTCAAACGCTATCATGAGCGAACCGTGCGGGGCAGGGTGCTCCAACCTGGAGACCTGGTCCTAAGGCGCATCTTGAGCCGAGAAGGGCGCAACAAGCTCTCCCCCAGCTGGGAAGGCCCCTTCAAGGTGACAGAAGTTAGTCGCCCCGGTTGCGTTCGCCTCGCCACGGAGGAAGGAGTTCCGCTGCCGAACCCTTGGAATATAGAGCACCTCCGTAAGTTTTATCCGTAGGCAAGAAATTCAGGGCAACTCCTTTTTCTTTTTGTAAGCTAAATAGGACCACCATGTGGACCAGAGCGGTGAAGGTCTGCCCTTGTAATCCCGACCTCTGGCTGACATCACATGACGCCCTGTACCGCTTGATTAAAGAAAGAGTTTAGCCCTGAAATTCTTGTCTCCGCTATTACCCTACTGCTTGCTTCAATTTTTCCTAACCCCTGCGTGGAATCCTACTCTTGCCAAAAATCTCCTTGGAACCAGCAGGACTTAGCAGCTTGAGTGTGAAGTGGTTAGCACAGAGGCTGGGAAGGAGGTCCGGAATACTGGGTGCCAGGTCCAGAGAAAAGGGGCTCGCCTTGGTAGCACGGAGCTGTCAGCTGTTTAGCCTGGTCTCATACCCTAAGCACTGAACACTCCCTACCACGCCGTGAGTTCCCCCAGTATCAGGAACAGTGCGTTTAGTGCTCCGGACCACCCCCTAAGCTAATGGCACACCCCCTAACCTCAGCAGCTAGGTTCGGCTGCGACTCCGAGGACTTCAAGGCAGCGCGGTTACCTTTTGTTTCGCTAGGAGAGGTCCGAACGACTGCAGGACCGGACCAGAGCTAAGGTGTTTTGGACTAGGATAGTCCAGGGCTGTGTCGCAGTTTTGCCTGGTTCCGTACCCTTAACTCACACACCCTGCTATCCCACGAACAAACATCCTGGCCCCTGGCCCGGACAGCAAACGCTCCGGACCTCGAATAGCGGAAAAGGTCAACTCAGAGTGGGTCCCGTAGGTGCGACACTAACGTTTGCCGTGAGTTGCATGCAGGTCTGGCCTCTGACTTGGTGGTAGCCAGCCTCAAAACTTAGAGCCTACCTACCAGGGGGCCAGGGGGTCAGGTGACAACACACCAGCATGCAGCAAGGAGTAAATGAAGATAAGTCGCAACTACCATTCTTATATTACTTGGCATACTAATGTTTTACATACATAAAAAAAAACAACAACAAAACAAAACAGCAAAAGCTGTTGCCCTACGGCGCTGGAGAGGCCCCTGTCCCCGGTACATCCGGGTCCTCGTCTGCAGGGGTCCGCTGGAACCGGGCGGCAACGACCTCCACCGCCTCCTGCACGCTGTCCCGAGCGGCGGCCTCCGCTTCCTCCACCGGACCTGCGATAACCGGGTCCAAGAAAATGGCGGGGTCGTGGCTCCGGAAGCAGACCAGGAGGTGCTCCACCACGAGGCGGCACAGCTCGCGGCCCTCGGCTTCAAGGCGTTCTCCGAGTGTGGAGTCCAGGCGCCGGAGTCGCTCCACCGCCGAGTCCAGGACAGGGAGGGCGTCCGCCATGGAGGAAGGCGGCTCTGTCACCCGGATCGGACTCAGTCCGAGCGGTACCAGAGCCGAACTCGCCTCCCCGGCCCAGTCGGCGATGCGTTGGAGGCCGGCGCGCATCTGCTCCCGGTCTTCCACCGCCGCCTGCTGAGCAGCACCCTGCTTCAGCTTCTCCAGAGCGGCCCGCTCAGCCAGCAGCTGCCTCTCCTGCTCCGCCAGCTCCGCTTCCTGGGACTTCACCCAATCCTCGCGGACCTTGAGCGTGGCAGCCTGGCGAGCAGCAGAGTCCCTCAGAGCCTTGGCCGACGCCTCCCACTGAGCGACGGAGTCCTCGCGAGCCGCAACCGCTGCCTCGCGCTCGACAAGCCTCAACTTCATCTTGTCGAGCTCGGAGTTGACAGCAGCCTGCCGCTCAGACACCTCCACCAGCTCTTGCCGGCGCTGCTCCACGCCCTTCCACGCGGACTCCAGCTTCGCCTGCTCGAGCTTCAGCCGTGCCTCGCCTACCTCGGCCTGCTTCTCGCGGAGCCCAACCGCGCGCTCCCGGCCAGTGAGCCTCTGCAGGTCCTCTTGGAAGGCCGCGCGGTCGGCGTCGAGCTCGGTGCGGGCAGTGGAAAGCTCCGCACGGGTCCATGAGTGCTGGGCGGTGGCGGCTTCGATCTGCTCCCCCAGACGGGCCCGCCAGCCGTCCAGGCCCTCGCGCTCCTGTTGCAGCCGGGCCCACTCCAGCTGGAGCGCCTCCTGGGCGTCGTCCAGGGCTTGGTGTGCCCGACGTAGCACGTGAGGGAGAGGGGCTCCACCCGGCTAGGGCAGGGGCAGGAGCGGCCTACCCAGAACCTCCTCCAGTTCCCCCTCGGCAGGAGGCGGAGATCCGGGGCTGGTCGTCTGGGCGGCGGGCGACGAAGGCTCCGAGGTTCGGGAGTCAGGAGCCGCCCCCGGCGCAGGCCCTTGGGTCGCGACGCCGTCCGGCACCGAGCTGCCTGGTGCCTGGGGCTGCGCGCCCAGAGCTGCCCCCTCAGCAGGCACTCCGGGTGCGGTCTCGACCCCCGAGGCGCCCCCCGGCGTCGGTCCACCTGGGGCCTGGGGCCGGATAGACGGGGTGGCCTCCGGTGCAGGCCCCTCGGTCGTAGCCCGGGCCCGCGTGGCGTCTTCCGCCGTCGGACCACCAGGGCGCACTTCTCCGCCGTGGTCGCCCGGCCACCAGAGCTGCTGGGGAGAGGAACGCCGCCCGGGCGTGTCGGCCTAAACAAAAACGCACGGCGAAAGGCTGAGAAACCTGAAAAAAGCTAGCCGTGGTACCGCGAAGTATGCGAAGCTAACCTAAAGGGCTTACCTTAAAGTAGGCGCCGACCAGCGGCCACGAAGGCCAGAGCCTCGCCGCGGCTACCGATCTGCGGTCGGCACTGCCGGTGGCTGCTGTTGCCGCGGGCCCGAGGCCGACGGTGCCGGAGAGGGCCGCCGCTGCTGGTCCGGCGTCGGAGGAGGTGCCCGGCGCTGAGGGTGCCGCTGGCCCGGAGGCGGCGGTGGCACTCGCTCCCCTTGCGCAGAGGAGCTTCCTTCCCCCGAGGTCCGAGACAAAGGTCCCGTCGCCGCGGACCAGCCTTCGCCGCGTCTCCTCACCACCCGCCGCCGGAACGATGGGGGACGCTGCCACTGGCCCCTTGCCCTTGTCAGCAGGAGCGGTGCCCCTGGCATCAGAACCCCCAACCGGGGCGTCAGCAATGTGGACCCCCCGGTTGGGGTCGCCTCCAAGCTGCCGCGCCGCGAGGCCGCCGTCGTCGAGCATGGGCATCTCCCGGAGCACCGCCGTCCGCAAGGCCTGGTCGCGGCAGAGCGGCACGATAGCGGACGGCAGGCGCAGCTGCTCCGGAGGGAAACTCACGTCCGTGACGCACCGCACCCATTCCTCCAGCAGGAGCGGCGTCAGGTCGTGGTCTTCGCCACGTACCACCCGGCTGCAGTCGTTGGAGCCGGTGTAGTTCCACGCCGGCCTTGGCCGCATCTGTAGGGGAGCGAGCCTCCGCCTGAGGAAGTCCGCGAGCACGTGCAGTGAGGTCAGGCCGCCGCTGACGAGCTCGGCGATCCTGGCCAGCACGGGGGAGAACTCAGGTGGCAGATCCGTCGAGGCACCCTCCGGGAGGGGTGCGTCGGGGCTGCTATCGGGAGCGCCAACCGGTCGTTCGGCTCCGCCCGGATGATCACCCAGTCGTTGCGCTAGTGCTCCCACTTGGCGCTGGCGAAGGTGGGGAGATAGGTCGATCTTCCCCCGGACCCCTTCAGCAGGAAGTAGTACCGGCCGATCTTCGTCGAGCTCCGCCCGGAACACCTTACCGAGAAAAAGTGGCGGAAGAGCGTCACGCAGGGAGGAACCCCCACGAACATCTCGCAGAAGTGGGCAAAGATAGCCGCATGGAGGATGGAATGGGGGGTGAGGTGCTGGAGCTGCAGCCCAAACGCCTCCAGCACCAGCATGAAGAAAGAAGAAATCGGAATCCCCAAACCACAGTAGAGGTAGGGGACGAAGAGGACGAACTCCCCCAGCTGCAAGTTGCGGTGGGGGAGGGAACCCGTGCGAACATTATCGCGGCGCTCCGCGTCCGTCCAGCCGAGCAGGCGGCGGACGCGGGCGAGGTTCTCCTCGGTCTCCCGGGGGGATTGGTGGCTCGGACCCATCGCTGAGGAATTTGGCGATGGAGAAGGCAAGGAGCACGCAGCAGGCAAGGAGCGAGAGCTCTGCTGCGAGGAAGATGAAGCGCCGCGGCGGATGCGAGGGGTGCAAAGGCAAATGGCAGAAGGACATGCTCGGCCGATGGTCGAGAGCCCTATTTGACGGTTGCCCCCAATCCTCCGCAAGCCGCGGGCGTCAAGGTGTACGCGCGCGCGGACGCACCCACGGGCCACCAGGTCTATGACAGCAGGGGCCCGAGGGGGCAGTCATGACAGGCGGGTAGAAGAGCAAGCAAGGCAGGAAGGCGAACCGGTGGCCACTCGCGGACGCGCGTCTCGGCGCGACGCGCGGGGCCCCCGCCTTTTCCGCTTTACACACGGCTGCCCACATAGCCATCTGCCCCGCCTTAATGGCAGGAGAAGGAGCAGGTGAACCGCCGCGCAGTTCCCGACGCGGGCCTGCCCCACGTTTCCCGAGAGGTTCCCGCTATCGCGCGCCCCAGATCGTGGGAGCCCACGGGGCCACCCCGCGGGGTCGGGTGGACTGAGTGGGCCCTGCCCAACTGAGAGCTTAACGGCTAAACGCCGATAACCGCCCGCGGCTCCCGGCGGCTTGTGTAGTAAGCGACGGTGGGCTCACCTCAGGTTCGAAAAACTCACCAAAGGTGAGCCCAGGGGCCACTGTCGGTACCCAGCTAACCGGGTACCCGCTTACACTAGACGAAGATCACTAAGGGAGGTAACTGCTGCAGTACAAGGAGGGCCTAAGGCCGCATACAGATGGGCCCGGCCCACTCCTTGGGAAAGCTAGGGCCACGCACCCGGCCCACAGGGGAGGCCCCGGACCTCCTTCGAGGACCGAGCCTCCCCCAGCCACGCGAGGAGAGGTCCGGACCTCTCGGGCCGGAGCCCGTACCTTCGGTGGTCCGGGGCCGCCTCGTGCCCACAGAGCACGGGGAGGTCCGGAGCCGGCGCCCTCGGTGGTCCGGGGCCGCCACGTGCAGAAGCGCGTGGAGGTCCGGAGCTAGCGCCCTCGGTGGTCCGGGGGCGCCACGTGCCCGCAGAGCACGTGGAGGTCCGGAGCCAGCACCTTCGGTGGTCCGGGGCCGCCACGTGACCACAGGGCACGGGAAGGTCTCGCGTTGCCACGTGCCCACAGGGCGCGTGGCGGGGCCTTCAGGCGGGCGCCTCGCCCACCTGCTGCATTTATTGCGGGCAGGTGGGCGTGCCCGATGCCGCTGACACCGCCGCTGTCAGGCTGGCACGCCCCGATGCTGCTGACACCACGAGTGTCAGACGGGCGTGCCCCCGTTGCCCGCCGACGCCGCCGCTGTCAGACGGGCGTGCCCCCATCGCCGCTAGCACCGCCGCTGGCAGGCGGCAGCGGCGAGGCAAAGGGGCGCGCCTTACCAAGGCGCGGCGGCGATAACAGAGCACTACAGTTGATTTCCCCAGCTACACTGGGGTCTATATTGAGTAAACAAGTACGCTGTACTCATAATGAGCCTCGCCACGCGCGGCGGCCGCGCTCAGCCTAATACTAGGCAGCGGCGCTACAACGCTACTACGAACGCCCTGTCCTGTCACGCGTGCGCATCACCTGCCCCTCGGCCTCTGAAGCCTCTCAGCGGGTTTAGCAGCCGATGGGACAGGACGGCGTAAGGCAGGACGGCGCGGCGCCGTATCCAGACGACAGGACGATATGGCGGATCTCCAGGCCATACCAGGTCACGACGGTGGTACAGGCGCGAAGCATGGGAGCGTTGGGCATCAGGCACAAGATAGAGCTGTAGCATAGAGGAAATGGGCCGGGACCACTTGTCGGGGCCCGGCCACCATGTACATGCCCCCCTTGGGCTATAAAAGGGGAGGCATACGCAACACAGGGGAGGACAACCCCGGACAGACCCAGACAGGCTCAGAGACTCCTCTGAAGGCCTACGAAATACAAGAACACACCACATAGTGGACGTAGGGTATTACGCTCCGGCGGCCCGAACCACTCTAAATCCTCTCGCCACCATCGTGCCACCATTGACTAGCTAACAACGATTGCTCCCCCTAACTACTCTCCGTACTTAGGATCTCGGCCGGGTGCATTCCGCCACCTGACCAGGAGCACGTCCGCTCCGACAGTAACCGTTCGTTAATCATGGATTACTTAGGCTTAATAAATTCGCCTCGCCGTTTATTCCTCGTCCTTGTAATTAGTTTTCTAATTAAACCATAATTAATACTTCTAGCTAGCATCTAAACATCCGATGTGACGTGGACTAAATTTTAGTGCTTGGATCCAAACACCCCCTTAGTCAACTCAGGATTGTTTAAACTCTTAACAAGCGCGGTCGACCACCGACATTCAAATATGCACCCCAAGCTAGCTTAGCTAGTACATTGCTCGCGTATAAGTTTAATTAACTTGGCGACCATCTGTTATGTTGATAGATCAGATTTGATAAATGAGGTGGCGTGGTTGGAAAAATACCACTAGTACCAGGAAATACCTACCTCTCCCATTGTTTTTTACTACTAGTTGTTATAAAAAAATAAGGACTTTATTAGTGAACAGGAAACGAAATTTACATGGTAGCCGTCTCATTTTTTATACCGGTCCTACTTATTTAAGTACAGTTTAGTATTTCTTTCTTAATACTGTATATTTTTAAACCAATTGGATGTCGCTCGATTCATGACTCTCATTCTCTCCGAACCACCGTAAAGTAAAACTTATAAAATCCACATGATCGATCAGAGGCGTGCAGTACCGGTGCAGCAATAACAAGCAAGCAACTCAGGTGGTCCACTCCAACCTCACAATCTATTCAGTTCCCTTTCAAGTTTCATTGCATTCAAAATGATTCTAGCTAGCGTGAAGGCCTGAAGGGGGGACCGCCGGGGCGGTGGTACGGCGGTGAGATATAGGCCAAAGTGAGCTATCAAAGAGTTAATGAAGATGCCCTCTCATCATTAACGGCTAATGATTAGCTTATGAGAAAAAAAAGGGTGACACCTCGTTCGCTGTTGCCGCGACGCAACCAAAGATATGTAGGGTATCATGCACCTCTCGATCTGTCCCAAGATGCATATGCTGTCGATCGCCTGCCAGCAGAAAAATTAAAGAAATAAAAAAACTCAAGATTGTATTTACAATCTAAACTGCAAAAGCCAAGTATAGGCCTCCAAAATCACCAGCTTTTGATCTAGATTGAAAAATATCCGATGGTACAATCCATGAAGCTAGAAAGAACTAGCTTCTACCATATTGTGGGGTGAAAATTTACTAAGATGCCCTCACTTTGCAAGCAGCCTAAGCCTAGGTAGCAGTATTGCTTTTTGAGGGTAATGTAGTTATTTTAGAGATTCTGTGTCAGCTACATATTTGAAGATAATGTGTGAGGATCCAAGCAACACAACTCACAAGTTGCCACAAGATAGCTTGTAAAAAAATTGGATTATTTTAAAAGCTAGATTGTGAAATCTGGACGTATCCAAACGCAGCCTCAATATGTAAGACCATCTCCAACAAAGCATATATTCACTTTTGCCTATCACTATTTCAACCACTTTTCATCATGTCTACATTGTCGTTTTGTACTATTAGCAACCCATTTGATCAACCCATTAAACGCTAAAGATGGCCTAATAGTACCGGCCGGTGGCCGTCTCTGCCCCCTACGAACTGAAAGCGCAATGCGACCCTTCGATTCTCTTTGTAGGGTAGCAAGGACAACTGTACACAGCACTCTCATCTCTCATCGCATGTTAGTCGCTAGTACTGATAGTACTAGTAAATCTAGATCAATCAAGCTACGAGGCAATGTTTTAAATAGTGGGATGGGGTCAGGGCACAAGCTTTAGCACCCTATGAGCAATCTATAGCGGACTATATTTGACTTAGCGCAAGGGGCCAAGGCATATACAATAACTAATAGTGTGTGGTAGCTATAGCCGGTTATTTAGAATTTTGCTATAATCCTATGAGGTGCATGATGCTGCATTGATGTATTTTTGACCCAGCGGGTGTTCGTACAAAGACAGATAGTTTGCATGGTATTATTGTATGCGTTTAAAAAAAACTAATATTTTCGGTACGTAGATTGTTTAGAAGACCCTGGATGGCTAATTCATTAATGTTTCTGATAGTGGCAGAGCTTACAGACTAATAGGCAAGTTGAGGAAGATCAATAAATAGAATAAGCAGCTAGTTGCGGTACGGTTGCAAACTGGCCTGCCGATCGGTAAGCACAGGTTAATTAAGGAGACAGTTCCACTACAGATAGCATGTTGCGAGATGCAACTCGCCGGCAGATGGCCGGGTTTCTCTTGTGCAGGGTTGGGCATATTCACCGCGGATCACGTGGGCGCGGAAGACCAAATGGAGCGCCACGTTGAGCCACGCCGGTAGGTGCTCACGCTGACCGCAACTGAAATTTAAAACCAGTCAGTTCAGCTGCTACTTGACCTGTTTTATGTTCATATCAGCGCTAGCTCTGTTGACATCAACCTTATGTATTACGTATATAGTATTGTAACACAGGTACTAAAGAAAGGAAAACGAAGTGGCTGAGACGGTTATTAAACTCTCTAGATATGATCAGCTAATTGATCACTGTCACCGCTTAAGCTTATCTAAGGTATATAAACCAGTAAATATATCGTCGCGAGCAGATTAATCGGCAGCACAGTAGAGTATCTTATGTGAACTGTGGGACTGGAGATGCTGGCCGGTCGGGATGGCAATCGTCCCCGACCCCGAGGCACAAGCACAACATCAACACTACACAACCCGTTGGCCCCGGCCTCTTCCACACAGTCCAGGCAATGTGACACTATTCAAGTAGCAGTAGGTCAACACTGCAAAACCTGCATCTGCAACATGCATGTCCATCAGCCAACCCTTGTCCAGCGATCGAGCGAGCGATCAAAGCCGGCCGCCGGCCGGAAGAACGTCGTCGCAAGTTGCGCGCAAGAGGCGTGTCCTGCCGCGTGGACACGTTGCATTGCATGGGGCATTGCCATGTCGACTCGACCAACGCAGCAAGGCATTGCAAGAGGCAGGCACGCTCGAGTCCTGTCCTGTCCTTTCCTCCCTCCTCGGATTCGCTCGATCGGCTGTGCTTTGCCTCGGAGCCCTCAACGGGCGTGGGTTCTGCTTGCGTTTGGCGCGGCCTCCGAGCTCGAGGGGTAGCTTGCTTCGCGTAGACGGCAGCCAGGGCCAGGTCAGCCCAGGCCATAAATGGCCGGTCGGGGGCACGCACGCAACGCAGGCGGGGTGGCGCTGTCTGGCCGGCCGTCCGGCCTGGCCTGGAAGCTCCCCTTCCCGGCGACCCGGCCGTGCCCGAAAATGGGACCTTTGGACGTGCCGTGCTCGTGCACTGGTTGATGGCGTGATGCGACGGGTCATGCCGAGCCTCAACGACTAGGAAATGCAGCCGTCGGCCGTGGCCCGTGGCAGCTGGGGCGATGGGATGGCGATATGCATGAGGGAGCGCTCTTCAGGCTCTGTGCGGTGTGCTTCAGCCGTGTCAGCCCATGTCGATAATCTATTAATATAGAAAAAAATGAAACTTTGTCTATACTGTAACATAAATTTGTGATTTATATGTTGCATATATGAAATCAACTATGATCTCAACTACGTTGCGTTCTCTTCAACTATGATCTCAACTCTTCTTGTTTGCTTCCATGGCACATTGAAAATATAAATATAAAACTTTTCACCGTCTAACAGGACATGTATAGCTAAATAGAGCCAGGTCCACCTTCTCACCCACCAGCCTTTCCAAGCGAATCTTCAATTGGCACATCAGGCCAGCTGCATATGGGGCAGCTGCTATTGCATAGCGGAAAGGTGGTGTGTCTCAAACATGGCGACCTTAACCCTAGAGGCCTCCTCCTCAGCTCCTCTCTTCTTCCTCATGTAGACGGAGAGCGACCTCATCACACCGTGCCGGCCAGTAAAAGCTCTTGCTATCAGCTGCGCTAGCCCACGCCACACACGTCGATGCCCTCCTAGATGCTACCCTAAAGCGTGGCCGGCTTGTGCTCGCACACCGCTTGCAGGCAAAGCCGCTACTGCTGGGCTAGATCATCGACTCATCGTATAGGAGCTGGCCGTGGGCTGTCGCTGGAGTCTGCAACCGGGACAAGCAGAAGCCGACGCTTTTTTGTGGTCGCCCGCTCTTGGACGGGCTCGGTCGATCGATCCATGGGAGGAAGCAGGCAACTGTTGGATGATTTGGACGGAGCCATGGAGGGGGGAGAGCTGCCGGCAAGCCGGCCGGCCGGGGACCTCAGGCTGCCACCTTGGAATCTAGGCCCGGATATGGACGGACGACGTGCCAGCCGATTCTTTGCCCCCACACGCACTGTACATCCGTAGATGTTGCTGCTGATCATTTCTGCTTTTCATGCAGGCCCGTTTTGTTCTGCTGTAGTACTGTGTACTAGTAGCTACCTCCCGAATCTGATATAAACAGTTCTGCATTATTGCATTCCTGAGCTAGGGGTCCAGACTGAAAAATACGCTGTCCTCCTCCGGTTAAATCGTGGCCAGCCATATTTAATCATACAACAGTCTGTCAGTCTCCGTTCTAGAGTTTTCGTGCTGTTTTCAGGCCCTGGGTGCTGCTTGATCACGCACAGTAAAAGAAAGCAACTTAAGCAAAGCGTGCGTGATGGGGTCGGTCGATGAACAAACAAGCCCTTTCACGTACCGTCCTCCCCCAAGAACCCCAACCAAGCCGAGCCCCCAGCTAAGCTCGCAGGCCCCAACCACACGTGTGGCGGGCGTCGCGGACTTGCTGGGGCCGTCCGTGTCGGCGAGACGTCCGGTCACCAACCCACCACTGCGGCTAGCTCTAGCTGGCCGGGGAGATGCATGGGGTGCCCGGCGGTCGTCGGTCTCGGTCCCTGCTGCGTGCTCGGCCGTGGGCGCGGGCGCGGGCACGGGCACGGGCACGAGGTGGGTGGGATGTGGCCGTCCTCGGTGCTGTGCTCACACGTGCGGCGTGGACCGTCGCGAAGGCGGCCGGCGAGCGAGACGGCCTCCCCTGTCGTGGCTTGTCTCAGAACGGACACACGCATAGCACCGGGCCGTACTGCCGTCAGCCTGTCACTCCTCCGTGTGTCGATCCAATGCAGCCGAGGATCAGCGTCTGCGCCTTGTACGTACGCGAGCGCTGCACGTACGGGTCGGAACGCCATGTCACGGGGATAGATGTGGGTCGCCTCGCCTCGATCTGCAGTGGCGTGGCGGTCTTGCCTCGGGAAAGGGACAGTCCAACTCCAGCTCCAGCGCCGGCCTCGCTCGCGCGCGCCTCCGCAATCATTGCCCTGCTCCGGTCGCCGGGGGTCCTGCGCGCGGTCAAGCTAGGGCTCGAACTCGGAGCCGGAGCGATCAATGGGGGACGGGCATGCATGGGCCATGGACCTCGCACTCGCAGCCGCTGATCATGATCGTCGTCTTCACCGCGCGGCGCGCGCGACGGATCCCTTGGCTGGGTTCACGAACTGAATGGAGCCTGCCGCGCGCAGCCTGTGCGCTGCCGCCTGCCGGCCCGGGCCGCGGGCATCATGCATGCATGCGCAATCATGCGCGCATCGCACCCGCTCTGATCACCTCGCCTCACCGCCGTGGAATCCCGCAAAAACTTGAGTCATCATAACATGGTCTTGCCCACCCCCTTGGGTCCTTAAACCCCGTGATTAGTTATCAGCTACTGTGCAGGCTTTGCGTCGCACTGGTACTGGTAGAGCCATCCATGCTTTGCTACCAGCACCTGCGAACTGGCACGCGGGCCCGCGTCTCAACCCCAGCCGGGGCCGTGCAGTCTACATGCGCAGAATCTTTCTCGTATCCGCCCGCGATCATGAATCCCCCGTCGCCGCCCCCACCGCCGACACTGCGGTGGCTACCGGCGCCAGGGGCCAGGCTCGGCCGGTTTCATTTCCCCGGCCGGCGAGATCCCGGCCCTCCGACGCGGTGGCGGTGCCTGGTGGGTATGTGGCCTGATGCCCCCGCGTGCTCGTCCATGATTGCGCGACGCTCGCCGCTGAAAACCTGCTCAGGTCAGGATCCAGCCAGCCGAGAGGCCCGGCAGACGCAGCGGCAGCCGCAGGCATGCGTGCGTGATTGCACGAATCATGGCCGTCCGCCCCACGCGCGCGCTTACCGACGGCCGGCACGCAGCTGTTGATCTCACCCTGCGAGCCTTTGTCACGTGGGATCAATGCCAATGAGGACGCAGGGCCGCAGGGGAGAGAGAGAGAGGTGATTGTCCCAATGCAAGCCCAAGGCCCCAAAGGCTCTGTTTCTGGGAGCTGCTTGGAGGATGGCTGCCAATGGGACAGAATGGGGAGTGCAGATTCATCATCGTCCATCAATGACGGCTAGCTTTCGCTTTTCGCCCCACTGAACGGCCGACCAGCTTTCTAATCCCCCTAGAATGCCCAGCCAACTTCTGGTTCAACTACAGATTTGCGTTGGATATCCAACTCACATCGTTGGTTAAGCTTACAAAAAAGGCAAATCAGAAATTAGATATTAGAGTTCTTGCTACATTATTTAGAGAAAACAGAAAAGGTACATTCTGGGCCTGTTATAACAGCAAAACGCACCCATATGCAGCTTACTGGTCAGTAGATTCTTTAGTCCTCAATTGTTGATGCAGTGAAGGCCCAGAGGACTGCAAAGCTTCCTGGAAGATAAGGCAAAACCGGGTGCTTGCCGTATGGCCGACGACGTACTTACATTTCTGCTACGCGAGCTGCGCAAAAGAACTGACTAATTTACAATCTCAGTTTGAAGCGCCCTGCATTTCTTTAAGCTTTTCTCTCAACCTCAGGACTTCGCGCACGTTCTGAGAAAGCTCCTTCTTCAGCTTGGTGGATGCTTCTTGGTATTGGGCATCCATGATCTTCATCTCATTCTCCGCTTCTTTGAGCCGACTGCGATGGGCGTCAAGTAGTGGTCGCAGCAGCCGGAGCTCCATGCGAAGCTTTGTCTTCTCTTTGTTATAAGCCACAGCATCCTGTACACACGAGCACGATGTTCAATATGCACTCCCACAAAACTGGTCAGTTACTGAAACTACAAGCAATTCTATGCACATTTTTTGAGAAGTCCAACTAGGAAAAGCGATTTAATTTCCTTTGAAAATTAAATGACATGAAACACAGCGAAAAACTACGTACCGCTAAAAAAGACACAAAAACTATTTAATTTTGATTGAAAATCAACACCTCCATGTTCAGAACTGGGCCAATAAAAATGCTATTGGTGGTTGTGTTAAAAAACACTTGCATATTATTATGAAAATGCGATTACTGAGCAAAAAAAAAGGAGGAGATGCTCTTATTACAGGATCCGTTGGAATGAAACTATTACCAAAATGTTGTAGAGTGAGAAAGAACAAAGCAACCTGCAACCTTAAATGAAACCCGAGCTCCATATACCTTAATCAGTAGTAGCCAACAATGGGTTGAGCAGTGCTTACATTTTTCATTTTGACTTCCGTGATAGATATCCTGGAGCTCAACTCATCTATTGTAGCTTTGGCATGCAATAACTGCAACAATAAAACCAACACTTATGTAACCTATCGTGAATGGTGAGTAACACATAAAGCTAACTTACCTTTCTGTTACAATTCTCTTTCAAAACCTCTGCTTCATTGACGATTAACCTCATCTGCTGTGTCTCAGAAAGTAAACTATTGCGCTCTTCAGTAATCATCAATAGTTGTTTGTGAAGTTCCTGTTCAAACTGGAGTCAATAGAAATCTAGTAAATGAACCTAATAAAATATGTGCTCCCTGGAAAAATAACTAACATTTAGTATTATTAGAAGTATTCAACAAGACAATTATGGACACTATTCCAGTAGTATAGCCCACAGTATTCAAGAAAAACTGTGGCCAATTGTTGTTTACTATTACCTCCGTTCTCGAATATTTGCTGCCGGCTAGTTCATTTTTGAACTAAGAAGCGTCCAAAACTCCAAATAAAAAAAGAACGGATGGAATAGGAATACTGAAAGTGGCATATCTGCTCTAGTGTTAGTTTCCCATCCAAGTCTTATTATTGAACATGCAGCGCATGACAATATGACGTAAAACACATCATTTTAATTTGGTTTCAGCACAAAGGTAAGAATTCAACAGAGAAAGCCCCAATGTGCAGCGGGTCATCCACGAGAGCAAGGAGGTGCGGTTGTGAATGACAAGAGCACAGGGGGTCAGGGCCCTATCTTTAGGATCTTAGTCAATCCAGTCGCTAGGTCGTTCCTTAGTCTTGAGTCCTCTTTCTCTGTTGATAAAATGACACATGAGACTAGAAAAAATCGTTTTGCTTTTTTAGAGAAGAGAATTTTTATTCTGGTTTCTGCAAAATTTGGTTTCATAGTGTTCGAAATCTTTGAAGTCCCAAAGAGAAGTAGAGCAAAATAAACAGAGACTACAGGACTTACATTTTCACCTACAGCACCATCAATGGTTCTTCCTTTCTCAACAATTTGGTCTGATCCTTTACAAGATTCACTGCTACACGAGACATTTCTGCTGTCAGTACAAAGTGACTATGCAAACACGTTATTTTGTGTAAAGAAAATACGCACTCTTTTATTCTAGACCCGTCTCGTTACATATGCATTCATTAACTTTGCAAACATATTTAAGTTTATTATAATCAAACTGATTGTCTCCATCATAAAGTATTTAAAAAGAATGCATAATAATTCAGGGCATGCCAATACAAAGCGTACAGTTCTGATGTAAATCAAAATCACATTTGAAAGTAACTGCATTAATAGGCTTCTTTTTAAAACTTTGAAACTCTCTTATCTTCTTGTTAAAGCGATAATAAAAAAACATTAGACACAGCCCATGTACAAGCTGACACATATCATGTTATCCTTCAGCCAAACAACACTGTAGCACATATAGAGACACACAGATGCCTTGATGGAAAAGGTTCGATGAGAAGACTGACCGGCATTTTGTTTCTTTCCCATTCAAATCATTTTCCATGGAAAGAGCCAGTTTATCTTCCAGAGTTCTGCACCGTTCTCTACAACACTCCAGCTCTTGTCTCACCTGTTCTTTGGATTATCAGCGGTAAAGAGCATAGAACACACACAACACACATGTGGCACACACATCCTCTGTAAAACATCTTGTCAATGCTATTGTAGAAAGGTAGGATTGCGTATAATAGATTGGATGTATTGCATTGAGCCCTTGGGGCGAATATATAGGAGTACAAGACTTGGGGGGCAAGGCACCACCCCGGATACATATGGCAGTCCTAAACGGATAAGACTCCTAGATAGACAAGACTAAGACACCTAAGACCCCTAAACATAGACGGCATCTAATAGTGCCAATTGTACTCTCTAATATCCCCCCGCAGTCGTAGTTGTCGCATCGCAAACGGTCAGACTGGAGAAGAAGCCGAAGAACCCGAAGAACTTGAAGAACTTGACATTCCCCCCCTCAGTCGCAACTATGTCGCGGTGCAGAGGCAACGACTGGAGAAGAAACCCGAAAAGAGGTCATGCAGACAATAGCCCTTTGTGCCGATAGTCGAGGTAGCCAAGTACGAGGACGCGGAGCCGTTGTCGAGGTGCCGTGCGTAGGGTAGCTGTGGTCGATGGAGCTGTCGAGGACGCCGAAGAAGACAAGCCGCACAAGTCGCGAGTGCGGGCGCAGCACGCGGGAAGGCCCGCAGCGCGCCACGCCAGGGTGAAGGTGGCGCTGAGAAGCAGCCGTAGATGAAGGCGGCGATGCGTCGAGGCAGATGAGGGTGTCGATGCCGAGGGCGACGCGTCAAGCAGCCAAGCCGAAACACGCCTGAAGTTGCCAAGTCCGGGAATGCGTCGGGGACGAAAGCACACGCCGATGTTGCCAGTACCGGGCGTACTAGGTAGAGGGCCCCAACCATATGTGCCAGCATCTGAAGAGACCAGCAGAGAAGGCCTCCGCGACGGTTGTGGTGCAGCACGGCGGGAGTGCCGTCGCAACGCACGGCCGTCAAAGCGGAGTAGACGAAGTAGTCGAGGACGAGACGACGATGCTGGCGACGAGGTTGTGCTGGACGAAGCGAAGAGGTAGGCGAGGGGACACATCGAGGTACCTGCAGTTGTGGCGGCGAGAGAGCCACAGCACGCAGGAGGAGGAGCCTCAATGGCGCCAGTGAAGCACGACGGCGGTGCTTGTCGGTGAAGAACTCGATGACGAACGCGATGCAAACCGGCGACGGGGGGTGTCGACGCAGCTTGCAAGTGCAGCGCAGAACGACAGGTTGTGCCAGCGTAGCTCGCAGATGTCGAACAGCTCGTAGACCGTGCGCGGGAGACGCGCACCGACGGAGTCGACAGCGATGTAGATGCAACGGCGGGAGACAACAACAGACGGCGACGCTGCTGCCCGATGAGGCGACGCTGCGGCAAGGATGACGACAAGCTGCGCTGCAGCCGAGAAGGCGCTGCCACGGTAGAATCGACGATATGCCACGCTGCTGCCTGAGGAGGCGATGCAGCGGCAACCCTCGTGCTTGGTGAAGAAACTCGCGGTTGACGACAGACGTCTCGGGAGGGTGGTGTCGCGCGCGATCGGTTGGCCAGACCGACAGCGTGCGAGGCGAAGACGACGATGGCGATGTCGATGGCGAAACCTCCCGATCGGTGGTGGCGACAATGAACCGGTGGCAGTCGATGTGCGGAGAGGCGCAACGGGGAGGCAGCATGCGGGCATCCCTTGGCACGCCGCTAGCTGCGCCATGCCGCACAGTCGAAGAAGATGAAAAAGCCGGTGTTGTCGAAGCCGATGTCGATGACGCGCGAGCGACGGGCGATGGGCAATGGCGACGCAAACCGATCTTAGATCGGAAAAAGGAAGGACGCACAGTAGCTGATCTGGTACATCACCGGGTAGAACATTGGGTACCCATAGCCAAGCACATCACAACTCCCCTCCCCCCTTCCGTCTATCTCATTAGCAAAGGAACGGATGAGAGAGAGTGCACAGCCCTTCACTCGTGCCCCATAGCCAAGAGAGAAACAGGGAGACAGGGAGGAGCATGGGAGGGCAGGGGACTCGGCACGGAGGGGAGCGGCGTGTCCCATAAGGGGCGACCCGCTGCCATGGCGGCGTGGCCCGCATCCCTCGGCTCCGCGGCGGCGCGGCGAGGCCCGCGGCCCCCGGCTCCGTGGCGGCGCGGCCCACGGCCCCCGGCTCCGCAGCGGCGCAACCCGTGGCCCCCGGATCCACGGCGGCGCGGCTAGGCCCGCAGCGGGGGCCCGCAGGCGGCGCAGGGGAGGTGCGGGGAAGCAACGTCGAAGCCGGTGTGGAGAGGCAATGGCGCAGCGCACGGCCACCCGCGGCGGAGGGCTACCACGCCAGCAGCCGTGACTCCACGGCGACGGGACACCGCCACCACGAGACCCAGCCTAGCCCCTCAGATCTGAGCGCTCCTCCCACAGCCTTCACCACGACGGCGCGGGGAGGGAAGCTTGGGAGCAGCCATCACCATGCTGTTCTTGACGACGCGACGACGATGCACACGGCAAACAGGCCACGCAATGGCGCGACAATGATGACGGGCGCGGCGGGTCAGAAGGACCGGCCGCGCATCCTACGAGAGCGCTGCCCCCGGCGGAGATCGATCTCCCCAGGGGCGGCGCGGGGGCAGCAGCGTAAGGAAGCTAGGATTAGAAACCCTAAACTCGTGATACCACCTAGAAAGGTAGGATTGCGTATAATAGATTGGATGTATTGCATTGAGCCCTTGGGGCGAATATATAGGAGTACAAGACTTGGGGGGCAAGGCACCACCCCGGATACATATGGCAGTCCTAAACGGGTAAGACTCCTAGATAGACAAGACTAAGACACCTAAGACCCCTAAACATATACGGCATCTAATACTGCCAATTGTACTCTCTAATAGCTATTATTGATGAAAAATAACATGGAATTATGTTCAACCGATGTCCCTCGGAAAACCATCTTGACAATACCCAAAGGCAAAATAGGCATTGTAGATGCATAAATTATGGGACTGTATCAAAGGTACCTTTATCAAATCTTCTGATAGTATGCGGTTCTCATCAAGGCAGACATTCAATCTCTGATTGGCTTCTAGATATCCTTTCTCCTTTGCTGTCCAAATTGATCTTTCAGACTCCATGTTCAGGAGGGCATCCGTAAGTTGCTGCGTTTCATTTTAAACAAATTGAGCAATTTGACGTAAAAGCTAAATGGATATTCTTGTAGGGGCTGTTTGGGTCTCTTGAACTAGAATTTCATTATAATAACTACTTGTTCCCCACTAATATGAGAAGAGAAAAGAGAATTTGAGAGCTTTGGGTGAGGAAAAGAGATAAAGGAACTTCATGATACAATTCCAAACAATTTACCGGTGGAAGAGAAAAATCACTTTTTTTTGGATTAATACATATGTGGAATCATGGATTCCAATCCATATGCATAATTGGCTCAACTATTTAGGCACATTTCAATTCTCTTAAATTATTAGGAGCCAAACAGGGATAGTGTTTTACCATTCCCATGTCTTCCTTTTCCCTTGATACAGAATTGAGAGAAGCCTCCAAACGTTTAAGGATAGACTCGGATGCATTTAACTTTTCGGTCTGCATTGTCAAAGAAAGTTTCACGATTCAAAAATTGAGTAGGCAAAATGGATGCACAAGGACAAATAATGGAAGACATTTGGTGGAAGCATAAGAACCCCCTGAGAAACATACATAAGAGTTTTAAAAAAATGAAACAATGCACATCCATGGATGTTCTTTAGTCGCAAAAATTGGAATGCAAACTTGTTTTCTAAAAATTCAAATAATGGAATATTTTGTACATATGCAATAAAAGACAAAATTAGGGATTTTATGATTTTGTCTTCTATTGCACATGCAAATGAAATTTGACATTTTCGTTTGAATGTTTGTAGATTGAGTTTGCATCCCAACTTTTGCAACAAAATACATCTTTGGATGTGCAGTGTTTCAAAAAAGTTGGAAACTCGTATTTATATTTTTCTCAAGGGTTTTTCATGTTTCCGCTGAATATTTTCCCGATAGGCTATGTATACCAAGAGTGACATCTCGTTGCTAAAGGAGTTCCTCTCTGATTCTGCTGAATTTAGTTTACTCGCAAGATCTTCCAGCTCTGATGTAATAAGCTCTACTTTTGACAATGCTTCGTCCTTCTCAGCAATTGTAGTAACTAATGCTTCTTTTAAATTCAAAATTTCTGCCTCCATTTCAAAAGCATCCATCTCAAGCTTTTGATACTCCTGTATATTAAAAAAAATGAAATTCAAGGTAATAAAGCTCCTGAAATAAAGAGGCTTCATATAACGTTATAGCTTCAACACATACAACAACAACAACCAAGCCTTTCAGTCCCAAGCGTTATAGCTTCAACACATATATACATAAAAAACAACCACAGGAGAAGACATCTCCCTGGCTTTGCCTTAAAGAAAGGGGAGTACCAAACCCTTAGGGAGGTACCAACATAAACTGCAAGAGCACCCGAGTTCAACAGACATGATCTCAGAATAAAATTAAAATCCTTTTCTACAACCAAGACTTCTAATGTTAGGTCTTAAGCATCTGTAGTTAATATAAAAACGGAACTCTTGTAACGGTGCAAGACCAATAGCAATATGTGTGGCAAACTATAGCAACATCAGTACTTACTAGAAAAAATATGGTGTTGGCAAAGAATAACGAATACCTGCATCTGGACACCTTGATCAAAAACTCCAGCAAGTTCCTGTGGCATGTAATTCAGGTCATGCCTTTTGTCGACAGTGACTGAATCACGTTTCCTTAAATCACGTTCAAGCAAACTTCTCTGGCTTTGCAATTTCTTAATTTCTTTGTGGGCCTCTGCTTTCTCACTCTAGTAAAAGAACATGTATCGGTTTTACATCAGGAACAGCTGGCTTGTAAGTTGTAAGTGGTAATAAAATTTATAACAACAACAGCAGCAAGTTGATAACCTGAAGTTTTATTTTCTCCTGAATGGAATTCTTAAGTTTGTTCTCGGTCTCTCTTAACTTTGTTTTAGTTCTATCAAGTTCTTTTCGAATAGATTCCTTTTCTTTCATCAAAGAAGATGAAGACAAGGTTGATACTTCCTTTTGGAGGTTTAGGACGTTTGAGAGAATGTCATCTTTCTCCAGTTCATGTTGAAGAGCACAGTCCTGTGTATAAGTAAAATATTTCAGCGCACAAATAATGAAATTATATGTTAGTAGATAGGAACTACTCGAACTAGGAAATTAAATCATCGAGAAGAGCTTAGTCAGTGACAAACATCTATGGCCTTCTCGCAGCTTTCCACAATGGAATTCAGCCTATCAATTTCATGCTGTTGGCCTTGCGATTGTTCCTCTAATAGTTTCTACATTCAAATCAGAGTAACGTTGGAACACAAAATAGAACTGCTCAAAACTCAAATGTGCTAGGGAAAAAGAATTTGAATATACCTTCTCTGATTCAAGTTTGCAGACTTTTTCCATCAAACAGGTTGACAGTTTCTCATAATCCCTAATCACAGAACCGAACAGTGTACTATCTTCATGAGCAGAGTGTTTTACTTCCTATGGAAACCAAAATTACACATCAATTATATGTGTACTAAGATGGACAGTTGGAAACTACTCAGACAGTTAAATAAATACAGTACTACATTAAGACAGCATCCATAAATCTACATGGAAATCAATAATAGCATGATAGTGTTCCATTGACGAGACACTTACACCAGACTGCATGGAAGTATTTTCAAGGTTATAACAGTAATGTAGCAATGCACTTGGTTCACGACCCACAAAGATCATGGTAGCCAACTAGCCATTTACATTGTATTTCTTTGCGATAGCAGCATAGTAATGTGTAGATAAAAATATGAATAGGGTCAACCAGATAGAGCGTTCACGTTCTTAAGGCGTGTCATAATGAAACACTAAGCTAATGTGTATAGTGGACTAAAATGCTTGCTGACACTCAATGCTGCATATCAAATTAGACAGTTGATTTAACTAAACGGCATGAGTATTTAAGAAAGTCCAGTCTGGAGATGCATTTGTACAAAATGAGAGAAACCATACAAGAATGCCTTGTGCCATCATGCAGAGATTCTGACGGAGTTCATCAATGAACGAAAGAGCACTGTCGACTGAGCTTCTAGATTGATCCATCTCCAAATTTATTCCTTGAGACTCAATTAAGACATTACTGAGGAATTTATATGATACTTCCTGTGAGTTGCAAAAGAAGACGTTTTATACATGTATCCAGTCAAGTAACGTTAATAAGTCAGGCTATGACATGAATTGATTGCAGTACGAGGGAACAATAGCAAAGCCTTCAAGTTCCTGTGGAAGACTAGAGTTGAATGCCAACAAGAGCTACCAACAAAGGAAAGAAAGAGAAGAAAATAAATAAAAGCCTATGCATCGTTCAGGCACATGACTAAAATCCTAATTCCTAAATGTTTTTTGTTTTACAAAAAAAGAGAGTGCAATGTAACTTGGAGATGGTAAAAAGTACCTCTTTTGATTTTTCAGTAGCAGACAGTGTGGCGAGCTTCTCATTAGAAACTTTTGCTTGTTCTTGTGCAGCCAGAGTATTCTGCTGAAGCTGCAAATAGGCAAATAACATATAGAATGTAAGAACAGCTCTAAGGTAAAAGCATACATTTCCTTGAAACCTGTCATGCAATCATTGAAAAACAATGAAGGTAGAATTTTCTCTTGCTACTGAAAGAGTATGGCTGGGAAATAGTAGATTGATTACGGGAGGAGCCCAAGGCTCAAGTACATATAGGCAAGGATATCCCTAATAATAGGAAAGATCTAATCTAGGAGATCCTTGCCAAACATAACCAACTAACCAAAACCAGAGGGGAAGGCAGCCGCCGCACCCTGTAGGGTTGCAGCCGAACCACCTGGGCCCATGACCCTATACATCACGCTAACAGCTACAAATTCTTTTTCAAAAAATGAATTTTTAAAGGATTTTTAAAGTGTAATGGCTTCAAAATGTTGTATCGAACACATATATTACTAGGGACACAAACAACAACACCTTGGCTAAGTTGATAAGTTGTATGGAGCATAGCATGTTGACAACATTTAATATTAATACAAGTTAGATCAAGCAAAGGAAGCAAGAAGACCGGTAGGGTATAACTATAATCAAGAGTTAATTTCACCGGCGGTCCTCGAATATGTCCCGAGATTTCATCTAGGTCTCAGTACTTTCAAAATGCACATTTAAGTCATTAAACTTGTCCCGAGGTTTCATCTAGGTCCCAGTACTCTCAGAACGCACATTTAAGTCCTTAAACTTGTCTGGAAGTTTCATTTAGGTCCCCCAGGTGGTTTTTCAAGGGCGTTTTTAAAAAATAATAATAAACTATTTATTATTTTAAAATACATAACTAATTTATTCTAAATCAGAAAAATATGAAACTAGTACAAAAACTTTTCTAAAAATGTAATCTATCCCATAGTGCTCTACTTAGAGTTATATGGATCTCATTTATTATCCCGGCCTCCTAGTGTATATGAACAATAAAACACTAAGAGGGATAATAAATGAGATCTATATAATTCTAAGTAGAGCACTAGTGGATAGATTACATTTAAAAAAAATTGGTACTAGTTTCATATTATTTTTCTGATTTAAAATGAATTAGTTATGAATTTTTAAATATTAAATATCTTATTATTATTTTTTCAAAATAAAATCCGCCCTTGAAAAACCACCCGGGGACCTAGATGAAACCTCTTAACAAGTTTAAGGACTTAAATATGCATTCTGAGAGTATTGGGACCTAGATGAAACCTCGGGACAAGTTTAAAGACTTAAATGTGCATTTTGAAAGTATCGGGACCTAGATGAAACCTCGGGACAAAGTTCGAGGACCGCCGATGAAATTAACTTTATAATCAAGGTCTGATAGTGAGTTCTTAAGTGTATCTTAAAGCAAAACATATAAAAAATTAGCTAAAAAGCTGATTGCAATTTTGCAATATCATGTGGCGTATACATATCCTTAGCCAAGGGAAGAGTAGGCACTAGGCAGCTAATTTTTTTCTATATTGCTCACTGTTGTAATGGTAAAGTTAAGAGCCAAGTTTTGAATTTCAAAACCCTCCAAACTCGAATACCAGGCAACATACACACGTCACCTCTCAGACCAAGGCAAATAACCGTCTGAGAACCCACTTTGAAATGGTCAAGGGGGGTAATATGCTCGGCTTTGAGAGATGAGGTGAGTATGTTGTCTAAATTTAAAGGTATATGCAACTTAGAAAAGTGTATCCATGTTCAATCTGTTGGACTAGGTGATGATGACTGAGATGCCAAACTAACAAATAGGGGTTAATTGGAACCTGAGCACAATGGGGAAAAAATCAGATTCCGTAATTCTAACTTAATCACCTAAACGCTTGGTTTGCACTTTTGCTGGATTAGAAAGAACAAGAATGCTAACTTTGCATTCTAAAACTAGATATGAGTTTGTATGATAAGCGAAGCTGCCTAAATTTTATTAGTCAATTAACAAACTCACGATTCAAATAGCCATTCTTTTTCAAAAAAAAAAAAAGGTTCCTTCCAGATATTCAACTTTTTGCACAGGATGGGGGAAAATGAGAGTTGTGCCAGAAGCATTAAAGAGGTAGCAAAGGCAAAAACCAAAAAATGTCACAGTTTCTTAAAGAGGTTCTCTCTTGATTTTGATTTTTTCCAACATAATTACAGCCTAGAGAAAACATCATAATCTCCTGAAATACACAGTTCTTTCTTACAAAATACTCCTGCTGTTCACAAATGTATGGTGCAGTTAACATTTTTCTACAACTTTGACCATTCGTCTTATCCAAAAAAAACTATTCAAATATATAAAAATGCATATCATACTCAAACAACCTTTAGCGATAAAACAAATAGCAATAAAATAAATGATAACTTGTGATTTTTTTTGAATAAGATGGATGATTAAAGTTGCAAAAAAAAATCAAACAATGTCGTATATTTTTGAATGGATTACAAATGTTTCTAACATGGTAATAAAACTAATTTGCATAGTGTATATTAGCCACCAAGTTGGATGATCTCAAACTTTTAATTTCCAAAGTCTAACATCACTTACCTCTTCATACTTCTCATGGAACGAAATCTTATGTCGAGTTGCCAACTCAAGAACAGCATCCAAATTAGTTTGAATAGAACTCTTCTCTGCCTCCAACAACTTGATCTGCTTGGGATTTATTCAATTACTTCATAGTTTTTTTATTCTAGAATGGATGGGACAATACCAGGGGGGTAGGGGTAGCACCTGATCTTGAAGTTGCTTGATGACAAGAATGGCTTCGGACTCTCGAGCAGATAAGCTACCAGCTACATAAGGCACAGTGCATTCTTGGCTTTGAAGAACATCATTTCCATCACTAGGGTCCTGGGGTATAGTCAGTTCACTAGCTGTAACCCTGAATTGCTCTTGATCTGATTTCTTCTGGCAAGACCACACATTCAGCAATCAGATATGTAGCCAAAAGAAGTTACGGAGTATTTCTTTGAGAAACCAATCTTGGATTATCTTGTATCAATGAAAGGCCAAAAGCTTAAAACTGGAAGTAATAGAATCAATCACCACTGTATTTGGCTTCCTTCGGTTGGTAACGTGCAGCAAAGCATGTGAGTCTGGAAGAAAGACATCTTCACTGTCTTTGGACACATTACCAGATGAGCAAGCGCTAGCACAAGGCGCATCATTATTTGCATAGATTCCTTGCATTAGTTCTTCAAAACACGGCTGCATTGCCATATTCCCTTCATTCCTAACCTTGCCGCTTGTATAGCCTTCTTGGACAGGTCCTAAAACCTGGATATTATGTAGAGATACTCAGAAGATATTCTTAACACAACTAGACATATTATGAGTAAATTTCAATACTCCCACAATGATTTGATATAAAAGGAAACAGAAGATATGAATATATGTATCATGTGCATGCAACTATCCATAAAACACCCTGAAAAAATAACGCCGCCAAATATTTATCTATTATCCGCACATCCACCCTAAGAGAAAGGTTGAACAGCAAATGTACTGACAGAGCGAAGAACATCTAGACATATATTCTGAGTGAAACTTTTCTGAATAACATTTAAAAAATCAATAAGAGATCATTGATCAATGAACAAACGATGTTCCAGATCCATCCAAAAACAAATGATGTGCCGGTAGACTTTCAGACTGCCAAACTGAACATGTTGAAAAGCATCACTTGTGACATACCTCAATACCACATTGTGTTGAGTTTGGTCTAGGACACCATGTTGCCCTTCTTTTGTCCTGTTCAAGGAAGAAAAGGAAAAAAACCTATTAGTAGGCCAAAAGAGGAGTGGTATATTGTTGGCCTTCTGTTTAAAAGAGCCACACGCCTTATGGCCATTTATGCACAGTTCGAAATCTAAACACATTTTACTTCAAGTAATCAGCACAGAAGAATGTACACCTATGGGGGGGGGGGGGGGGGGATTGGAAGAAGGGAGCAGTCAGTAGCCATGGGGTTCATATGTCTTATATGACTGCTACATATATTACATAAATAAATTGTGACAACTAACCTTAATAGAAGCAATACTCCTGTCATCTCTCTCTGAATTTAAAACCAATGAACTAAGATTTTCAATTTTCTTTGCCTGTTCAATCAAGCGTCTGTCACGCTGCTCTTTAGCTTGCTTTTCCTCCTCCAACTCTAAAGAAATTCTTTCCTTTTCCAATTCACTCTAGAAAAATAACAATAATATTAGTTGATGTATTACATAGTCATAAAATCACTGAATGGAAGTAAGAAATGATTGACAAAGCAACCTGCAGTAGTGTGTTCCGCAAATTTAGAATTTCTTCCTCCCAATGATCGCTTTGAGATTTCTAAGGAAACAAGTGTAAGTTTCTGTTTTTGAAACTGTAAGAGACTAAGAGTTGATGCATAAAAACAGTTTTTAATATGTACCCTAAGTTTTGCTCGGAGTTCTTCTATTTCTTTCCTTTGACGTTTCAATAAGGCAGCATCTGTCAAAATCTGCAAATATATGATGTAAGGATATGTGCAATATAGCACAATGAATGGAAATAGCAATCTAGTTGACAACAGAAGCATGTTAATACCTCATTAACACATGCACAATTTGTTACACGTAATGCTCTACTTGCAAATTGCAAACTGCTTTTTGTCTCATCAGCATGGACCTACAATATAAAAAATAAATAGTTTGCCAGGACACAAATAACAGAAGTATTAGTTCTAACAAGACTATAACTTTGCTCTTTGGGCTAATTTTACTTCTGTATGAAATATGGCTTTACAAGTAATATAACAATTGAGCTGATAGACAGAAATTCAGAATGCCTACTTTCAGTTGGTAACAGGATACAAAAACAATATAAAAGAAAAGGTAGTAATACCTTTCAACTTAATTTCCACAACACAGGATCAATCAGAAGCAGAATAGTATTACAAATATATAATAGAAATATACAATATGCTTCATTCATTCATACTTCTGTATACATTTTTGCAGGAATGAGGCAAGCAGTATTTTTTTTCTACTTCCATCATCCAACAGTCCACATAACACGATAACCCGATCAATAGCAGACAATGAACCATGGTTTCAAAGGCGGTAAGGCGAGCCATGGCGAGCGAGCACCGCCCAGATGCCTAGGCAGCTACTAGGCGACACTTAGGCGGGGTAGGCGTCACCTAGGCGACAATTCCAAGGCGAGTGGGCACCGCCTCGATGCCTAGGCGACGCCTTTGAAACAGGGCAATGAACTATGGCATACCTGTGCAAGTGTTATGTTACAGATGATAGCAGTGTTAGAATTTCCACCCAGTGCAGGCTGCAATATCCTTGTCAGTTTACTATCACGGTATGGGACATGTCCCCTGCAAATGAAATCCATTAAAAATCAGTAATGATATCAGAACAGGTAGGATCATCAGTCCAAAAGTTAATAACTTACCCTTGACCCTCAATGCCTTCACTAAGTTTTTTTATAACTGTACCGAGAGTCATGAGACTTTTGTTAATATGAGAACCCTCCTTAAGTCTCACCCCCTCTGCACCAGTCTTCGCAGCGCGTTCTGAGCCAGCTAAGTCGACAAGGTTCTGAAATATTGATTATTCGCATATACCGAAGCAAATGAGAAATCTGGATCTCATACATCAATAGTTGAGTAAGTACCCATCAGTCATAAATAAGTGATGCTTTGGACAGCGGTCCCTAAAAAGAAACTTATGTTTTCGGGTTTCACCAAACTACCAAAGTGTTCATTTCAGTTGATGTACTAACTCAAGGACAGATATGACTATGTATTCCATAATCATTTAGCTTTTGCAACGTTTTACAAGACATCCAATCTCTCTGTTCACTGGTGACAAGGTAGAAAGAGACATGAAGTTTCTAGGTGTGTGCTCAGCTAGAAAGCAACTCATTGTATGCTTTTATTTATTAATTTGAACACAGGAAACAGAGAGTTACTCAACATGAACCTACAACCGATCTGAAATATTCATAACGATATGTCGATATGGAGAACCAAAATTTGAAAGATAGACTACATATATTCCAACAAAAAAAAACATTATTTGCTTGGGGGGGGGGGGGGGGGTAGCAAGAGCGGCCATTTGTACATACCAAAACCGATACTCGTACAGCATCACAAGAAGTTTCAGCTTCATTGTCGTCACATTTTTCTCTGCTCTCAACTACCTGTACATCTAATAGCATAAGAATCGAAATTGTGAGCCGGTGGAAAATAATAGAGATGTATAACAGTATAAGCATACCATGCGAAATATAGTGTGAGAACGGCTACTATAAAGATTCATGTTTGTCTCCCCAATATGACGGTGGGCTGCAATTTTGCAAATAGTTTATCATGAAGAATTAACTATAGAGTAACTGAGCCAACAGACATTCAAGAAAACTTACATTCTCCAAAAAACATGTAATCCATGACCTGTTCGGCACATGTAACAATTTCTTCTCTTAAACCGGCAACAAAAATCCCTTTCTTCAATCAAGAGTAGCAACATGAAACAGTAAGACTACGTAAAAATGGTGTTAGCAATCAGTTTCATTTTAAATATTTAAGTTTACCTCAGTACTCTCATGAATCTGTAACTTCCGATGTTCTGGCACAAGGAGGTCATTAATATCTTCATTGTAAATTTCCATATAAGACATCCGGACAAGGAATTCTCTGTCCATATGCTACACAATAGCTAAAACAATAAGTCAAATAGAATACGCAGCATGTGAATAAACACTCTAGCAATATAAAAATACAGAACGTATAAGGATTAAAGAAAAAGTGGCCAATGAGTAGGGACTATGCTATACCCTTGTGAAACACATTAAGCAAGTCCCAATAGCATATAGAAACCATTGCATCTAAAATATTTTGCACAGTAGACCATACAATAGCATATTAAGAAGAAATTGAATAAATACTTTTGTCAGCATGCGACAGCTAACATATCTCTCGATTGATTCGCGTAGTGTACACTGTACAATACAGTAAGAATGATAAAGAATGGTTTTGAACACTGAGATGTAGAATTAACCTCTTCAATGCGCTGGAATAAGTCGTGAACTGCAAGTGGTATTATTCCAGGTTCACTAGGCGATCCTCTCATTGTGTACGTCTTCCCACTATTAGTTTGGCCATATGCAAAAACAGTGCCTGCCAAGATGAAAGAGATAAGTTGATTCCAATGTATATGTTAATGATATAATAGTCAAGGGTATTAGTGTAATCTCCTAGCCTAGGGTTTCCCCTTGTCTCGCTACTCTATATAGTACCATTGGGCCCCAATATAATCAATCCATTCAGCCTTTATTGTTCGTAACGGCATATTATACACTATTACACTCAGAGAATTGCCTGGTTGATTAAGAAAATTCATTTTCAAGAACTAAGAAAAGCAACTAACTAAACAAGAAACAATCACAGCATACAAAGGGAAAGTAAAAACAGAATAATAAGAACATACAGTCAGAGTAATATACAGGCAGCCTCGGGCTTGCGATTTCCCACAATTCCTAGATACAGCGACAAGTGACAACTAGACACCTAAAAGACTAGAACCAGCCTCAGTCCATCAACTAGAGAAAATCTGGGTTCATCCATTCATGAAAAGATAGCTGTAACTATGGAGTAAAATTTCACATGAAGAGGTAATCCAAACTTCAAAAAATGGCTAAGAACCAAATTCAACCAAAGTTGGTGTGTATGTATTGGCATTACAAAACAATACATATTATATCATACTACTAAACATGAATTGACCTAAACTACCATAGCACCTCCAAAATGCTCCAATGGTTCAGCATAAGGGGTTCAAGGAGATGTCGAGCTGGCGATGGACAAGTGGCTACAAATCAAGGGAAGGATGCTCGATCAAGAATATTCCTCTGATTATTGGTGTGTGTTCCTATGTCCTATCTCCCTTAAGAAAACTTTTATGGGAACTGGCAACCAACTTTAGGGGAGAAGATAAGATGTAAAAGCAACATCTTCTACAAACTCTCAATTTTAGGGTGCTTAGCTTGATTCCTAATACTAATTAGGCAAATACTAGTAAAAGTACATACATATTGCCCTGCTCCTTGTTAGATTATTAGTTCCAAGATTTTCTCTAAGTTATTGACCTGGTTGAGCCCTTTAACGGATTGTAAGGCTGCATTTACAAGAGGTGGACATATCCAAGATGGGGTAGTCATACTACATGACATTTTCCATGAGCTGAAGTTGAACTGCCGAAGGAACCTAAAGGAAGGAGTATTACCTTAAATCTGGATTCTAAAAAGGACTATGTGCACTGATCTTTTCTTGAGGAAGTTGTGGAGAAAATACAGGTTTCATCCTACCTAATGCAAGTGGGTGGAAACAGTACAAGGGGACAGACTGACAGAGTGAGCATGGATATCGATGGCAAGACCAGTCTTTTTTCGACGCCTTATAAGGGTTTCAAACAAGGGCTCCTCTCTCCCTATTGCTGTGAACCTGATGGGTGATGATTTATCTACCATGTTAAATAAAGGCAAGGAAAGGGTCGGTCCTCATCAAAGGGATGGTGGAGCACTTAATCCCAGAGGGCTTTGCCTGTCTAGAGTGTGCTGAGGACTGCTATTTATAGTCCTGGAGGCATATTCTACAAAATAGGCAGTGTAATAAGCATATTCTTCACCTCTCCCCTGAACAGTGTCCTCACATCAACCCTGATCAGCATATTACTGTGCATTAACTACTTAATTCCAGTGGGCGTTGCCTACACCCATAATCCGCAATATAGCACCCGGTAAGGCTATAGCAAGTGGGGTTGAAACCTAATAGCCTGACACAGTAAAACTCTGGAATGCAATTGGGCGGAGCCAAATGGTTTGCCGCAGGAACGGCACCAACAAACATAGCAAACAGGAGGAAACGACAAACGAGATTACCATTGAACCCTCGGACCACGGAGTCGACGATGTGCTTTGTGCGGGCCTCGTAGACCTCGGCGGTGCGGCACTCCTGGCCGAATATCCTGTCTGCGAGAATGACCGGAGATCAACCAAACAGGAAATCTCCACGCTATGAACCGGAAGCGAGACGAAGCCAAAGACGGGCGGAAGAGCGGGGGGTTCTCACCGTACTCAAAGCGGGTGGAGGACTGCGCGGAGTGCGCGATGGCGTTGCCGGAGATCCTCCACGGGCTGCTCCGCGCGTCCTCCGGGGAGAGCGGCCGCGAGCGCACTGCGACGTGGATCCGCTCCATCGCCGGGCGCAGAAGGTCCGGGAAGCTCCGGCCTGGTGGAGGGAGCGGCGGTGGCCTGTGGGGATTTCGGGAGGTGAGGTTTCGCCCGATTTCGATTTTCCCGCTTGGTGAGACGGTGACCGACCATGAGGGGTGGGATGATGTCGCCCCTTGGGTTTGTGGGTAGGACGACGAGCCCATAATTCAGGCCCTCCTTCTAAGTAGAAGGCCCAGTCCGTTTAGGTGACTTCCAAATCTCCGTAACAAAATACGGGGCAAAATTAAATTTTGCCCTATTTTATGATTCTGTAAATAAAATCATACAAATTTTTTTGACTTAACCTAGTCAATGTTTTGTGATTTATTTTTAGCTTGGAATATTACAATGGATCTGGATGTGTGGGGACTAGTCAGGTAGACACTCATGGTGTGTACGAGCTAGGGACAAAATAAAAGCTTGCACGCTCTCCCTCCCTCCTGGCCTTCTCACTCCAGCCACCAAGACAAGACTCCGAGTAAGGGGTTCTGTCTATTTTTTTTATTTATCCATATTTATATGGATGTTGGTGAATCTACACATAAATAGAGAAATGAATAATCTAGTTGAGGTCCAAAATATCTTACAATTTGGGACGGATGGAGTACTCCATCTGTTTTTAAATATGTATCACGTTTAATTATTTTCTAAAACGTTGATAATTCGTCTTATTTAAAAATATAAATTATTATTTATTTTGTTGTGGTTTATTTTATCATTGTGAAGAGTTTGAACATGACTTGTTATTTATATGTTTATAAAAAATTTTGAGTAAGACGAACAATTGAAGTTGTGGAAAAAGCTAATCTCAACTTATATTTAAACGAGGGAGTACATTATTTGTTGATAAGATAAATATTCAAACGTGTGTTTAAAAGTCAATAGTGTCATACATATAAAACTGAGGCGGTACGGGTAGCAAGTTTCAATAGGATTTACCATTTGGTTTCACGCTGCATCTTGTTGTCGGTGACAGGCATAATCATCTATCGGGTTCTTACAAACAACCGTACAGATTTAAAAGCATTTCAGGTGGTCAGAATGTCCGGGAGCTTCATCGCTTTCCTCCCCCTCACCGGTGCCTTGGTGTCCGGGAAGCACCCGTCGGCAGGCAGGTCGGCCACCTCGCCAAACTCCGACACGGTGATCGGGAACGGAAGCAAGTGCCCCGGCAGGTCCTCCACCCTGTCCTGCGTGTACGCGTCCCACAGCCGCTCTGCCGCTCGCTGCACGGCGCGTACGCACTCGAGCCTCTCTGGCTCCAGGAACACGGCTCCGTCCTCGGCGGCGTCGCCGGCATGGCGCCTCATGAATTGCTCGTGCCACAGTGCCATCCGGAACCCGTGCACCTGACCCCTGGCGCGCCCGCAGGGTCCGTTCAGGTGCGCCGGCTGGTAGCTCCCCTGCGCGATCTCGCTGTCCCGGTCTCCTGCCAGCGACCGCTCGTTCAGGTTGGCCGAGCCGACCATGACATACTCGTCGTCCACTGCGCCGCGCAAGATTATCACACCAACGAGGCCGTGAGATGAGGCTGTTTGAGATCTCCAAGGTGACACCGACGGTACGCAAAGAGACGTCGATCGTGTAGAGAGCGCGTACCGATCATGAGCTTCGCGTGCACGTAGATGGGGCCGCGGCGGTTCACCTGCGCGCGCCAGTAGTCCGTGCCCTCCTCCGGCGTCTCCGGCGGCGAGTACTCGCCGGGGAGCTGCGCCTCCCGGTTCCCGAGGCAGAAGAAGTTGAGGTAGTCGCAGGGGTGCGCCTGGCCGCGCAGCCCGGCGTCGTCGATGGCCTTGGCGACGACGCCGTACATCATTTCCACGGTCCGCCTGTTCCAGAGCAGGATGGCCTGGACGGCCTCGCCCGCCGGCACGCCCTCGGGCCACATCGGCGTGACGACGTACACCGCGAACCGCTCGCCGCGCCGGATCATGGCGGCCACCTTGAGCGCGATCTCGACGGGCACCAGGTTCAGGCACCCGGCGTCCCGGTCCTCCGCCCACGACGCGCACCCGCCGAGGAAGTACTGGTTCTCGATGTAGATGAACCGCCGCGCGCGCCGGATGGCCTCGACGTAGCCGGCCTGTATGCTCCGGTCCACCGTGACGTCCTTGCCGCTCGTCAGCCCCATCGCGGCGGCCTCGGTTGGGTCGGAGGGGAACCCCACGACGGAGGCGTCGTCGATGGACCGGAACACCTGCACGTTCCACGAGTCGGTGTCGTCGAAGCCGACGGGGTCGGGGAACGTCGCCGGGCTCAGATCCAGCAGGCAGCCGCGCATGTCCTCCGGCGCCTGCTTCCTCCACCGCTGCTCGAAGTTGGCGAGCACGTCCCACGCCGCGGGGCCCTCCAGTCTGCAGTGCACGTCGTGCCACGGCTCCCGCGGGCCGCCGCGCTGCAGGCAGGCGTGCTTGTAGTTGTTCTGCATGAAGTCGTGGAGGTACGTGGTGTCGAGGTCCCGGAATAGCGTGTGGTTCTCGTCGTCGTACCTGGCCATCGATCGTCAGCACAACGTTGGACTCTGTTTCTACTAGCAGCTACGTACTAGAGTTGCTGCTTACTAGGAGTAAAGCAGTACCTGCCGTCACAGAGGTCTATGCCGCCCAAGAAGCTGACGACGTGGCGGCGGTCGTCGGTGCCGGGCGTGGCGGCGTCGAGGGTGACGGTCTTCTGGTGGTGCGTGAACTCGGCGCTGGTCTCGACGTGCTGCACCACGGTCAGCGAGGCGTCGGCGTTGCGCGGGCAGAGGAAGCACCTCACGTTGGTGGCCTCGAAGAACCTCCGGGTCTCCTCGTCGTGCGTCTTCATCAGCCCGGCGTTGCCGAGGAACGACACGGACGTGTTGTCCTGCCACGGCATCACCAGCACGGCCACCCCCTCGTCGGCCTTCCGCTTCAGCAGCTCGCCCAGCGTGACGCCCTCCGCCGCGCCGGGGACCGTCCGGCCCGCGTCGCGCACCAGCGTGATCTCCGCGTTCACCGACCACCCCGCGATGTACACGAACCGCCGCGCGTCGCGGATGGCGGCGTACAGGTCCTCCCACAGCCGCGCCGGCCTGTACGCCCGCCCGCCGTCGAGGCGCACCCCCGGGTCGAACGCGTCGGACAGGTGCGCGTTCTGGTACAGCGTGACGCTGCAGTTGGTCCTTTCGGGGAAAAACGCGGGCCTGACGCCGGCGAATTCGGGTAGGCGGACGCCGGCGCCCCAGAACGGGTCGCGCTCCACGTCGGAGAGCTGCAGGCGGACGCGGAGGCTCGGCTTGTGCGTCTCGTGGGCGTGCTCGCCGCCGCGGAGGTCGAGCCAGCACTCCAGCGGCTGCCCCGAGGCGACGCGCGCGGCGGGCACGGAGCCGGCGCCGAGGACGCCCGCGCCGATGAGGTGCTGGTTCTTGACCGTGAAGGTGACCGCGGCGGCGGGGTAGGCGCAGTGCAGGCGGAACGACTGGTTCCAGGCCGGTCTGGTGGGGTGGAACTCCACCTCCCGGGTGCGCGCCACCCGCGCCGCGCCGACGTCGATGTCGACGTAGAGCCGGCTGTGCTGGAGGCAGTGCACGCCCAGGGACTCCTGCATCTTCTCCGTGGCCTGTCCGTCAACAAAAGCACGTACGTGTCGCCATTACCCACACGCTGTGCTGTGCACAAGATCCTCTCTGTTCTGTCTCAAAATTTTGTTCCTTTTCGATATATTATCAGCAAAGCGAACACTAATCCATTTACATTTAGACCAGTTCTTGCAGTGGTTGCGATGATTCCATGAGGATTCGTTATTATTGTTAATTCAAGAGACGGTGCAAAAATGCGTTCACGTTTCGTCAGGCTAACAGATAAGCCAGTTATAGTGAGTGGCAGTAGGTGATCACGAACTGGAAAAGGGGGAACATCCTTGACGGCCAATCCATTAGCTCACAAGCAAACAATACCATGGTCCATGGGTGCAAGTCCAAAGCAATGAAGCACTACTGGCTGCAGAGAGAAACCAGGCTAGAGCTACTCATTGCAGAACATAAATGAAACAGAGGGCGTTTTACCTCCATGATCCGGCCGTGGATGGCGTTGTGGAGGTGCTCGGCCTCGAACACCGTCGCCTCCAGGACGCCGTGTAGGTAGACGACCTCGTCGGCGGCGGCGGTGGCTTGTCCCTCTTCCTGAGAGCCCATGCCTGGCGTGCTCTGCCCGTTGCCGCCTTCGCATCCCGCGCGCGGCTGAGCTTTTATAGCCGTGTTTCCGGTTGGCAAAGCCTCGTAGAGTCGTAGGGAAGAAACAAGCCACATATATTGGCGCTCGGTTTATTCCCTTTCCACCATTAGTACCATTTGTTTCTGCTTTTCCAGCAAAGCCAGTGCCAAATTTCCCACTGTGTTTGATAAATTCCATGGAATGGAATCACATGGAAACATAAGGCCATGCAGGCATGCAGCATGTTAGAAAAGGCACTGTGGCATGGAAGAGAAGGACGTTTTCCCTAAATTCTTAGGCAACGGCGCCGGCCCAAAAGCACAGGTTTAAAATTAGTAGATGCTGAAATCATCCGTGAAAATAAAAAGACTACTACTGTAGCATTTAATCTGTTTGGAATTGGGAATTTGAATCTGAAGCCAACCATTCGAAACTGCGTGGAATGGTTCTCACTTCTCAGGTAGGGATGTAGGTGGCGTACCAATGAACATCCATGGACCTCTTCGGTTCAACTAAGCAAACTAGTTTCACAATTCCTTCTATCATTTTCCACACACAATCCATTAAGAGATCCATAAACCGCTCTACTTTATGTTTAAAAAATCACTCTGCCTCTTCTTAGCAAGATTATATCTTGAAATGATAATAATCAGACAGTAAAGATTATAATTAATTTTCGATTGGCCAAGCAACGTCACTAGTAGATTGAAATAGAGCAGTTACTGACGAGTGATGATTCAAGAACACGGTAGTGGCTCAAGCAGGAACAATAGTGGATGCATTACGCAGACATCCACCACTCCTAGTCCTAGGTGGCTAGATTCGGTTGCACCAAGCAATGCATAGTGCTGAAATCAGGGGCATAGTTCTTGGCATAACTGGCCATCCCTGTGAATCTCGGACACAGAATTACCCAATTTAGTTTTCACTTTAAATTTAAGTTTGTGCACTTGAAAAAATGCAGTGATCTGGCCAAATCGTTTCATTTAATTCAAAGCCCATAAAAACTACCATCATGTACCATCTCACGGGCGTCATGGTTGATTGCATAAAATGTCTTTCAGATCACAACCACATTTTTTTGGCTCAAGGTCAAAGGATTAGTTATTAAAAGAAGACATGCATTTCGGTTTTCCTAGTGATACTGTGCCGCGTAGTGGATTTCGAAATCAACCCACACAAATGAAATAGATGGGTGCATATCATTTCAATTCGCTATACACAATAGTGGAATCAATTTGCAAATCGCAATCCTCCAATAATCCTGATGCAATGTGGGCTACTCCACTTCCTCCTGGTAGATATTTGTTGCTCAAGTCATTATATCCTTCATCGACACCCATAATTTTTCTTTTATACTGTATTTATTCTTTACGTCTGGTGTTGCTTATTTCATGTTTTTTCCTAAAACTTTCAAATTAGCACAACTCGTTCAAAGAGAGAGATTTAGTAGCATACCTTACGTACAAAAGAGCATGGCTGGCTTTGGACCCTTTTCACCCCTTTCCAACATGTGCAGTTGGGCCAACGTGATGAGTACAGTGGGACCATCTTAAGTAAAAAATGTTTTGAAAAAACTCGCTCTTTTATAGTGTATAGATGATGTCACAGATCATAGAAGGAGCATAGTATCGTCTCCAAAGAGGATACAGAGCAAAAAAAACTTCCCCAATCAGACATAACACACAAAATGAATGAACATGACTTAGAAGTCTTAGCACTCCACTCAACAGTCTATCACCGAACACACCGGCAAAATTTGAAACATCTCACATCCAAGATAACAAACTTAACGAGAGCACGTTGTGGAGCACGTATTCTGGGCGTGGTTATGATAAGTTGAGCCCACCACGAATAGGAGATGGGGCCATGTTTGGAATGGCGGAACATTTTGTTTTTGCTGATTTTTTTCCAATGGAGTTGAATTGTTTTCTATGAAATTCCTATATAATTCATGCGAAACCAAATGGTGCCTAGGGCTACTTTGGACAAGTCATTTCCCTTGGGGATTGGAGGAAAATGGAGTGAATTGAGGAAACCCTCTCAGTTTCCTTCATTCCACATTACCATTAGAGCTAGTTTTGAAACTCTTGGATTGAAATGACATAGGGATTGGGATGGATTTAAATTCACGATAGGTTAGAACACCCTCAATCCATCCCAATTCACACTAATCACTCTCAATCCAAGAGTTACCAAGATTGACTATTGCCAAAACAACCCATAGAGATATTTTGTATACTTGCATGGAAAATCATGTACAATCATATGGACAGAAACAACATGTGCGTAACCCGGAAAGATATGATCAAGATCTTGCCATGTAATCAACTAGGAGATCTATATGTAACACTACTCCCAAGCTATATGTAGGGTCGTAGCGATTATGATCTAAGAGGAGGAGGGGTGAATTGGGTCACTAATCGCTTGACTAAAATCAGACTTGTTCAAATATCAGTGTTGGGTTTATTGGGTTGGGTCAAGGATGGGCCATGGGCTTTTTAGGATAGCCTACACTGCCGCAACATAGTTAGAGGGACCGATGACGAGTACAATTGTTTGCCACAACAATATTTCTCTTGATCACTCATCTCAACTCTCACAAGAGGTGAGTATAATCATGCATTAAGCACTCTCTTACAAGCGCGCAAAGGCCTAAGATTGATCCTTTAGCACTGTGCCTTGGTCATTGCGAGCACACTCACGTGTGTTGTGGGGATTGGTTGTTTTGGCAGGTGAAAGGATCAAGATGTCCAAGAGCGGAGCATGAATCAAACTTCTATTGGAAATAAAAAATTAAACTATATTGATCAAGTCTCAGTCACCTTAGTGTCTAGCTTGTGTGACTAGTGAGCTACACTATATAAAAATGACCTGCAAATCTAGTTCCAATACTACACTAGCACACAAATCTAAGAACTGAATTTGAGAAAAGTGAATTATATGAAAGTAAAGAGGCTAGGAGAAAGAGGGATTTGTATCAAGAAGTCGCAACTCCCCCCTAAGAGGCAATGATGCATATGAGAAAAAGGAAAGCCTAGTTGCCTCATCGAGCAAAAGCCAGGTGTGAAAACATAACTCTTTGGTGTTATAGAACTATGGAAGAGAACCACCACCAGAAATATGCCCAAAATCAAACAAAACACGTGCCATGTGCACTGAAAGTTCTTGCTACATGAAGAAATCTGAACTCTATCTGTGCAAATATGCTACACAACAGGTCTTAAAATCTATTTGCTAACACAACAATGTAACTTAAAAACCGCGGAATGCATCGATAGACAGCGGTGCATGATAAAAAATGGGCCTCAAACAAAAATCCAATGGTGGATGTCACCAAGTGGCGAGGGTACACTCTAGTAAAAAGGGAAACCCCAATGATCTCTATCAAACGAGAGATAGGTGCGCACAAGACGACATCCGAGGGTATTTTATTGAATCATAATCCTAGGTAAATAACATGTAAACTACATGGATTTATAAAAAAATAGTGTGGCTGACGTGGTAAGTGATAGAAAAAAAAACAACAAAAAAAAAGATAAGGAAATGTAGCATAGGCCAAGAATCAAACTCCGAACATGTTAATTGTAAGGCAAACAAGAACCGCTACATCACATATACCTCAAGTATATAGTGTAGGATTAAAAAGTTTTTAGACATTAAGATATGTCAGTTGCCATACTAGGCCCTCCGCCACTGATTGCAATTCCTGGTAATAACCTAGAATTACTTGGGTATGTATGAAAACATGATATGGGTTTAGAAGAGAAGCCATGTTTGGTCGTCCCAATTGAAAAGTACTAAACAATAGAGAAAACGTGGGCTACCGAAAAAAAACCCTTCAAGAATCCGTCCAAAAGCAAACAGTAATAGCTACACCACAAGGTTTGTAAAACATGCAAACATCGAGCTGCCCAACTGGCAACAAATTGTATACCATCTTCTTTTAATCTGACGCAAGCGAACCGCGCAGCTACGGGAGCAAAGAAGCTTTACAAGGCAAGCAACTAACTGCATGCTGACGATGTCGTCCGGCAACGGAAGGTTGATGAGCATGGAAGAAAAGTGCCGGGAGAATTTGCTGAAGTTAACCATTGGCACCAAAGAAGGGAGAGGAAGACAAGCAGTCGGAAACCAATCACGGGCGCCGAAACATGCAGCGCAGCTTCAATGCCCTGGCACTGGCAGTGGCACCCCCCCGCCATCAACCGCTTTTTGGGGGTTGGATGGTTGGATATGGCGGAAAAACAGGTGGTGGCCGTTGCAACACGTCCAGCTCCGGCTCATCTCCACGCCGCTCCAAACCCAGCAGCAGCCTCCCCTAGTCCCCTCCCCTCCTCTCCGACTCCAACCCAATCCAATGGCCCTCCGCCCCCGTTGCCCCTCCCCACGCGCCCGCGCGCTCTGCTCCTGCCCTGACCTGCCCCCGCCCCGAGCACGAGTGCAGCACGACGCGATGCCCCCCCTGCCCCCCCGCACCGCGTCGGATAGATGGAGGGTATTGGTGGTGAGCGGGCAAGGAAAGGAGACGACTCCTTCCGTGCCCTGCCCCCGCTGACACCACCAGCACGCGGCCCCGGTCCCGTCTCGCCCTCCTCCTCCCCGCCGCCTGGATCTGGCCCTCCCCACTCCCCACTCCCCACCCGCCGCCGCCGCCGCCGTCCTCGACCTCCCGGCCTCTCCCGCCCCCGCCGCCGGCGCCATGGACGGCGGCGCGGAGGCGCTGCTGGTGCCCCGGTCGAGCAAGGCCAAGAAGAAGCGCCCGCAGCCCAGGGACTCCGGCAGCGGGGACAGGTTCCGCGCGCTCTGGCGGGACTACCACGAACTCCTGGAGGTGAGCTGCGCCCCCCGCCCTCTGTTTCTGGCTACTCGATGGATTAACCGCCGGCTTGATTGCGGTAGCGCTCGGCGTTTGGTAGATGGGGGGGGGGGGGGAAGCTATCCTTAACCGTTTTCACGCGATTCGCTGTTTTCGTGACTCCGGCGAAAACTCCGGCGAGATTAGGGTCCGGGTTTAGGGTTAGTGTTTTGGGTTGAGGGCTCACCAGATTACGGCGGTGGGTTAGAGGGAAGCAGCCGGCGGAGGGTGCCTCAGTGGAGGCGGCGGCCCTGGGAGACGGAGGCGGCCCGTTAGGCGGTACTGGGCAGAGGCTAACACAGCGGCCGGTGGTGGAGACAAGAGCTTCAAGGTGGGGCGGTGGTGGATTCATCGTCGTATTACTGTTCCGGTTGCTAGTATTATGTTTGTGGTTGTTCGGCCAATGTTGGGGTGCTTGGCTGTTTGATTCTTTGCTACTAGGACTAAGTACATGTGTGATTGGACTAATGGATTTGAAGCTGATTCGACATTTGATGCAGGACACCGACGCAAAGAAGAATAGGCTGGCGAGCGCAATCCGGAGAAAGCTCGCCTTGCTTGCCGAAGTCAAGTATGACAGTTCTTTGGCTCTTGCTTCATCGCTCTATATTACTACTTTATCGTTGTGTTCTTACTGCTTCCTGTTGCAAGGTTCTTGAGAAGGAAGCACCGAACCTTTGCGAAGGGTGGTTTGCAGCAGACACAATGCAAGCTGAAGAAGCAAGCTCGGCACATTCATTCTCCTTTGGGAAGCAATGAAGCTACAGCATTTGCCCATCATGGTTCTGGCACTGAAGTGCCTTCTTCCAGCGAAAACCCAAACTTTGACTTAAATCAAGATTCTGTGATGGTAAGCCGTGGGAGCACATGAATTAATATACGCTGCAAAAGAGAAGCCTTTATACAAGTTTCTGGCAGTTAAAAGCACCTTTGTGTCTACAGAACGACGAGGGGAATGATTCCCAGGGGCACCGGGCCCATCCAGAAGTTGAGAAGTTCGATCAGGTCGGGGTGGATGAAGATATGATGACTTCTGATGTCAAATTATCAGTTTGTAGAGATACGGGGAACTCTCCAGCAAGTGATGGTAAGAGGACGGCTGCATGGCAAGACCGGTTAGCATTGAAGGCCTAGGCCCTCCATAGATTGGGGTTAACATGTCTCTGACAGCTGGTTTTACTAAAGTCCTGCAAAAACCTCAGTAGTGCTTTGTACAGAAACAATTTGATAGGATAGTTATGCATGTTGCGTTGCCTGATCTACAAACTCAGATAGTTGTACCGTTACCCCAAAGTAAGTTTGAAATGAGAATTATGATTTTACGAATGGTTATGTCCAGATTTCAGGTTGACTACTTTCATACTTTGGATTATGTCTTTGTGCACGGAACATGTTTTGAATCAACCAGACCAAAAAAGGGAACTTAAATGTTAATTGCTCGAACTGCATGCTTGGACCATGGCCAAACTCATGTAAATTCGTGCAAGATTTGGGACTCAACTAGGCATATAGGTTAGCTACCGGCTAACAGAATAGCAGAAACAAACCTGCAAAAGCCAAGTAAACATCCAAAACCGTTAGCATCTCAAACGATTAGCACAAATTTTATTAGAGGACGGCCATCCATGGTTGGTGACTCTATTGCCATGTCTCCAGATTGCAGCAAGCCTCTTTCAATCTTGGATGAACTAACTTGTCGAAAAAGCTGCCCTCAAAATGAGTAGATTTTCTCATTAAAAAACATGTAATTTCTACCTAATAAAAAAGAACAACAAATCCTACTCACCCACCCAAATTTAGGATCGCATTTTTGGATACAATTGTATCCATCTTGTGGCTAGATCATTTATGCTCTTTGGTGGATTTATGCAAAAAGTGTCATGAGACACCCTCCAATTAGACTTTGCTACATGACAACAAAAATTAAATGATGTTCTTTACCAAAAAAAAAAAAAATCTGTGAAGTCAGTGTCATCCTTCCAGTGCTGTTTAAGTAGGTTGTCTTTAGTTAAAGTTATCCCTTTCTATAAGAACTAAACACAAAAACTTAATTTTAAGAGGCAATCTAGTTTCCAAATGAAATTATTTACATGTAAGTCACTAATGAGAATTCTACATCAAATGTGCAGTGAATTTGCCATGTTTTGGTTGTTATCTGCCAAGTTGTAAAGATAATACCATGGCTACGAACTACAAAGTACCAACTCGATCCGGGATGTCAAGTTTGTTCCCAGTTAGTTCTGGGTGAAGAAAAATGGAGCATGAATTACTTTTTCCCTAAAAATGCATGAAAATTGCGCATCAATATCGATTACATAAAAAGGCATGTGTGGTGTGGCCAGTGGCGGATCCAGGATTGATGGGCAGGGGGGCTGAGCTCCTTCTTCTTTCTTCAGCATCCCCTCTTTTTCTTTTTTCCCTTCATTTTTTCTCTCATCTCTCCTATATTTTTCATGGTGTGCAAGCATATAGGGGAGCTGGCGCACCCCCAGCCCCCACGCTAGATCCGCCCCTGGGTGTGGCACTACACATTCACGATCAGTTGTATGCCAGCATGGCAAAATATAGAAGTGACACAAATCATGGCAAATAAATATTTTGACAAATACGTTGCACCCCGTACGAATGAAACATAACTTAGGCCTCCCCGAAACGAATGATCAGTGCAGGCTTTGCGCTTCATGGCCTCCCGCCCTCCCCTTAATATCAGCAGCCGTGCAGCTTTGCCAAATGCGTCTTGCCAATACGGTGGTGGGCGAGCATCTTTTCACTGTTGCACTGCACGTTGCAAACCTCGCAAAAACTCAAGGACATCCGTTTCTCCACCTTCTCTGTGTGCTTCTTCCCCCTACGATGTTCAGAGAGCGTATTCTTGCTGTTGCAGTGCAAATTGCAGAGCTTGCAGAAATACAGCACCCTACGCATCTCCATCGCCTCATCAGAGCTTGCAACCCGCCTGGGCCTGCATTTTGGCCACCTCTCTGTAGAGCTTCTACCTTCTGTCGGTGTCCCATGCTGCTGCAGTGATCCTCAAACTGAAATACGGAGTTGCATTTGGCCTGACAGATACCACAACCCCATTCCGACAGATATTGCTTGGCTTCCACCTGTAGAACCAGAAAATTCAGCAGGTGCCTCTTGCCTCTAAGGTGGTTTGCCAAGTCTGACTGACGGTTGCACTTGGCCTGGCAGAGGCTGCAATTCCATGTTGAAGAATCCGCTTCCGTGTTTGGTTGTGGATCTGCTTCCGGCGATGCACAATTCGCTGCTATTTTCTTGCATTCTTCCAGCAGGGCCTGAATCTTCGTTTTGTGCCTTTTGCCTCTCAGGTGGTTCTCTAGGTCCGATTTGCAAGTGCAGTTGGATTGGCAAAACCTGCAGAGCCATTCTGAGCGTGCCTTCTGTTAGTGCTGCCGCACATTTCCTGATTTCTCTGCAGTTGCCTTGGCCTTCTGACCATTGGCATTGTTTCTTGATACCAGGTTTGCTACTTTTGACCGGTGCTTCGGCCCTGCAAAATGCTGTTGTAAGTGGCCCTCAGTGGGTGCTCCCACCCGGCAGATGGCGCAGCTTCATTTCTGTGAAGCCGCCGGCGGCGGCGGCGGCTTTGGCAATGCAGTCTGTTGATTCGACATGCACTTTGGTTAGAGGTTCAGTCAGAGCACTACTAGGCACAGCGGAATTGGATCAACGGTGAAATCAGCGCAAGCAGAACAGATACTAATAACAATACGAGATGAAAAGGAAACCATCATGGTAAGCTGCTGTGCTCACCTCATTGGATGCTTGTGGTTTGCACTCATCAAGCACATCATTCTCCTGACCTGCCGCACTACCACTAGCATGACAAGTCTTCAGGCATTCAGGGACGGGTTCTTCCGTGGTGGCAGGCTTGTCGAACTCCAGTCCTACACCCCCGCGCAGCCCACCTTTCTTCGTCAGATCAGTGCCCGCATCCGCGGCTACATCATGGTAAGGGCCAACCGCAACCGCCCCTCTGCTGCTGTGCGGCATCTGCTCGTGTAAGACGAAGGGCGCCCCTGTGTTTGAGACCTCGGCGTCGGCGGAGCGCAGAGCCATGGCGCGTTCTATCTTGGCAAGCTCGGCCTCGATGATCTCCTGGCGGAGGCGGTCCATGTGGAGCTGCGACAGCAGCGTGTCCCTGATCACCAGCATCGACGACGACGAGTCTCCTGCACGAGCAGCGCGGAATTCATGGTGGTCATCAGCACGATACACCATATGCCGGGCAAAGGTTAACAAGCGCAGCGCAGATACGCACCGTACTGCGTTGGAGGCGCCTCGGGGAAGCCGCAGTCGCCGTCGCACGCGGCGGGCGCTGGGCCTCGGCCGGCGAACAACTCCATCGATCTGTCGATGTGGTACTCGGGGCAGCAATGGAGCGCAGGCGCAGCAACGCGAGGGGGGACAGGTCACCGTCGACGAACCAGAGCAAGCTAAGGCGCGTCGGATCGTCCACAGAGGCGGTGCACCCCGTTTTAAAGATCGGGGACGGGGAAGGTCACCGTGGCCGTCCATTCATCAGTGAAGCTGAAGCGGCGGCTCCACTTCACACCAGGCCGTTCCGCGCTGCCTCGCGCGTTGCGCCGCGCGACGGCTCACCTTCGCATTCAATTCAGTCATCGCGCTCCCACGCAGGCGGAGACGCGACGCGAAGCCTGGAAACCGCTGCCACCATCCCCACCGCGGGCGTCCCCGGCTTCCCCGCGCCCTCGTCATCCACGCCACGATCGCCGAACTACTAGCCCAATCGGAGCCGGAGCGGGTGACTTTTTTTGTTCTTAGACTTTTAAAATTGTTTTTTTAAATAAAAAAACTAGCCGCGAATGTTTCTACACACCCAACTGATTTTGCGATTCAATTCTAATAATATAGTCAGTCTACGGTCAAGAGGATTACTATGCTGTTAGAGTGCTTCTTCCAGCCCTCGTGTTTTTTTTTTTTTGGTGTGTTACACAAGGTCCTAGATTACATTGTTCAACCATATGTATAATGTGACATGGAATAAGATGTTGTGGAGTAGTAGTAACAGAGAACTGGGACAGCTGCATTCGGCATAGGAGTTAATGATTAAAATTTTACAATACCAGTCCACAGCATTATATTTTCATCTTTACAATCACTGCCAGTCTTGCTCTACAGACTCTCCTCACAAAAATGAACCCATATATATAAACGGGCAAAAGCCAAATTTCACTTCATTTGTTTGCATTCAGATTTTTTTGGTGCTTCTTTCCAGTACGGTGGTGAGCGAGCATTTTTGCGCTGTTACACTGCAAATTGCAGACCCAGCAAAAATTCACTAACCTCTGTTTCTCCAAGTGCTCCTCCCCCTTACAATGGTCTGCAAGAATGCTCGCGCTTTTGAGCTCCAAATCGCAGATCTGGCAATAGCACGATGTCTGTTGCTCTTCTGAGCTTATACTCCTGTTGTCAGAACCATCTGGAAATAGTTTATCTGCTTGCTTCATATCACCCGTTTCTGCATCATGTCCACCTCCTAGTAAAGCTTCACTCTTCTTTCGGCGCCTCCTGGTACTGCGGGGATTCTCAACTTGAGGTTCAGATGAACATGATTGGTATTCTGAACTAGCTTCACCAAGGCTGCAAACCGATTGTGAAGTCTGCTCTGCACCATGTGGTACGATGTTTGGAGAGGATTCAGCTTCGTGCGATTCAGAATTCGTTGTTATATTATTGATCGCATCCAATAGGGCCTGAATCTCTGTTACAAGCTGTCTCCCCAGTTCAGATTCGCTAATACAGTTAGCTAGACTGTTGCTACATGGTGGCTTCTCTGAATTTTGCGGCACATTGCTCTTGTGACACTCTGGTTCCTGTGGCTCAGTGCTCTTAGCCACGCTGACAGCTTCCTTGGATTGTGCTTCAATGTTCTGTTGGTGTGTTCTCCCATTGATATGCTCCTTCAGGTCCACTTCGCTTGTACCGTTGACCTGGCATGTACTGCAGCTCCATTTTATTGGGGATGTTTTCTGGTCTGCACAGGAAGAAGGTTCTGGTGTTATTCCTGCCTCCTGACTAATGGCCTTGTTTCTCAATTCCATGGCTGCCACATTTGACCGGTGCTTCTTCCCTGCACAATGCTGTTGTAAGCTGTGCTCAGTGTTGGGTGTTTCAACCTGGCAGATGGCACACCTCCAGCTCTGAAGTGGCTTTGTTTTTTTAACAGGTATAGTCATTTCTGTCAGTTCCCATTTCAGTGAAGGTGGCTTCTTGGGCTGTATAGTATGTTTGGCATGCAGTTTGATTAGATCATTGATAACTGAAATAATAAAGATGCTGATAAGAAATATGAGCTTCTATTATGTCATCAGTAAGTGCAAAAAGGCAAATAAACCATCCACTTCCAGTAATACTAATCTTAGCAAATAGCAAGGTCTAGACATATAGGATAAAAAGTCAAGCCTTGAAGAAACTGCATATTCCCAGCACATCATTCTGAAGGAGGAAACAAATTTACAGGAAAAACTATAACAGATGAGAAAAACATGCATAAAGGACAAGGTGCTCACCGCATTGGATTCTTGTAGATTCTGCTGATCAAATACTGCATTCTCGTCACCTGCCTTGCCATTAGAACAGCAAGGCCTAGAGCATTCACTGGATATATCTTCAGTGGCAGACTTCTCAGACTTCAGCTGCACATCCCCATGGTTTACATCCTTTTTCTTCAGATCATGGACGTCACCCACATTGGAAAAATAATGTTCTGAACCAGCAGGCCATCTGCAGTGGCGCAGCGTGGACTCCTCACTGTCACTGAGGGTGAAGAACACAGGCTCAGGCCGTTCCATGTGGACAGTGGCAACACCTTGAGGCCCAGCGGAGCAAAAGGCCATGGCACGGTCTATCTTGGCTAGCTCGGCCATGATGATCTCCTGGCGAAGGCGATCCTTCTGAAGCTGTAACAGCAACGCATCCCTGATCACCAGCATGGCATCTCCGGTGCCTGTCTTGTGGAAGTCTTGATGGTGAAATAAGAGCACAAAAATGATCAGAAATGACCATTTTTTATCTTTGTTCTAAGACCATAGATACCCAGCATCATAAAAAGACCCTTTATTCAGTTATCAGTATGACAAAACTCATTACTTTAGGCTGGACGCCAATAATGTCAGTCAAAGACAACTAATTTGTTTTTTTGAACGCTTAAGTGATATTCATGTGTAGTTCAAAGTGCCCAGAAAAGCCAGAGGCGGGAAATTACCTGTCGCATAAACAAAATCCGGACTGCACCTTAACACCCCTTGTACCAGTAGATAATTAGATATCGTTTTTGGCAGGTGAAGCCGCGGAAAGCTGCGAATTTGATATTGTCGTGCCATCGCTATCGAAGCTTTGAATGATTCTTTTTTCAGAGCTAAGAACCCGTAGGCCGTAGCTATCAACGATGTTAACAACCCGACCCCTTCTTCGATGGAAAAAAAAAAGGAGTTCTAGTTTTCGAAAGCTCAGGCAACTAGGCAAGATACAAAGCGGTTGCAGATTCTCGGCATGGAGCCCAAGAACCGTTTGCATCTGAGCGGAACAAAACATTAAAAGATCCTTGTATCTGCTGAGAAACTCGAGCCGCAGAATCGGACGACGGAGGGGGCGGGAAGTGAGAGCCCGTCACGTACCGTGGGGCAGTGGAGGGTCCGGGGAGCGGCGGCTATCGTCGCCGCCCTCGTCAGCGGCTGGGCGGCCTCGGCAGGCGAACTCCATCGGTCGGCCGGGCCGGGGAAGCGGAAGCGGAGCAGATTTTCGAGGAAGCAGAGAAGGGTTTTGCAGTTCCGGCGCGCGCGAGAGAGGAAAGGGGGCGTGTGAAAGGCTGAAAGCAAATGAAATTGTGGGAGGGGGAAAGTTGAGCTGAGCCTATGCTGATAACTATGATTGAGTTTCAACTTTCAAAGGGCACAGAGGAGAGGAGCTTGCTTAACAAGAAAGCGAGCCACCCGCCAACCCAGCGGCAGGGTGGTGCCTTTCTACAGTGAAAGCTTTTCTAGACTAATTGCAGGGATGGTGTTCCCTAAATTTGTTTTTTTCCCCGAAGGGAAACGTATTCCATCTCTATATCAACTACTATATATCCCTTTTAATATTTTTGCTTTACTTGAGTTTAATCCTTTTCTATTATTTTTATTTAACTTTATGTCTTTTATTTTTTTTATTTTTCTATTGGTCCTGAGCAATAGTATAACTTTATTTCCTAGACTATGTCGTTGTTTTATTTTGAGAACATGTTTTTATAAGTTAACATATTAATGTATACACTATACAGGCATATGCTTATGTACATGATCAAAATATACTATTTTCAATTTATTTCTATATTCTAGCTTATATCTAGTTCCAGTTTGTATATATCTAAATATGACCTAGGCCATGTAGTTCTTTAATTAAGTAACCACTAAAATAGTTCGTCTTTGCAAATAGTTTTTGATATAGTTGATCTGTTCTAAATATAATATTTAAACTTTGTCCTTAGTAAACTTCAATGATTTTTACTGAATTTTTATAAAAATGGTGCTAACATCTATACATCAAATTAGTTTCATTAATTTTACCATATTTTGTTTTGCTAATAAATTCATAGCATATTGTGGATGTTAATGTTTTGATGTAAATGGCAATTTGAATTAAAATAGAGAATAGAGAATATTGAACAACCCGGGAAGACATATAGCAGGATCACTTAAAATGTTAAACAGTCGTTGTTTGTCCAAATTTAGTGTGTCTGTTGTCTAAATCCACTCTTATTGCCACTCTTATCAAGAATGTGGTCATGTAACATTGTTATTTGGCTATGTTTAACACTGATTCAGCTATTCGTTATATTATAATTTGAACTAGCACATAAGAAATTATATGATTCTTAGCCTATGTAAATCAAGATATGATTTTTAGCACTGTTAAGATTATTATATTTTTTTGTGTTACGATGTTGTAATAGCGTAAGTTTACATATTAAGCCTTCATCCACTTTGAAATAAGTCAAAATATATAATTCAGTATAGACTAATCAAAAGCTAATACATCTTGAAGAAAGACTAATGGGCACTGCTTGAACTAGGCTCTAGAGAAATGTCCATTTACCTTATCTTGGGAGACAGTCCTAAGCACAATCTTTCTATCTATAGAGCCCTGCATCTCATGAGCTTGACTAGGCCATATGTAGGCAGATGATCACACCTTTTTTTTACTCCCGATGGGGGAGAGGCTCCTCACCTGATTTGGATTTGTATTGATCTTACGGCCCCATAATTAGCCCAGTCAGAAGATTACAACATAATTTTACACGGGATGAGGGACCCTTAGGCACGCATCACATGAGTAGCAATTACAGTTATATAGCAGCAGGGTTCGTATAATCGCACCCTAAGACAGCTACGAGTATGGCAGAATGTCGCTTCATCAATCTATAGAACTAATTCATCCTTCTCTATCTCAAGAAACACGGTTTTATTGATCGTACTAGTCTCCTAGATTTAGCAGCCTAGCTGGGAGGACCGAAGACAACGTCGGCGAGCCCAGATTTGACACTTTGACAGCGAGCGAGTGCAGCTGGGTCCCAAGGCACTAATGAGAAAAGTTGTACACCTAACGTGAAGTGAATTCGCCATGTTTTGGCTGTCATTTGTCAAGTTGTAAAGATAATACGATGGCTACCAACTCATTTCCAACTAGAAACTTTGATTACATTTGGTTCCGCGAAAAGAAATATCGAGTGGTGACGAACCAAAAAATTTGGCCACCCAAGAGATTTATCAACATAGCAATTACTCTCTCAGTCCCAATTTATAGATGATTTGATTTTTTTAGCATCAAGTTTGACCAGTTTGTTTTATTCAAAATATTTACGAAAATGTAGACAAATTTAATTCATAGTTAAAGTATATTATATGCTAAATTTAATCACAATGAAAATAAATGGTAATTGTGAATTTTTTTGAATAATATGAGTCAGTCAAACTTGATGTTAAAAAAGTTAAACGACCTATAAATTGAAACGGACGGAGTATAAAAAGATGGTTTCTGTTCAAAGTTACTTAACCACTTATCCTAAATCCTTGGTTCATTACACCATTGTGAATATTAAATGTGGCAGCGCTTAAAAACATTCTTTATAGGGACATAAAGGTGGACATGCAAAAGAATAGTAGTTTTATATTTTGTATCAAATACTCTATTTCCACATCAGAAAATATTGATTATTTTTCCTCAAAAATGCACGAGGATTGCGCATCATTGAAAAAACATCGATTATATAAAAGAGCATGGGTGGCCCTATATGTTCACAATGGGTGTGATTGGTTGATCGCATTTAGATAGCCTGCATAGGATTCGTATGCAGGCCATGGTTGGACAGGCCTTGGCTGTGCATGGAGCTCGTGTTTGGTTGTCTACGCTATTGTGGACTATCTAGCTTTAGTTGTGTTTGGTTGTCCATAGTCAGCTCCTTCCATAGACTCAAAAACTAAAGCTGTCCAGCCCAGTTGCACAATCCTAGCATGTCTAGGATAAAAAGTCCAATCCGGACATACAAAGCTGGACAGCCCACCTTCCTCTTTTTGCATAATTCGAGGCTGCATGTGTTTCGGACTAAGGCAACCAAACACCCTACATTGCACTATCCTAGGCTGGATAGACCTTGTGCAGGCAACCAATCAGCCCCAATCAGTTGTACGTAGCATAGCAAAATATAGCAGTGCCAGAATCTGGCAAATAAATATTATGTCAAATAAGCTGCACTCCGTACTTGCTAAATGAAACATAACTGAGGCCTCCAGAAACAATTGTGCAGGCCTCCTGGCTTCCGCTTCATGGCCTCCCAATCAGCAGCCGTGGAGCTTTGCCAAATGCGTCTTGCCGGTACGATGGTGGGCGAGCATCTTTTCACTGTTGCACTGCACGTTGCAAACCTCGCAAAAACTCATGAACATTCGTTTCTCCATCATCTGTGTGTGCATCCTCCCCCTACGATGTTCAGCAAGCATATTCTTGCTGTCGCAGTGCAAATTGCAGAGCTTGCAAAAATACAACATCCTATAAATCTCCACACCCTCAGAGCTTGCAGGCATCTTGAAACTGCCTAAGCCTACATTTTCCAGTCCTCTCTGTATTGCTTCTACCTTCTGTCGGTGTCCCATGCTGCTGCAGTGATCCTCAAACTGAGATGCGGAGTTACATTTGGCCTGACAGATACCACAACCCCATTCTGATAGATATTGCTTGGCTTCCACCTGTAGAAGCAGAAAATTCAGCAGGTGTCTCTTGCCTCTAAGGTGGTCTGCCAATTCTGACTGACGGTTGCACTTGGCCTGGCAAAGGCTGCAATTCCATGTTGAAGAATCCGCTTCTGTTTCCGGCGACGATGCATAATTCCCTGCTATGTTCTTGCATTCTTCCAGCAGGGTGTGAATCCTCGCTTTGTGCCTTTTGCCTCTCAGGTGGCTCTCTAGGTCTGATTTGCAAGTGCAGTTGGATTGGCAAAACCTGCAGAACCACTCTGAGAGTGCTTTCTGTTCGTATTGCCACACATTTCCTGATTGCTCTGCTATTGCCTTGGCCTTCTGACCATTTTCATTGTTCCTTGATACCAGGTTTGCTACTTTTGACCAGTGCTTCTGCCCTGCAAAATGCTGTTGTAAGTGGCTCTCAGTGGGTGTTTCCACCTGGCAGATGGCGCAGCTCAATTTCTGTGAAGACGCCTTTGGCAATATAGTCTGTTGATTTGACATGCAGTTTGGTTAGAGGTTTAGTCAGAGCATTACTAGGCACAGCGGAATTGGATCAACTGTTGAAATCATGGCAAGCATAATTGCTACCACTAAGTTCTTTCCCTAGGCAGTTTGGTGTGGCATTAGCATATGAAAATGTGAAAAAACAAGACATTAAACTTGCTAGTGAAATTAACGCAAATCCTAGAAGGAGCAAGCAAAATACTCTACATAGTAGCACAGACGTACAGGCAGAACAGATAGTAATAACACGAGATCAAAAGGAAACCATCACTGGAAGGACCATTGACCTGGCATGTACTGGAGCTCCATTTTATTGGCAATGTTTTCTGGTCTGCACAGGAAGAAGGTTCTGTCGTTGTTCCTGCCTTCTGACTAATGGCCTTGTTTCTCGATTCCATGGCTGCCACATTTGACCGGTGCTTCTTCCCTGCACAATGCTGTTGTAAGTTGTGCTCAGTGTTGGGTGTTTCAACCTGGCAGATGGAACAACTCCAGCTCTGAAGTTGCTTTGTTTTTTTAACAGGTATAGTTATTCCTGTTAGTTCCCATTTCAGTGAAGGTGGCTTCTTCTTGGGCTGTACAGTATGTTTGTGATGCAGTTTGACTAGATCATTGATAACTGAAGTAGTGAGAAAAAACATGCATATTGCATAAAGGACAAGGTGCTCACCGCATTGGGTTCTTGTAGATTCTGCTGATCAAATACTGCATTCTCATCATCTGCCTTGCCATTAGAACAGCAAGGCCTAGCACATTCACTGGAAATATCTTCAGTGGCAGACTTCTCAGACTTCAACTGCACATCCCCATGGTTTACATCCTTTTTCTTCAGACCATGGACGTGATCCACATTGGAAAAATAATGTTCTGAACTGATGGGCCATCTGCTGCGCAGTGTGGACTCCTCACTGAAGGTGAAGAGCACCGGCTCAGGCCGTTCCATGCGGGCAGTGGCAACACCATGAGGCGCAGCGGAACACTGGGCCATGGCACGGTCTAGCTTGGCCAGCTCAGCCACAATGATCTCCTGGCGAAGGCGATCCTTCTGAAGCTGTAACAGCAACGCATCCTTGATCACCAGCATGGCATCTCCTGTGCCTGTCCTGTATAAGTCTTGATGATGAAACAAGAGCATAAAAATGATCAGAAATGACCGCTTCTTTATCTTTTTTCTAAGATCAGGTATACTCGGCACCAGAAAAAAAAAGTCCCTTTATTCAGTTATCAGTATCACCCAACTTATTAGTTATTACTTTAGACTAGACATCAATAATGTCAGTCAAAGACGACTAATTTATTTATTTTTGACAAAGAAAGACGCTTGAGTGGTATTCCTGTGTAGTACTCGAAGTGCCCAGAAATGCCAGGCGGGACATTACCTGTCACATGAACAAATCCGGACTGCACCTAAACACCTTGTACCAGTAGATATCGTTTTTAACAGTTGAAGCCGCGGCCCGCGGAGAGCTGCAGATTTGATATTGTCGTGCTATCGCTATCGAAGTGATTTTTTTCAGAGCTAGGAATCCGAACGACGTTAACAAATCGATCCCCTTCTTCGATGGAAAAAAATGGGGTTCCAGTTTTCGAAAGCACAACCAACTAGGCAAGATACAAATCAGTTGATTGAAGGTTCTCCGGCCGGTTCTTGGCATGGAGGAGCCCAAGAACGTTTGCAACTTTGCATCGGAGCGGAACAAAACATAAAAGATCCTTGTATCCGCTGAGAAACTCGGTCGCAGCCCGCAGAGTTGGACGACGGAGGCGAGAAGTGAGAGCCCGTCACGTACCGTGAGGCAGTGGAGTGTCGGAGGAGCGGCGGCTACCGTCGCCGTCCTCGTCAGCGGCTGGGCGGCCTCGGCAGGCGAACTCCATCGATCGGCCGGGCAGGGGAGCAGATTTCCGAGGAAGCAGAGAAGGGTTCCGGCGCGCACGAGGGGAAAGGGGGCGTGTGAAATGGTGGGAGTGGGAGGCCAGAGGGGGAAAGTTGAGTTGAGACTATGCTGAACGGCTGATAACGATGATCGGCTGTGTTTGTTTGCTCGAGTGCGGTCCGCTAGCCCTTGTAGCGGCGAAAGGTTCTCGGCGCGGTGCGGTGTCCACGCATCACACAGACGAACGGACCCTGAGTTCCAGTCTTTCAGGGACCCTTGGAGCTAATTTGAATTTGAACGGTATGTACGAGTTGGTAAGCTCAGTCTTAGTAAGAAGGCGAGCCGTCAGCGCCATCTGCCAATTCGATGGCAGGATACCGATTATCATAAAACACTATAGACAAAATATAGGTGGAGTAGGCGATGGAATGGATAAACTGGTGAGCTCCGACTTACGCCGAATCCAACGATATCCTTTAATTTATGTTTCCTAAATAAAATTTATATTTATTTCAAAATTTTCTCTAATAACATCATCGTTCCTAACATTATATAAATTCTTTGACAATAAAATAGCTATTTTCTCCTTGCCAACTCCACCCTCTCCTCTTCCCGTCCTCCACGCCACCCGGCCCGCAAAAATCCACCACCGCCGCCCCCGTCACTATGGGCATTCCTCCGCTAACTAGCTCCCCCTCCACCAGCCGGTGTTGTAGTGCCCGTGTCCTGGCACAAGCTGGTGCCTCCACATCACCGTCTCCGAGATCCATGCTAGCATATCTCTTGAGATGCACATTGGCAGCGGTCCTCCTCCACCTCCGAGGTCCACGACAGACACGGCGCTCCGCCACCTCCTAGGTCAATGCTGACCATGACCCTCCACCGCCTCATAAGTCCACATCGTCGCCTCCAAGATCCATGCCGCCCCACAGCCCTCCGCCTAGTGCCGCCTCCTAACGGCGGCCGCAACTTACCACCACCTCTGAGATTGACACCGACCGTGGCCCTCTGCCATCTCTCTCCCGCTGCCACAGTCGATCTCATCCCCCTTCACGTGACATCCTCTCCGCCCACGACGCTTGGCTCCATGCTCATGCATTGCTCTCAACAGGCCCAAAACTAGGTGTGGAGGGCGTCCATATGTCCTACCTTTGGAGGGTGAGGCGGACATCCCCACAATGGAGGACCGTGTGAAGGAGCTGACATCCCCTATATTTAGGGACAAAGGACCATATAGATGTTGTAGTTGATGAAGTCAATCTAGGGCTCAATTTCTTGAGGTGGTTTCCACCGGAAGCCCAACACAGTACTGGGTCTAGAGCTTTTAGAGAGCCGAGCGATTTTTAAGATGAACAGCACTAAGGAAGAAGTGGCGGTATGACCTAAGTGCAGATTCTTTTATTGGACCTTCGCATGGCAACTCAGGATCGGTGGATAGTGGCTACCAAAAGCTCTACAATGTCAAGTGAACTTTAGAGTTATTGAACTGAGCTCGCCAAGGACCTTGCTTCCTTGATGGGAATTTTGGTATATTAACGTCGGCACGGATTGTTAGGTTTTATTCTAGCATGGAAACTGAAAAGTCGAGATCGTGTCGCTAGGTCTGAATACAAACACACGATGAAACCTGAAAATATCCCTCTTTAATTTCCTCGTCCGCCCACCCTAGCCATGCCAGCGAGTAACACCATTCCAGAGTAGCTGCGGCTTGATGCTGCCACAACCGTCGCCTCCTTTCATATCCTCAATCACATATGGACAGCCGCCAGGCCCATCCTACCGTTAAGAAAGACGGCCACCACGATACATAAAAGATTATATACGGAGAAAAGCAGTTGCCAATCAACTTCAGCAAATATATACATAAGGTCTTTTTTCCATTGGGCCCGAAATATTTCAAGCTAACAGAAACTACCACCGTGAAAAGTTCTAAACGCTAGAAATCACAGAGAACATCGCGTTAGCCCAGCAAAGCAACTGTGCAGCAGTAAGCAGCGTAGCCCACAAAATAGCAAACCAAAACATAACATGCAGCCGCCAGTCCGCCACCAAAACCCGGACCGCCTCCTTGCCACGAAGCTGAGTAGCTGACAGCTTCCCGTGAACAACAACGGCAGGCTGCAGCTGTGCCCCAGCACCTCAATTGCGCATCTCAAGCGTCTTCTGGTGCTTCCTCCCGCCAAGGTGTGCCACCAGCATCTTTATGCTGCAGAAGTAAAAGTCGCATGCCTTGCAGTAGAGCCAGAGGGCACTCTTCGATTCCACTGTCTTCCACGTGTCAGCATCCTTGCTGTGAGAGGAGCTCTTGAGCAGTGTATGCATGGCCTCCATGTTCTCCAGGTGACGCCTGCTCCCGATATGGCTATAATAGTCTCTCTCATTGCTGCAGTTGGCCGGGCAGAGGATACACCTCCACCTGCCCCCTGCTGCCTTCTCCTTGCCGTCTGTTGCCATGATCCTGCTCCATAGAGGCGTTGCTTTGGGGCTAGGCTCAGGGGTCTTGCTCGTGGATGTATGCAGTGCCGAGACATTTGACTGGTGCCGCTTGCCAGCCAGGTCTTCATCCAGATGGTGCTGGCTAAACGGGTTCACCTGGTAAAGGTCGCACCCGAGCGGCTTCTCCTTGACAGGTGAACTTGGCGCGGTCAGCTTCCTCTTTAACCCAGAGGATGTTCTTTCAGGCGTATACTGTTTCAGAGGAAATTTGTTTAGATTCCACATCACAGCTGAGTAATACAGTGGTACTGCTTCCCGAAGAAAAAATAAAATTAAATCTGGCAGAATAAGAAGTATATGACTGCATGGTGTATGGACTGGCATGGCATATGGTGAGTCATGGTGAAGGGAGAAAAAGGGGAAAGAAAAGAAGGACAAGGTCCCTCCCATGCATTTATTTAGTGCCCCACCAAGGCATCGCCTAGGCAATGCTTTGAAATACATGGATATGAATGGTTAAAGAGAGTGATCATTATCACATCATTAAGCATCAGTATATATGTTAACCCATATAGTGCAAACTGGTGCTTAAATAAGCTAAACCACCGCGTTCGCACAAATTAACAACTGGTGCAAACTTTAAGCATCTTATCCAGGGGCAGACCCGCCCTGTAGGCGAGGTGGGGCGGTCACCCGAGCTCTTAGCTGATGAGCATTAGTACTACTATAAATTTCTACCGAGTTCTGCGAACTGCGAATGCCAAGTAAAGCAGAGGTGTAAGTACTTGCAGGACTGAGCTGAATTGGACAGCAAGCCAGCACGTGAAGAAGACCAAAAAAGCAAGTGAACAGACCTCACAACCCAGGTAAATATGCGAACCATTCGATTCATAGTTCTGGTTGGAGAAGATTTAGGCGTGATTATTTCTTAACCAATAGTATGTATATTCTCGTAATATTTATCAATGTTTAAGAAATAAGGTCGCTTCATTATCGCTTACTCATTGATTTTTGTAAATTACACATATTGATCTACTTTCTTCAATTCTTCTTATGTGCTTTGAAGTGTATGGTGCAAGAACAATATTGACTCTTCACCAGAAAACACAATAATGACTCTTCACACTATAATTTGTGCGATTGATTGTAATGTGTGGATATATGGCGTTATATGTATTTCCTTTTTGTGTTTTTGGTTTAGTTTGAACGCTGGAGTTCGCCCCACCTAAATTTTTCTAAGCACCACTTCTAAGCACCCAAATTGTGCTCTAAAGAATCTGAAAGAAAAGCTTACTTTATATATTTAATTTAGCCCAGGCCTATGCTACCAACCTTTTTCAGACCTGCAATGTTGAACTGGAGTACACGATTAACACCGTGGCTCCTAAGTAACTTTGATGACAGAGTTTCCATGGCAAAATGTGCAATGTTCAAGAATTGTGTATTCATGACAAATATAAATGAGATCATCACGAACTAATTACTCTTAGAAAAACTGAAGAGAGAGAGATGAGGATGAAAAATATGAGCTTACATCACTGAACTCTGTCCTCTTCTGATCATTGTTGAACCGCTGTTGCACTTGTATCGGTTTTTTGTCCAAGCCCTCAATATCAGACTCTATGGACTTCCACTGCCCACTGAGCTGGTTCCTGATCTCCTGCAAAGGCTTCATGACATGGCAATCCCCCGCACCAACCTTTTCCCCAACATCAGTGTGCTGGTGTCCCGTTGTCTCTTCGGCCGTAGTGGGCTTGCTCGATGTACGGCACAATTCCACATAGCCACTCGTTGGATGCATTCTCTGCTCAGATGACCTGCAATCTTGCTGCTTTTCTGTGTCACTGGCTGGCCGTCGCTGAAGCAATGGTGAGGGTGACAGTGACCGCTCCATGTGCAGGTACACTGGAGGCGCCTTCACCCCTGTGGAACTTCCACGGCGGCAAGGAGGATGTTCAGCACCTGCACATGGAGGACGAAGAGGCACCTCCTCCCAAGGAGACATTGAAAATGGTCTGCAACGCCAGTAGTCGTGTGACCATGGGAGTGTTTGCACAGAATTGTGACCAGACGCGGTGAAGCCCATGGCACGCTCGGTCTCAATGAGTTCGCGCAAGATCATGTCCTGGCGGATGTGCACCATGTGGAGCTCCCACAGCAGTTCCTCCTTCCTCCTCGCCAATGCCGCATCAAACGGTGATGCATTGGCGTCGCCTGCTTGCCGGTGGTAAGAGCATTGCCAGATGAATAGGATTAAATGGAACGGTTTTTCCCTACCAAATTGCATGCATTATCTTCACTTTGGGATCAGAATTCAGAAAATACCAAATTTCTTTGAGTTTGAGATCATCAGATCTCTCTATAGTCACCGCCGATTTGAATACCTAGCAATCTCGTGAAGAAAAGAAAGAAAGCATTGAACTAACAATGTGAAAACATTGGGCAATCTACAGTACAAGAAAACCTAGGTGACCCACCAAAAATACTCTTTATGTTGCTGTACATAAATATCAACAAAATCACTCTTTTCGGAAACCGTTGTTTTAGCGGAGCAGAAAGACATCCATAAAGACCAGAGGAACGGCGAGAGTTGAGTGATCCAGTTACCGTGCGGCACCGGCGGCGGCGGCGGGTCGGGGAACCGGCGGGGACGGCCGTGTTCCATGTCGTCGGCTGCTACGGCAGTGGGTCGGCGGCAGCAGGTGCACTCCATTGCGGATTTGCGGGAGACGTCCATTTGGTTTGGTAACGCCGCGGAGAAGTTGGGGGAGGGTTTTGCGATGGGAAAGCCGAAAGCCAAAAGGGGAGAGAACATAAATTAGCTGGATTCGATTTTACGACGAGGAAGCGGTTTTTTTTTCTGGTATAAATGGGACATGAAGCGGTTTTTGGATACCGACAACAAGGGGAGGAGAGGTGTCCGGATTGATTTTGTGGTGGGTGAAAAGGAAGGGAAACTAGGATTTTGCGATCCATGAAAAGCTACGTGATCAAAGTAGTATTGGAGCCATTATTTGACACATACCTCCATTTATAAATCCGTCATTCTTTTTTACAACTTCTATTAATCGTTTTATCAAAAAAATCGAATATATAAAAACACAGGTTATACTTAAACTATCTTTAGTGATAAAATAAACCATGACAAAAAGATAATAACTTTCTTAAAAAATTTGAATAAAGCCTCATTTGGCTCCTAAGAATTTAGGAGAATTCAAATGTGACTAAACAATTGAGCCAATGATGCATATGAATTGGAATATATGATTCCACATATGTATTAATCCTAAAGAAAGTGATTCTTCTCTTCCACCGGTGAACTGTTTGGAATTGTATCGTTAAGTTCTTTGCTCTCTTTTCCCCATCCAAAGCTCTCAAATTTTTTTCCTCTTCTAATATTAGTGGGGAGCAAGCAGTTATTATAATCAAATTTCAATTTAAGAGACCTAAATGGCCCCTAAGATTAACAATGGAAGTTATGGAAAAAAATTAACCGTGTTATATATTTGTGAATGGAAGGAGTATTATGGTAGACATGTGTGTAACATGCACACCGTGAACAGCGTCTCAGATTACATATTTGATAGGAATTACATGAAGAATTAGAAGCGTCGAGGGAAATAAAAAAGAGCTCACCGGCAGCCGAGCAATCAAAAAAGGGAAATTAAGGAAACCGAAAGAAGAAATAGATAGCTGTTTGATTGACGCCATTTCTTTTTCATTAATTCTAAATTAAGACAAGAAAAATACGCGACGGATATGGATACAAGACAATGTGAGAAAATAAAAAACATAAAGTGTGAAAACGCAATGAAACCCAAAAACATCCCTCTTTGCTCGTCCTTGCACCGCCTCGCCCTAGCCATTCCAGCGAGTAACACCGTCGATGTCAACGACAGACGGCCCCTAGACCTAGACCTGGGGCACGAGAGATTTTTTTTTGATCGTAGGGTGACAACGCCGGCTACGACGGAGCAACAAAGATGAGTCGTCAGAGGCAAAGGAGACGACTGGATTTATAGAGGTTTAGACCGCTAGAGCATACACACTACACTACATTCTCTGTGAGTTCGTTTGTATTGTCAGAAGTACCGCCGCCAACGTACAAGAAGGTAGACAAGAGAGCTCTGCTCAAGAGCAGCCCTAGCTATGTGTCAAGGTGGAATGAGTGATATTTCCAAACGTGCTGAGCATCTTCTTTTATACTCTAAGAGGAAGTCATACATGCATCTTCGTGTCGGCATTTAATTCTTCTCCTATTAGGTGCGTCCACCATGTGATCCTTTGTTGTGGGCCTGACTATCATAGTGCGTAGGTAGCTTCCCTCTGAAGTGTCTGCCGACCGTCAGTCAAAAAGGTGTACAGGAGCCACCTCTACCACCATGCTGCAAAGGACAGAAGTTGGCACTTGGTAGCACAGAGACACAGGTATGGCTGCACCGCGGGCCACAATGTCCGCCATGTGGCAGGGCGACGCAAACGGACCGGGCGACGTGTGCCTCCTTATCGCGCCGTCCTCCACCCTCATAGATCCGAGTATGTCACTAAAGCTGTCTCCAGCGGATTGTATATATGGGCTGACTACAGTACAAAACGAGAGTGTTGCGCTAGAGAAATGTGGTTGAAATAGTAATAGCCAATGACGGACGATCCACCGGAGATGGTCTAACAGAGCTGTCCTTGGACCGCATGTGGTCCCATGAAGGAGGGAGCCCGGGGCTGCCCCGAAGGAGGGGTGCCTGGCCCCGGGAGTAGCCACATGTAAACTCCAAGACCGATAGGGCGTTCGGGCTAGGCGTTGTCACGTGTTAGCCGCAGGGGCTGCCCCGCAGTGAGCTAGGGCTGTTCCGATCGTGCGCGGTGGGCGGAGGCAAAGCACACCTTATGAAGCGGTGCGGAGAACTGGGGATACGTTGGCTTTCCTATTCTAGTGTCTCGGGGAGACATTTAGGTTTTGTTTGGAATGAAGTTTTCTCATAGGAATATTAGAGGAATGGTATTCCAAAGGAATTGAATTGTTGATACATGTTTGGAACAAAGGAACATGCCTTCCCATTCCAAATGAAAGGTTGGCTTTCCTTCACAAAATGGAGGACTCAGAAAATCCACTCCGAACCAATGTTTCGGCAGATGCACGGGTGAGCAGCGGTAAAGCAAAGGAGTACAGACGCAAAAGCCGCATACAAACATATTTATGAACCTAATCAGGCCATGCTTCACGTGTATTGCAGTATGAGTATGCTTCATGCAGCGTGACCTTTAGTTGCTTGACAATTGCTATTCTCACGTTCCAAACGCATATCTCTACGAAATTTCTTTGTCCTACGATAATCTGTTTTCTACTTGCATTCCTATCCGATTTCTACATTTTTCTTCCATTCCTCTATTTTATATTTTTTATTCCAAACAAGCTCTTAGGAGCCCGCAGTGCGATCATGGAATGGGGCCAGGGAAAGCGACCATCGCCCCTATGAAACCAGATCCAGATTTCTGGAATTCACTCCCTCCCATCGAGTATGCCTCTCCCACGGCGTGAGGCACCATTGCAGAGTATGCTGCGGCTTGATTCGCCTCCTTTCATATCCCCAACCACATATGGCCAAGTGTCATCCTACCGTCAAGAAAGATGGCCACCACGATACATAAAAGATTACATACGGAGAAAAGCAGTTGCCAATCAATTTCAGCAAAATATACACAAGTCTTTTCCCTTGGGCCGGAAATACTTCAAGCTTAGCAGAAACTACCACCGTGGAAAGTTCTATACGTTAGAAATCACAGAACAGCGTTAGCCCAGCAACTGTGCAGCAGTCAGCAGCGTAGCCCACCGGGATACTGCTCCTACTACTATAGTTCGCCACAAAATAGCAAACCAAAACATAACATGCAGCCACCAGTAGTCCGCCACCCAAACCCCGGACCGTCTCCTTGCCACGCAGCTAACAGCTTCCCATGAACAAGAACGGCAGGCTGCAGCCGTGCCCCGGCGCCTCACTCGCGCCCCTCGAGTGTCTCCCGGTGCTTCCTCCCGCCGAGGTGCGACGTCAACATCGTCATGCTGCTGCACTGAACGTCGCATGCCTTGCAGTAGAGGGCGCTCTTCAGTTTCGCTGTCTTCCACATGTCAGCATCCTTGCTGCGAGATGAGCTCTTGAGCTCAACCTGCAAGGCCTCCGTGTTCTCCCTATGACGCCTTCCCCCGAGATGCGCATAATAGTCCGACTCCCTGTTACAGTGGGCCGGGCAGAGGTTACACCTCCATCTGCTCTCTGCCACGTTCTCCTTGCCGTCTTGGGGAAACGATCTGGCATCAGTTGCCATGATCCTGCTCCATACAGGCGTTGCTTTGGGGCTAGCCTCAGGGGTGTTGCTCCTGGATGTATGCAGTGCCGCGACATTTGAATAGTGCCGCTTTCCAGCCAGGTGTTCATCCAGATTCCGCTGGCTAAACGGGTTCTCCTGGTAAAGGTCGCACCCGAGCGGCTTCTCCTTGACAGGTGAACCTATTGCAGACAGCTTCCTCTTTAACCCAGAGGATGTTCTTTCAGGCGTATACTGATTCAGAGGAAATTTGTTTAGATTCCACATCAGTAGTGAGTAATACAGTGATAATGCTTCTCGAAGCAAAGAAAAATTAAATCGGGGAGAATAAGAAGTATATGACTGCATGGTGTATGGACTGGCATGATTCCGCAGTTTCAGGGAAACTAATTATAGAATCCCTATCAGTGTTTACATAGAGATTTGACCACAAGATGAAAACAACCTCACCGCGCCCTTCTAATCCCCTCAGTGCGACAGCGCTAATAAGGTGAGGCAAGGCGATGCCATATCAATGTAAAAATCTTCAAAACAACAGCAAGGTGAAGGGAAAGAAAGGAAAATGAAAAAAAAGGACAAGGTCCCTCGGTGCATTTTTCTAGCGCCTAGACACCAAGGTATCGCCTAGGCAACACTTTGAAATACACAGATATGAATGGTTAAAGAGAGTGATCGTTATCACATCATTTGCAAACCGGTTCTTAAATAAGCTGAACCACCGCATTCGCACACATTAAGCACCGGTGCAAATTTTAAGCATTTTGTCCACCTTTTAAGCAACTGCAAATGGCATGGTGAAAAACCAGGTTTTTTTCTAAACACCTCAATTGTGCTCTAAGGAATCTGAAAAAAGATTACTTTATATATCTGAATTAGATCAGGCCTACGCTACCAACCTTTTTCAGACCTGCAATATTGAACTGGAATACATGATTAGCACCTTGGCTTCTAAGTAATTTTGATGACAAAGAATTTCCATGGTAAAACGGGCAATGTTCAAAAATAGTGCATTGCAAATTCATGACAAATATACATGAGACTATTGCAAACCAATTACTCTTAGAAAAAATGAAGAAAAGGAGAGAGAAAAACAAGATGAAAAACTGAGTTTACCTCCCTGAACTCCGTCTTCTTCTGCTCATTGTATACTGCATTCTCCTGATCTGCCTGGTTGAACCGGTGTTGCACTTGTATTGGTTTACTGACCAAGTCCTCAATATCAGACTCCGTGGCCTTCCACTGTTTGCTGAGCTGGTTTCTGATCTCCACATCAACCTTTTCCCCGACATCAGTGTGTTGGTGTCCTGGTGTCTCTTCTGCCGTAGTAGGCTTGCTCGGTGTACGATACAATTCCATGTGGCCACTCGCTGGATGCATTCTCTGCTCAGATGACCTGCAATCTTGCTGCTTTTCGGTGTCACTGGCTGGCCGTGGCTGCAGCAATGGTGACGGTAACTGTGACAGCTCCACGTGTGGGTACACTGGAGGCGCCCTTACCCCTGTGGAGCTTCCACAGCGGCAAGGAGGATGCTCAGCCCCTGCACCTGGAGGACGAAGAGGCACCTCCTCGGAAGGATACATCGAAAACGGCCTGCAATGCCAGTAGTCATGTGACCTTGGGAGTGTTTGCACAGAATTGTGACCGGACCCGGTGAAGCCCATGACACGCTCCATCTCAATGAGTTCGCGCAAGATCGTGTCCTGGCGGATGTGAACCTTGTGGAGATCCCACAGCAGTCCCTCCCTCCTCGCCAGCGCGGCCTCTGCCGGTGATGCATTGGCGTCGCCTGCTTGCCGGTGGCAAGATCATTGTCAGATGAATAGGATTAAATGGAACGGTTTTTTCCTACCAAATTGCACGCATCATCTTCACTTTGGCATCAGAATTCAGAAAACACCAACTCTTTTTTATTTTGAAATCATCAGATCTCTCTATAGTCACCGTCGATTTGAACTTCTAGCAATCTCGTGAAGAAAAGAAAGAAAACATTGAACTGACAATGTGAAAATATTGGGCAATCCACAGTACAAGAAAACCTAGGTAACCCACCAAAAATACTCTTTATGTTTCTTTACACAAATATAGAATAACTACAAAATCACGCAACGGAGCAGAAAGACAACCATAAAGACCAGAGGAACAGCGAGAGTTTAGTAGTCCCGTTACCGTGCGGCATCGGAGGCAGCGGTGGGTCGGGGAACCGGCGGGGACGGCCGCTTTCGACGTCGTCGGCTGCTACGGCGGTGGGTCGGCTGCAGTAGGTGCACTCCATTGCGGATTTGCGCGAGGCATCCATTTGGTAACGGCGCGGAGAAGTTGGGGAGGGTTTTGTGATGGGAAAGCGAATGAAAGGGGGAGAGAAGTTACCGGATTCGATTTTACGACGATGACGATGAAGCGGTTTTTCCTTTCAGTATAAAAAAAGTGGGAACGATGCGGTTTTTGGATACCAGCAAGGGGAGAAGAGGTGTTCAGATTTTTTTTTCCCCGAAACGCACTATAATCATACGCTCGTACAGACACACGTATACACACACATCCTAATCCTAATTTTATCTTACGAGCATATCATTTGCTCATATAGACACATGTATACACGCACAGGTATACGTAAGATTGTTTACCACGGAAAAATAAAGTCGTTAAAATCATATGAACACCCAAACCAAATCGAGAACCTCGACTTTCATGATAGGTGAAAAGAAGAGAAACTAGGATTTTGTGATCCACGGAAAGAACATGATCAAATTAGCATTGGCCATTGGCGCAATTGTTCGACGGGTAGATTATACAATATTATAGTAGGATAGACATATATAAATCACGTCTTAGCCTACGTATTTGACAGGAGGCAGGAAGAGCGGAAGGCACAGAGGGAAATAAAAGAAAAAAAATAAAGAAATAATGGACGCTTGTTGACGTCGTTCCTTTTCATTAATTCTACAACAAGAAAAATACCTAGCGGGTACGGGGATAAGACGATGTGAAAAAATAAAAGCCTAAAAGAAAAAACTTTCTTTTAATTGTTTTTGGACCCTATCCAACCACTAACACAGATGTGTGTATGACATGTATGCCATGAACCATGTCACAGCTTACTGGAAATAATGAGAATTGCTTTATTGCTTTGATGTTCTTCTTTTTCAATTAATTCGAAGATAAGGAAAATACTAAGTGGGTATAGGTACAAAACGATGTGAGAAAATAAAAAAAAGGTCTTTTGGAACATATGTTTTTGTCCCCGATTTCCGGTGTGTTCTTATGAAACTGAACTATTTACTATGAAATTTCTATAGAATTTATGTGAGATTCCTCCTTTCCAAAGGGGTCTAAAAGTTGACATATTTTCTTTTTATCTGTTTTAGACTTTTTCAACCTATGTGGTGAAGCTAATTTGAGGGATACAATTGTTTTTGTTAGGTGAAGAATGATATTAAGATGTCCGCTCTTTTATTACGAACAATGTAGATGTCATGTCCAATCATTTACAACGCTTGCAGTGGAAGGCTACATATGTTGTGTTGGCTTAGACCGTCTGCGGTGGGTTGCTCAAATGAGTTTGCCTATCACTATTTCAATCACATCTCTCTCTAGCACTACAGTGTCGTTTTTTACTATAGGTAGCTTATATGGACGACCTGCTGGAAACAACCTTAAACACATAGTGCAAGCGCAAAATGCGCACTCTCTTTTCCCATGCAATTTGCATGCTTCCTCCCAAAAAAAATATGCATCCTGTTAGCTTGTCAAATCTACGCTAATCTTCAACAATTGGTAAGAATATTGTATACATGAGACACAAAATTTATTATAGCAATTTTATGATTTCTTAGCTTAACTTATAAACCATGCCTAGGGTTCACCCTCTTCGTGTAAAATTCATGAAAACTTTTAACCATGGTACTGTTGTTTGTTTATTTGTTTTTTTTTATCAACAATTTTGCACTTTTATTACTAATTCATGGGTGCTAGAGTTGTAATCTTGTATTGACATATTTGTTGGCTATTATTTGTTGATGTATAATATGATAGTAGGAATTGATGGGTACCAAAACATATATAATCCACATGACGTAGTGATTACAAATTATAAGGTTTCAGCTGTCACCAGCAGGTGGGGGCACGGCATGAATCAAACAGGCAGAATGGTTAAACAAGAGGTACACTGCTGCAATGTTTTTTTCTCTCTGTTCTTACACTGCAGTTAGTTGAAGTATTAAATTTCTTTTTTGTGCTCACAAATCATGACAACCAATCGCTCATCGGAGTTATCTGCAGTCATTCTCATCACCCAGTATCATTTTTCTAGGAACAAAATTATATAACCAATATTGAATGCTTTGGAGTTGATAGTTTCCAAGAATCTGATTGTTTTTTAGTTCTGTGCACACGAAGCTTAGGTGCTTAGGGAGCTTGTCGAGGTATGTTTATCTCAGTGCATTGGTTCAATTCTCATTTTGGATGAACGTGTTTAGGTGCATCTAATTGGATTTTGCAAGTTATCTAATAACTGTTGCTAACTTGCTATGTTATTGCTCTTTGGAAATACAGGAGCTGGAGTAACTTATACATGTTGTTATTGCATCCTTTTCAAAAGGGCCAAAAGGGTGCACATAGAAAGTTCTTCAGGTGAATAGGTAGAAATAATTCCTCTCATTGAAGGTTAGCCTATGGATCATAATATTAAATGTTTATTTATTAACAAACAAGTGATCGAGAGAAGATGTAAAAGGTAATAAATCTGGTATGAACCTCTTATCCTGCCCTCCCTCTTGCTATGCACACATTGCTCATAGAAATAATCTTTGTCTATTTATCTTTTCTGATTGTCCAGTTGTATACAAAGTAGAATGATTTCTTCATGAGCCATCTATCCTTGACATGCCATTTGCAAAATGGAAAATTCATGCGTCTAAAAATTCAAACATATTAGCAAATGCATTCTTAAACTGTTCAGCAAGATGGACAGTTACATGCTGCATGTGTACATGGCTAACTAGCCACTTACGCCTACCTTTCTTTTGCTTACATGTGCCGGTGAATGTGGATTTTGCTGATGTTTGATCAATTCTGTTAGATGCAGGCCAATGATTGAAGAACATTGGAACTGCAATAGGTTAAATTTTAGAATTTATAGACCAATCTTTATTTAGAATTTTCAGAGGTATCAAAGTGTACATCTATAGATCTGGGCAATTTCTCTCTCTGTATCTTGATGTGCTGTTGGCCTCATCACCTCATGCAATTAAATTCCTGCATTTTTAGATATTGAAGTTGGAGCAATGTACACCATCTCACCGGTTTATTAAAACTTCTACATGCTGTAACCTGAACTATTCGCCATTGATTAAGTGTCCTATCTATTGAATATGATTGATTAATAAATTGTGATGCGAGATTTTTTGATTTAACTCTACCTTATGTTTGGTTCCCTGTAATCAGTAGGGTTTATGTTTGGTTCTTTGTAATCAGTAGGGTGACTTTTTGAAGGGAGCAACCAGGAACAGTGCAATGAGTCAACTAATCCACTCCCAATGTGCCAAGGTATAACTGTTGTTAGCATTATATTCTTTTTTTATTTTTTGTGGACTCAAATCAAAATTGGCATTACTACTTGCTTTAAAAATGGACAGATTAGTAGGCGTCGTATTGTTAATTACTTCAGCGAAAATTTTCTACTAGCATCGTCTTGAAGGTAGAATGCATGAAATGCCCATGGACAGACATGGAGGAGCAATACTGATAACCTGTGCGCGCATGGCCACGCGTAGAATCACTCTTTGATTGTTGGCGGAGCATGTGCCTTCTTCGGTTAAAGCCTTGGCCTTGCTATCATTCATGTTGGTGCATCGGTATTTGTGCAATTTTTCATGATTAATCATTCTCTTTGATTTAATATTAGCTGATAGCATTACATTTAAAAATGCTCTCTCGGTTCACTTCTTATTCTTCTGTTTTCCATATATAAATAGCATCATTCATGTTTGCCTTCCAAGTTAGTAGTGCAGTCAAACTTCTGGAGTCTAGCTATTTTAGCATCGAACCTTAAGGGGGTCGAAATGATGTTGTCCAAGAATTATTGTTGTTATCTCATTTCATGATCTTGCGTGTTGTTCGATTTTGTAGATATAATTCATGCATAAATGTTTAGATTCAACCTTCAGGTTGTACCGTTGTACTGAGATTTGTTTCACATTTTCAGTTTTCATTTATGAACCCAGCTTTTGGACATTTGGTGGTGGCCAAGCAACCTTCCCTGTTGCTGCTTTGGATATTCTGGTGGTTGAGAGATGGATCGCCACAGTTGGCTCTGGAAGCGCAAATTATTAGATAAGAGCCCTGGGGAGAGCGATAGCTCCAGTTCGGCCTCGTCGCACTCGGAGCCTTACATGGATGACCAGGTTCTGCTCCATAGCCTGAATGTTGGATTTCTTGTGATCATAATCTCTGCATGCTACACAGCTACAGATGTTTAGGTTCCAATAATAGCAGGGAGCTACCTGCTGCTGTTTAAACAACATGAATTGGGGGTTGGTCAGGTGTTCTTTTCAGATTTGTGACTGCATCTTTTCTTAGGGACTATTTTAGTATTTTCAATTAAGAACATGAGAGTTACTTTTGGCATCTCTAGACAAGATGTCATTTTTTTCTGCCTTGGACGGATTTAAGAAACATACATGCTTGTAGTCTGTCCTGGTGATGGTGTGACAGAATATCTTTCTAAATTCTAATTCATATCCAAATAGGTGGTGGATTTGACGCATTGAGCAAAGCGTAATGTTCTTAAACAACATATTTGCGACATTTCAACAAGAGAATGGCGCTACTCTAGGCTTTTCCTAAGGATTGATACGCTTTTGCAAGAGTTAGGTATAGTTGATACAGTAGCTTTCTTCATGCTTTTATTGTGCCTTTGATGCTACTTTTGCCATATAGAGTGTGAGAAACTAGCTTTAAAGCCCTAGCTGCCAATGAAAATTTGGATCCTCTGGGAATTTGGAACTAAGTTCTTTTATTTTTATTCCTCTAGGAATAGTAGTTGGTATTTTTTTAACTACAAAAAGTGGGAGAAAATCTTGTGTCATGATCTGTCATCTGGTATATTATTCTAACACATGAATGAATCTAGCATTCAACTGTTAATCTGCCATGCATTGTGTCAGGCATTGATGTGTTGACCATAATTTCTATTGAGTAACTGATTCTGAAATTAATGTAGTCATGTAGCTTGCCGCAATTTCAGTTTAGAATTTTTACGCTTCATAAATTTGGTCTGCAACTAGACTATTTAGGTCTTACTTGTGAACAGATTAATATTTTTAGTGAATTTCATTTTCTGTCTTTAAATCTACATATATGGTCAAGTTTGACATTGCTCTGGTGTTGTGTGCTTGGACATTTCCTGATACATGTAATATATATACATAAATTGCTTGAAATTTCCGATTGTATCTCTGTAGTTAAGATAGTGGTTATGTGATAGGTCTCAAGCTTGATTTTCCGCTAGAGTAGTTTAAGTTTGGGGTTTTCAGGACATGGCTGATTACTACAGCTGTCCATCTCAATCGTTTTTTCCTTTTAAAAAAAGAGAATAGTAGAGACTTAGCTGAATCATCCTGGCATCCTGTGTACCCTATATGACTTGCTACCTCTTTGATTTTAGATTCTTTGAGAACTGCTTTGCTCAACATTCTCATTTGACTTTTTCTTTGGTAAAATCAGGAAATCTAAACCTATTTCCAGTAATTCTTCTCCAAATCATAGCAATTCGCCTAAAGTTTCTTCTAGGACCACTGATGATGAGACTCAGCAAGCTAAAACAGCAAAATCATTGACTGTGGATGGTGTTGGCTTACTATCTCAAATGATTCTTCTCCACAACATGGTCAGTCATTGCAGCCAGAGCCATGCTAATCACTGCCGCCGGAGGTATCCCCTAAGGTCAGGGATTTTGATGTCGAGGATTCTGTAACGAATTTAAATTAGATGGTGTCCCCAAAGGTCAGGGATGATGATGTCCAGGATTATGTAAAGAGTTTGAATGAGAAACTTACTGCCCTTTTGACAATTGATGCTAAAGAGGAGTTGGTAAAGCAGCACACAAGAGTTGGAGAAGAGGCTGTTGCAGGTAATTTTTTTTCTTTCCTGTTGGACTTCATAAGTTTTACAGTTTGAGTGACCCCATTACTCAATAATCCCCTTTCTCTATAATAAATTTTACATGTGATAAAGTCAACCTGACTAAAAAAAAGATGAGAGTCATTTGATTAATTTGCTCTGCACATTCTTAAGGTGGAGTTTAAAATGCTGCGAACAAGTTTTTTTTTTCTAATCCTAATACTGTACTGAATTTCATTTTGTGTTTTCTTTATTTCTGGCTGCGAACAAGCTGAAGCTGAAGTTGCTTCTCTGAAGCAACTGCGGGAAACTGCATCTCAGAAGGATACTTCTCTGGAGGATCAGGTCAGCCACCTAGATGATGCCCTTAAAGAATGTGTAAGGCAGCTTCGCCAGGCACGGGAAGAACACGAGAAGAAAATCCGTGATGCAGTTGCTAAGAAGTATAAAGAATTGGAGTCTGAGAAGTCTGAGGTCTAGAATCATATTTCTGAATTGAGTAATCAGCTGGAAGCCACCAGATTAGAAGTTACTGCTGTGCATGTCCAGCACGATTTGCAGGAAAAGCTTCAGAAAGTGGAGAAAGAAAACAAAGACCTCAAGGTTGAGCCAGGATGAGGCAGATCAATAAGCACACGCAAGGTTTAGATCACATGAATTATACGTGTTAACTTATCTTACTAATCCTGCGCATGCCTCACTGTTGTTTAAAAGAGCCATAACGGCCAAGCTTGGCAAAAAAAAAAAAAAAAAAAAAAGAAGAAGAAGAAGAAGCCATAGCCCCAACAAGGAACCACAGCGTCAAAAGGTCAGCGACAAGACGACCAATTCCAAGCCTCCCGATTAGCTTAGGTTTGGTTACGATTGATCCTTCGTCCTTCAGTACCTATGGTCAACTTTACAGATGTTGTAGACCTGCTCTGATGACTATTGCTGCCTTGAGAAATAAAGTTTAATCTTTAAGTTTCTCTGTATTCATGTAGACCATCCACGTGGATTCTTATTAAAACTACTATTATACTAACAATAACAACAATAACATACATGAAAAATGCCTACTACTATTCTATTACACTTATGACACATCGCATATTGGCAAGTGGTCAGTGTGCCATTATTACACAATTATTTAAATTGTCTTTCATCACCCTTACATGATTATAAATGAGAGGATGTACTCAGAATTCTTAAAAAGTAAAGTTTAATCTCATGTCTGCACGACGCCTTTTTCACATTATTTCATATTTCGATTAACAAGACTAAACAGCGAATAACCACAATAATTATTATGCCTATAATTATGGTATATCCACGTTTATGACTGTAGGTATATCCACATTTATGATTGCAACCGATTATTTTGTGTGGTCCATGATTTTTTATGTTAAATGTGAAGTTAAAAAAGTTTTTTTTTCAAAAAAATCATATAAAGAGATTTTTTTCATTCGTGCGTGCCGCACGTGCATGTCTACTAGTTGACCGTAAAAAATACGCACACAGTACCGATGGGAGCCAAAGGTCGCCAGGATTTTTTTTCTCAGTTATTAACATGGTTTTTTTACTCTCTTTGTCAACACTTGTCAACAGTGCATGAGCATGTAGTACTTCCGTTCCAAATATTTATTACGATTGATTTTTTTCTACAAATTTGATCATTTTGTCTTATTCAAAATTTTTAAAAATTATTATTTATATATTGTAGTTATATATTTTATTACTAAAGATAGTTTGGATATGACTTATATTTTTATTTTTTATATAATTTTTTGGGTAAAATCAACGGTTAAAGTTGTAGAGAAAAAAATTCGATCGCGACAAATACTTAAGAACAAAGAGTGAATACGAAGACAATAGCTAGGAGATTTGCTTCGGTTTCATCAGGATACGAACGTGTACACGTACATGATCCAGGTGGTCATGACTACCGTGTAGAATCGTGAGTCGTGCACAACTTGTATTTATATATTCTAGTGACGGGCGCAATACACCTGCACGTACACATGAATCGTTCCTACTCTCACGCTGTCACTCCAACGTGGCCAGCTCCTCGAAGAAGAGCTCCTTGAAGCGCGCCATGCGCTCGGGCTCCAGCGCCGCGGCCACCGCGACATCGCCACACTTGCCGGGGCAGCTCAGCAGGTACACGAACCCCGTGTAGTACATGAGCGCCGGCGCCAGCAGCGCAGGCTCACCCCACCCGAAGTCGGCGTCGTACGACGGCATCCCCAGCCAGCTGATCACGCGCAGGTCGGTGGCGGGTAGCCCGCCGCGCGGCAGCGCCGCCAGGTCCGCCGTCTCCAGGTAGTCCAGCAGCGACCGCGCGTACTCGTCCCCGTGCCCCGTCGCCCCGAGGAGCCGGCGGGCGCCGAACCCCAGCGGGTTGGTCAGCAGGTCGCCGACGCGGGCCGACACCGAGGTCCGCACCACCGCGTTGCCGAAGAAGGTGTCCGGCAGAGGCGGCGACAGGCGCGCGCGCATGTCGACCATCGTGTAGAGACGGGACTCGGCGTCGGGAGCCAGCGCGCGCGCGGCGCACGAGCACCGCCAGATGTGGGCCACCAGCGCGCGGAAGGTGGACACCGCGCCCGCGCGGGCACGGAGGGCGGCGGCCTGCGCGCCGGTCACGAGGAGGATCGCGCTGGCGTACTCAGGCTTGATGTGGCCGGTTCTTGCAGCCGCCGCGGAGGTGCGGCCGCCGTACTCGTGGGTGTGGTCGAAGAGGACAGCCTGGAGCGGGCGCGCCCGTAGGGGCGTGCGGTCAAGCGACGGGGGCACTACGGCGGCGGTGTCGCCGCGGGCGATGCCGGCCCACGTCCGGATGAAGTGGAAGGCACTGCGGCCGTCGATGACGAAGTGGTGCATCGCCGTGCCGAGCGCCACGCCGCCGCACCGGAAGAAGGTGACCTGCGGACAAGGGCACCGGAGTAAAGCATGGTTGGCAATCGAACTTCCTTTATCTCGTTGAATCACTTTCTTCGTTCCTTCTTCAGTTTCGCTTTCAATAAAAAGCGCTCCTTCTTTTCCTTATGTAATCCCCAGATTCCCAGTTCACGTCATTTACTTAAACTCACTCGAACTATGCCATGCATGCACGCACAAACACACCATCCATCCAAGAAATTGATTTATTATTCGAGAGCAAAGAGATCGAGTCAGCGCAGTAACCTGAAGCAGGAGCAACGGTGCGTCCGGGCCGGCAGAGTCGTACTTGGGCACGAACATGTCGTTCATGGCCTTCGACGGCGCGAAGCCCTCGAAGTCGTCGAGCGCGGCCTCCGACCGCGCGGCGACGAAGAGCGAGCCCGCGGCGTTGCAGTCGATCTCGGCGCGCCCGCCACGGCCTGCGCGGAGCCGCCCCGCGAAGGGGTAGAACTGGACCAGCGCACGGGCCAGCGCCGCGCGCAGCACGTCGGCCGAGAAGAAGTCCGGCGGCCGGTCGCCGCAGCCGCCGCCGGGACGGCGGAAGAAGTAGACCGTCGGGGTGTAGCCGTTCCGCGCGGCGAGGTCGAGGTTGGACAGCCAGAGCGCGCGTCCGCGGCGTGGGCTCGCTCGGCGCCACCAGCTCGGAGCTGACGGCCTCGACGGCGGCCATCGAATGCGTATGCGACGCGCGAACAACGCGTGCTCTGGCTTAGCTTTGGGCTCGCTCGTGCTCTATCTGCTAGCGTGGTGCGTGAAGTGAGTGCAACGACTCCATGAGAGGGGCTGGGATTTATTTATAGGGGTTGCATTGTGGGTTTGGTCGGGGGAGAATATAGGGTTGTTGAGCAAGCTTTGCTTTTGACACTTGCATGCAATGGTGTCAAAGTGGATACACGATGGTATATTGGTATGGTAGGCAGTGTATACCGTGTGACGAGTACGTGTATTTAAGGGTCTACCGTCTATGCTTTCAAGAAGAACATACGATCTTGGAATGTCTTCTCCAGCATCAACATGGACATTAACAGCGTGGTTGGTTTGTTGATTGTGCTTGTTCATCCGACATCAGGTGGTCCGAAACGCAACTAGAATGAGTCCGACATCTTGGAACAGATTATCCACTCTTTTTCTAATAAACTGGAATCAATTCTATTTTCTAGTTCCCTATCCTCTTCTAAGGTTCTTCAAAAAAATAAAAAAAACCCGATCCCCATGCTATTGTCTCGAGCGAGTGCTGCACGGAAAGATTTTGTGAGCTCATAACAAAAACTAAACATCTCCTAGCAGTTTCAGTTTTTTTTTTTTTCTTTTGGGAACCAGATGATGATATGAATAGAGAACTCATTGCATCTCCCTAGCTAGCCGAGCTCGAGCCCCTTCGGTTGGGTAGACTGGTTTGTTGGTAGGGAGGAATCAACTCAATACATGATAGGACATCATGAAATCTACATGAAGATTTGATGGCCATGCTAAACATTGTTAAGAGTTAAGACGTATCTTTCATCCAACCCCATCCAAGTACTCTCTACTATATTGAGTAACTTCACATCCAAATTATCAGGTACCGAGTTTATCAAAACACTGGAGCTTGGTTGGTCGTGCTGCTCACCGCTAATCTCTTGACGCTTCATTGGCGGCAATCGTTTCAGTCTTTCAGGGTTCCATCATTCCATGGCGGCGTCTGCTCAAACAGTATCACGCAAGCTGTGGTTCACCAACCCCCATCGTTTCGTGGCATTGTGTTCAGGCGCGGTCGACACATGGGCGGGCACTCAAGAACGTGACGGGATCTGAGCAACCGGCGCGTGCCATCGCATCTCAAGGCACAAACAGTGGCCACTTGGCGTTGTCGCGCCGTTTTATCCAGTTAGCATGATGCAACTCACCAAACCCTCTTCAACCTATGACATAATCTGAATGCCATTTTTGTTTCGTCACGACGGCATCTATCAGTATCCACAAGCACAGCAGTTCGCACATATGATAAGTTAAACAACTAAACCAATACGTGATTGATATTGTTCGATCTCCAATAGAAAAAGAACATTTCAGTGCATATTTTTTGGAAGGAGAGGATTGTTCTAGGATTTTTAATGTATATACAGCTACATGGTTTCTATGTTCATACGTACATTTATCTACTCTATAAAAAAAACGAGTTTAAGAGAAAATATTTTCTACCAAAACAGCATCTACCCGATTGCATTATCAGTTGAGTGCAGTATCATCGCCTGTTCATCCTTGAATGCATCCGTTAGACGTTCTGCTGACCGTTGAATTGTGCAGGGGCAGGCCAGCAGGGAGGAGCACCGTACCGCTGCAGAGAGCTACATACAGATGCATGACACCAACCGGTGCATTTACATCGCCTTTTGTGTCCAGTGACGACCTCGGTCGTTCCTACGTACTGTATTTTCTAGGTGACTCGTCAAAAAAATATATCACCAGTTCCTTGCCGCAGGAAACCAGCATAGTTTAGGGCTATATCACACTTACCAGCATTAGGGTTTAGCGTGGCATTTGGAGTATAGGATACGTGCTTCAAGTGGCATTTTCTATGTATGCAAGCTTTGCCTTATCACTAAGACACACCTTTGGTGGGATTTTAGCCCATCATCATTTCCCTGTTCCAATTCTTCAATCTAATTATTGGATTAGGCTACCCAACATCTCTAAAAATCTAAACATCGCTGAATTTCTCTTCTATTTAATGTACATCCTGAAATTATTCTCCCTTTCTTTAACTATGCCCCTTCATCTATCTAGCTTATTTGGATAAAGGAATTTATATTAGCATTTCAAAGAATGATGCACAGGGGTGATCGAGAATCTTGAATGGAGAAACATTCGGCCTCTGGTTACAAAACACACGCACATCCCAATACAAAGAAATGACCACAATCTAGTGTTTCTTAGACCGTCTCCAGGGAGATAGATATCCACGTTTGTCCTATCACTATTCCAACCACATTTCACTTTGTCTACGGTAACGCTACAGTGTCGTTTTGTATTGTATGCAGCGTATTTGTCCATCCCGTTGGAGATGGTCTTAATCGAAGGACTAAACCATCATCCATACCGGGGAACAATATAACACCAAGACATGCGAAGCCTCCAAAGTCAAGTCCTACGCATCCGCAGTGGTAGAGCTTAGTTGTGGCCAAGATGGGCCATGCCCCCTGGTCTAACGCAATCTCCATTGGATGAACAGTAATTTGGTATGGTTGATTATTGCTTAGAGCTTAATTATATGGATTGGTCCCCTCTATTTATATGTGTCAAGCTCTGCCTCTGTGCATCCTAACTCTAGAGCATAGCCTAAGTGCCAAGCCAATAAACAACTAATAGCATAACCTACGAGGGAGAACAAAAGCTTTTCCTTCCAATCACTAAGCCATTTATAGAAGTTCAGGTTGACTAATAAATTGCAGAGCCTATCAGAAGAACATGATGTTGAAAGATGGTAGAGACTTCATACCCAAGAACCAAACATCTGAGACATCGTGTAAGGAATGGACCTTGAGCATTTTTTAATGGATTTTTGTGGTTGAGTGAAAATACAACCACCTGGACTTTGATTTAGTTCTAAGGATGTAATAGATGATTTTGGAAAACAAACACCTCAAGAGTTGATAAATATATAAGAATATGAAAATCTAAAAAGATAGTTTAGAAGATCTGAAACATCAAAGATAGTCTAAGAATGATGGCTGGTGAGAGTCTGATGCCTTAAACAATTTAGATGACATGGCTCACTGAGGTTTGAGAGAATTGGAGTTAATGACTTTGTGTGACCTTCATTTATATAGAATATATAAATACGGAAATCTAAAAAGATAGTTTAGAAGATCTGAAACGTCAAGTGGAAGAAGTCCAGATGTCACGCTATCAGTAGACCACAACAGCGGTCCTGCTAGCTGGTTAATTCCCGAGGGGGTTTGCCCTTGCGGGTTACATGCATGAGTTTACCATCGTAGTACAATGCTCTTATTACAAACCAAATTGAAACATGGGATGGATATAGCTTATGCCATTTCCCTATGTCTAGAAATGATGTTGTCCAACCTCTCTCTGGGCCAAAACATGGGACGGAGCAGTATCGTATTATCCCACTTGATTCACCCCACCAATCAAATCATGCCTGGAACTTGAGAAATTTCACGAGAGTTGGATAGTAATTCCGTATGAATCGATTCGATATAACAGGGAAACACATAGAAATTCGGAATGAAATAAAGAATTCCACGTTTCAAACGGCATCTTGCACATTCCCAAACCTTAACCCTCCTAGTAGCCCTTATGACCCAACCCACCAGCAGGGAGGCCCCCGGGAAATCTTTGTGGATTAGAAATGCAATCGAAATCTTTTCTTCTGACCTGAAGAGGATAAACGTGAGGAGCGTCGGTGCCGGCGAACGGTCGCCCAGCTTGCCCACTGCCCATACGTGGGGTTGTGGCTGCGTTGCGTCTGCATCTAAGCGAAGCACCTCCGGCCGTTGTGATTACCAGCTCTTCGAATATCTGCTGTGATTTGTTCATGAGGAATTGAGGACAGAATTATTGCTGTGACCCATGAGATTACCTGCTACCTGCTGCCCGACGGGTGCGGACACGGGTATAATATTTTACCCGCCAAGTTTGGTGGACATGAGTATTTTCTACAGGGTCGGATATGATGTCGGGTCGGGTAATGTAGCACCCGAACAATACCCTACCGGCTGCCATCAGCATGAAAGCGGCTGATTATTTATCATAATCATAGGGGATCGATCGGTCAAATCAGGCGGCAGAGCGATCGATGGCAGAGGAGACGAATTCATGCCGTGTACTAGGTGCAGTAGGTCATTGTATGATGAGTAGCACGGGCGCCCTGGCAATGGGCTGTTACAATACAAGGGTTTTATGGGCCTTCAAACTTATGGACTCGAAAATACAGATCTCCTATGGACACTAAATAAAAAAAACGGATAGTATGGGGCTATATGTTTTAATGGGCTATCTGGTACACATGACCCAAAATAATCTATGGATCGAAGGAAGGGCTGAGCCCACGGATTTTAGACTCGGGCTCCTGTTCTCTCCTCGAGTCCCCGTTCTCTCCCCAAACCTAGCCCGTGCTTCCGACCTCCAGTGCTCCCGGGTGGTGGCGCGGCCACGCGGGACGAGGGCGAGGCGGTGCGGGCGGTGGGGTGGCCGCGCGGGACGAGGGCTAGGCGGCGCGGGCGGCGGCGTAGATGACCTCATCGGCAGTGCTGCGCGGCCAGCGGCGCGAGACGGGGCGGCGCGGCCGTGCACCCAGGCTGCGGCGCGGGACGAGGGCAAGGCAACACGGGCGGCCGATCGCCCGGCGGAAAGGTTTGATCTGTAGCTTTCTTGATCCGTAGTGCTGATGCAAGGAAGAAAAGCCATGTTTCTTGATCCGTAGCTTCCTTCGTTCGTAGTAGTGATGTAGCCTTGTGTGAAAGAAAAGTCATGTTTTCTTGATCTGCAATTATAGTTTCGTGATATGATTGAAGGCTTTGATTAATTTCAGTAATTTCATGCATCGATCTTCTATTAGTTAGCGAACAATTGCTTCATTTTTGCTGCAAAAATTTTGCTCTACTTGTCGTTGTGATGATCTCTTCTTGAATGTTCCTTGTGGATGTTATTGTTGGCATTGTTGCATGTACCTGCCTTTCTTTAGGATGTTAGTACTAGTGCTAAATCAGATCAGATAGGCACCACCATTGGCAGATTATACATCATGGTCCTTATACAGTATCATGGCCCCGTAGTATTTTTTTTTAATTTTAGCTTACACTAGCTGCTTCGGTACTATTCTTATATTCATTTTTGTAGTCTTGTGTCTTGTACCTGTAAATTTCTATCATGTGAACTTATTTGCAGTTACTTACGTCTACAGCTCAACGATTTTCCAGTCACTGTCTTGCTACCTACCATCTTAAAGCCAAGGGGGCTCTTGGAGGTTGGCTCAGCGAGAAGCAGCAGCCACTCCTTCATTTTCTATTTTCTAGATATTAATGTAACTGAAGTGGATGTAATCTATTACTATTACCATCTAAATTAGACTTCATTATTAACTAGTGATAGTGTTCAATAGATGCTCGCTTGTTTGTGCTTGTTCCAGTGACAGCCCACGGATTGGATGTTTGTGTCATTTAAGCTAGCTGAACAAGCTAGCTTGTACAGACGTACAGCATGCAGACAGCCCACGGGCTAAGAAAGGATCGGATCCAAGGATCTCACTTGAGTTATTATTGGAGCATTCATTTCCAACAGGAAGGTTTGAGCAGGAGCGGGCTTAGCTAGTGAACAGTGAGCTGGGTTAGGATTAGGATCCGTTCTAGCGTAACTAGGGCCGAAGCAGGGTTAGGGGAGGATCTCGATCCACTACCAGGGCTGCACGGCCGGACCCGCGCGCCATCGTCGACAAGGACACGATCGCTGGCCCGGAAAATCAAATCAAATCGAAGCGATGCGTGTGCATGCGAGAGATTGGTGATTGGCAGCGCACGTACTAGCGCTCGTCAGAGCCAGCCAGACACGGCGCACATGCCTCGTTTCCAGGAATCCTGTCCGAGAGAGTAGCGTCCAAGCCAGGAATGACGAGGCGCGGGCGGGCGGGCGTACGTGCATCGCATGCCCAGGCCGCGCCGCGCGCATAGGCCCTGGGGTGCCTGGTTGCGGCCGGAACAGAGCAGCTAGCTGCTGGACGGTAGCGACGACGTCCATCGGGTTGCCTTGCCTGCCGGCCGGTGGTCTAAGGTGGTTGTGCCGTTGCGTGGTTGGAGTTAGCCGTAGCGACCCCGTTCCGCTTTTCTCGGCGGTACGCGCGCGATCCCCGAGAGACAAAAACAGTTTCCCCAAAACCACACGAGCTGGCGGTCACGAGTATGTCGTGCTTGTCGTGGGCCTAGGCGCCGTCGTCCTTTGGACGTTTAGATAACCAGTAGCCATACACGCGCGACACATGTGAGTATAAAAAAAATTCTTTAGCTTTCCGACTCTCCCGCGGTCGACGGCCTCCGCCACCCACCTGCCGTCTTTATCCCGTCCTCTAACCTTCTTCGCCCTTACCTCCATCCTAACTCCCACGGCGCCGGCGGCATTATACACGTATCTAACATTTCTACTCATATAAAATAACGATAAATTATTTGAATTGTCAGGCTATGTATGTCGTATCACAATAAAATTTTAATCTCTTTCTTCCATTTTCCCTTTCCTTTCTTTCACCCCTCGTTTTCTCACGTAGCATCGTTCCTTATCATGTGACATATATTTACCTCTTCTCTTGTTTTCGCTCTACCTCCTCTCTCTTTACCCCTATGGATTCTTTCTTGTCCTCTCATCTCTCTCGCTCCCTCTAATTGTCATCTCCATCTCACTATTCTAACCTCCTTTTCTATTTATAAACCTTTCTCCTTCCTCTCCCTCACACACTCTCTCTAATATAACCTCTTTCCCCTACCTCTGTCTCCCCCTTCGTCACCATATCCCTCCCTCTGTCTTTCATCTCTCCCTTACTCCATCTCCCTCTATCTCACTCTGATTTCTTCCTTTCCATCTATTTGTCCATTTATCTGTATTTTTCTCTTTTCCTCCACTCCACCTTCATGCAAGATCTCTCACTCTATATGTTGACTTCATCTCCTCCTCTTTTAAACCTATCTCTTTTCCTCCCTCTCTCTCATGTAACCTCTACCTATCTCTGTCATGTGACCTCTCTCTTGTAACCTCTTTCCCTCTCCATCCCTCTCACCTCGTCTTCGTCTATCCTTTTTCTACCCACCCTATCTTTTTTAACCACACGCCTATATTTTTAAACTCCATCTAGGTACAGTTGTAGTATCTATTCAAGTACATTACGCACACCACCACAAACGCACCCATACTCACAAGTCACACCACATGCACTCAAACAAACCTACAACTATACTCACACCGGACACCGTGTCGTTGAAGAGATTAGCGGGACCATCCATTCTCCGTAGACGACGGGCATGTCGTATTCCCTCCTTATCTAGAATTGGACATTTAGGGCCCATTTGGTTCATGGCCTAAATTTGGCCATGGCCAATGTAGTATACCTTTGAACTACATTGGTCAAATGGCCAAAGTTTAACCACAATTTTGGCTGCCAACCAAACATGATCTTAGTTCGATTTGATTCCTCGGTTAATTGAATATTTTGGTTCTCCAATAATTAGAACCAAACTGAGCATGCTAGACACACAGAACCAAGCATTTTGATTCTCTAATATTTTGATTCTCCAGGACACTGAGCATGTCCTATCACTTTTCAGTTTGGAAAATTCTGACTTTTGTGTGCCCATTTTCAGTATATAGCCTATTGGGCAGCCTATTACACTTCGGAAAATTCTGATTTTTGTGTGCCCATTTTCATCTGCTGAAATACTTAGCCCAATCCTTCAGAAACTGAACACTTAAATATAGCTAAATAGAAGACACTTGCTGGTCACTTAAATTTAGCTAATAGAACACACTTGTTGTGAACCTTAACTACTTAAATATAGACAGACTATATGTCACCCGCTTAACTCATTAGTAGAACGATTACCTAGCTTGAAAGATCAATATGGCGATCAGCTTGACATTTTTATTCAGATTTAATTTCGAACAAAACTGAACTCTACTAATATTTTAATTACCTCGTATACACAAATATAACTGTGTAGTCCATGGTTAAAAAAACAACGCACTTCTGCCGTGACTCTATAATTTCTTGGACTCCCTGTTCTGCTGATGCCCATCATCATACTTAGAGCACTATGCGGCATCTGAATATTTTCCTTAAAATAATTATTAAATTCAGTTGTTAGGCAGGTCAACATGGCCGCACTGAATGGTAAGCTCCACCATGGTGGCTCTCATATCTGGTTTTGCTCGGCAGGTACCGCTGGCATGCTGGTGAGGAGATTTGCAAGAGGAGAAGAGCTGGCCGTGGTGTGTGTTTTCCTCTCAAACGGAGTTCTAGGAAGCACAAAGCATTGAATTAATTTATGAGTCCATGGGAATGTGAACTCAGCTCAAGGGCATTTGTTTAAGGTGATAAGAGTGCTTGATATCATAACCTGTGCTAGAAAAGTAATTCAGGAAAGTGTATTTTCCATGTCTTTCGTATCTTAGGGCCTAAACTAATATCAGATGTCCACCAATGCTCCTAATTTGAAAAACATGTAAAAATATTACTCGTGCAAATGGACTCTTTTAAGGAGTAAATTTGAACAATTTAGATAGTTTGGGCCAAATGAGCATAATTGAATATAAGGGGTTAGACAGAGGACAAATAACTTTGAGTTACCATTGTTTTACTCACCATTGTTTGCGAAATATGATGCTTCTTTATTGCTTTTTGAAAGGGCTTTGATGTCGCCTAAAGGGGGTGAATAGGCGTAACTGAAAAATTTACACCACTTAAAACACACTGTCAGCCCCCACAACGGATAGTCCGGTGGGTTCTACCCGATAGTCCGGTGATCTACACCGGATAGTCCGGCGTCACATAGAGACCGAAACCTACAAGTATAAATATGCGAGTAAATACTTATCGAGCTATGTGGAGCTGTGTAGAGTGTTTATATATTGTTGATGAGCTCAGCAACACTTTATCCCTGCACTCACAAATAAAACTTGCACACGAAAACTAAAGATTGCAGAAGCAATAATGTAATGCAAGTAAATAAAACAAGCACAAGCACAAAGCTTGAGTCTCCCAGCAGGGGCACAATCACACACGACATAAGGATTTTATTCCCGAGGTTCGGCCACACCCGCAAGTGTCCGTACGTCCCCGTTGATGCACCCACCAAGAGCTTTAGTCTTTTTCAACTCACTGGCCTTCCCCTTCACAACCACCAAGGCTATGAAGGTGCTCACTGCAAATGCTACAAAGAGCTGGAGGTAATCACCTACTAAGAGAAGTGGCACCCACAAGCCGGGTGCCCTTCGGGTCGCTCTCGCCGTCTAGGAGGAAACCTCCAAGAGTAACAAAAACGCTTCCCAGAAATGCTTGCCAACTGTGCTCAGAAGCTAGGTGCTCACAATGTAGCTCACACAAACTCACAAAACCTTTCCCAAATCAAGAATCTCACAAATTTAGCTCGATATCACAAAGAGAGTGATGGGGAGTGTTTCTAAGAGCCTCTGGATGAATGTAGACATGGAGGGAAGCAGCAACCCCAACCAGAGGTGAGTGGGGGTATAAATACCCACCCTCACAAAACTAGCCGTTGGTCTATGTCAGACCATCACCGGACAGTTCGGTGAGCCCTACCGGATAGTCCGGTGAGCCCTACCGGACAGTCCAGTAGAGGCTGATTAGCCGTTGGGGTTCAAACCCTAGAGCTCACCGGACAGTCCGGTGAGGGGTTCCCTGACCAGAAGGCTAAGGCACTGAGCCTAGGTCACTAGATGAGCAAAGTGTAGGTGTTATCCCCATTAGAGATACATCTAACTAGGAGATTTAAGTACAAGAAAAAAAATCAGAGAGCTCTCACAGAAAAGGACAGGGCAATTTCCACGAGGGATATGCCACACTCTATGCTATATGCATTGCACGGGATGCAATGGCACGTTACTCTCTGAAACTAGCTATGAGCACATGTTGACTAGTGGCTTCCAAGCTTTGCTTCCCTCTTAATAGTACGGCATACCTATACTCAAGATAAATGGAAATCTAAATGAACTCCACTTGAGTCTTGACTTGAAGAATAATGCCGTCTTGAAATATATTAATAAAGAGAGAGATAGCCAAGCCGAGCTTCTTCCTTTACGTGCAATCCTCTTTGAGCTGAATAGTTAGACTTCAATTTAGAGAACCTCTTCAATTAGGTAGATGGAGCACGTTTGCTCATTATCCATTCAATTCACTTGATCTTGATTATACTTGGCTTTGATATGCAATATCGTGTATTCATGATCCGCCACTCGTTATACGAGAGATCCAATTTAAGTAGTGACGTCCAAATGGAAGAGATAAAATCCAAGTCACTTTTCTCACTATGAAAACCGAGTGCCTCAAAGTGCATAAATAAAGGAACACTAATGAAGTCCTGCACTTAGGCAATGTCACGGTGTCCACGCATGAATAATCCGTGACTAGAAATACTGCTTGTCAATAGATATACAATAAACATTCAATAATCATCAATGTGTGATAGATATACGGTGGGATCCACATTACTCAACATACGAGTGATTCATGCTCATTCATAGATATATACATTTCAGTTCATTTTAATACATTTGACACTGAATAATACACCTGTAGAAACCTGTCAAGACATCTCACAAAGAGATTAGACCTTTAATCGCGTTGTCACTCAACACCAAAACCACCAAGGAGCCTTATTGCACTTACACTTTTTGTTAGAATATTGGGTGCAACGAGCGTGTAAGGATTTTACTAGAATACAAATTTTGTTCACCGTCGCAACGCACAGGTACTCTGCTAGTAGTTTATAAATAACCATACTATATAGTGTGGGTTCTTAAGTTTGACTACTAGTCTCTGCATGCTCAATGCAAGTTAATAATGAGATGCTATAAAGGGTAGAACAGCGATATGTGACAATAAGGGTCTGTTTGGATCAGCTAATTTCAGTTAAAAATTAGTTGCACTCAACCTGTTAATGAGTGCTAAACTGCTAATAGTTTGCACACCTATTAGTTGTTTCATTAGCTAGGCATATTTGGACAAAAGCAGTAACTAATAATTCGTCGAGTGTATCCAAATAACCCCTTAAAAGGTGAGATAAGAGTTGTGTTTTTAACTGTGGAATTTACTCATGAAATTCGGTGTACATGGTTACCATGTGCCGTAAAATAGGAGGATAATTGAGAGGTTTTCGTTTTGTCACCGTGTCTTCTCTTTGATCCCGTGTGGCCGTATGTTTGATGTGCCCTAAACCTATTCGCAAGTGACCGTACTATTACATGGTTTATTTAACATTTTAACCATAACATCATACAACCATTAAATGCGATATTTTGCTTCTAAATCCTAACAAATAAAACTATATTTTGCCATGGCGCTCACATGAGCTCACACAGCTTGCGAAGTGTTCCAATTATCCTAGTGTGTATTGGGCAAAATATTGTTCAGGATTGTAATCCTTTTCTGAGTAATTAAGGGGCTCATTTTTCCTCGCAAAAAATGTTGAGAAATGTTCTTTTATCTATCGACTCAAGCTGACTACCGAATGTTGCAAAAAAGAAAAAAAACAGATTTCTTTATAGTTTGGAAGTGGGGAGAGATAAACCTCTTGTTGACTAGACGCTTCACTCATTAGCATAAACATTAATTGTACTGTATATAGAAAAGTCGCTGGACTAGGATAGAAACAAAGGGGATGCTATATGGTCATAGTTCCAGCAGCACAGGCATGCATGAACGAAAGCCGATTGATGTTGAAGTGGACTGTTTAGCGAGCGCTCGCTGCGGACGAATCCAGCGAGCGAAGGCGGTTCCCTGCATCCTCACGTCCTGCTCGCGTGATGCGTCACTCAGTCCCCACCCCACTCCACACCAGGGGCAGCAGTCCGGCTTTCCCGTTCCATTTATGGTAGCATGCAAGCCGGCATGCACATGCACAAGTGCACGCCGCGGGAGCAAGGGTGAGGGTTTTTTTTATTTATTTTCTTTTTCTTTTTTCATTTGATACTCTAATAATAAATTGTGGTAAAAAAGTTATCATAATTTATGAGGAATGAAAATTATGATCATAAATTTTGGATATACAAGGAATAAAAAAGTTAGGATCATAACTTTAGATATACGTAAATTATGCTAGCATAAATTATATTTGCATATTTTTATCCTAAAATTATGATAAAAAACTTATATCCTAAAATTGTTATAATAAACATAAATTATGTTAGCATGATTTTATGTCATACTGTTATGATAAATTATGTTAGCATAAATTATGTTCTCATAATTTTTAGCATAAAAAGTTATGATAAAAAAATTACATCTTAAAGTTGTTATAACGAGCATAAATCGTGTTAGCATAAATTATATTAACATAAATTTATGTTATATTGTTATGATAAATTATGTTAGCATAAATTATGTTTTCATAATTTTATGTCATAATTTTTAACATAAAAAGTTATAATAAAAAACTTGCATCCTAAAGTTGTTAGATAAACAATTCTGTTAGCATAAAATAAAATTGTTGGAGTAGACAGCAAATTTAAAAAAAGAAAAGAAAAAGAAAAACACTCACGTGCCCCCCTACCCTCAGGCTCCCCCTCACCCCGGGAATCGCGAGTGTTTATCGGGCTAAAATGCGTCCGGCTGATGGCAACAAGTGGCTAGATAGGCGTGCGGAGACACGTGCATCGGTGGGGTGGACAGCCGGTAGGCGGAGCAAGGGCTCGAGGGATTAGCGCAGCTATAGCGCCTGTTTGGTTCTCGCAGATTCTATAAAATCTAAGTGTAAAAATCTGACTACCAAAACAGCATCTACCCGGTTATATATTCACTCTCGGATTAGATACCATCCTATAATCTACCCGTTCGATGAAAATTTGTGGTCCACACATATTATTACAAAACAATGTCTATGAAGGTTTACACAAATTATTTACTTGCTTTGACGACCGGATCTAAACTAATTTTATTGCGCACGGTTGGATTTAATCGCCGTAAGAAATTTATTACGCGTTTCTGTCTGAGCCGGGGCGTTTTTTCTGTTTTTTTTTTCACCGAAACGCCGCGCGTACCCACAGTCCCACACCCGCGCCCCCATCAGGCTCGTATCGCATCGCACCTCCCGCTCCCGCAGCCCTTGCCTTCTCTCTCCCTCCCCGCCGCTGCCTCTCCTCTTCCCTAGCTTGGCCAGGATCTGCGCCTCTCACCCTCCCGTATCTCCCCCACCGTCCCTGCTCGGTTCCTCCCTCCGCCATGGACGCCGGAGAGCGCTCCGCCTCCAACCCCGCACTGTTCTCCGCTGTCTCCAAGCTTGCCGATTGGTTTGCTAGAGCGTCACAGTACGCGCGCCGTGCGAGAGTTCACAACAAGAACCCACAACTACGATTCTGGTTGCAAGTTCACAACCATAGAACCACTCCTCCACTGGCACCGTACCGTCAATGGGCTCCGTGGGGAACTCGGCCACCACTGGGGACCGCCGCCGCCGGGTGTTGTTCTTCCACATCAACCCCATGTTCCAACTCGCCGGCTTCCTCCACGCGCGCGGGTTCACCATCACCTTCTTCCACACCTGCTTCAACGCGCCCGACGCGCATGCCAGTATCCCGCCTACGAGTTCATCCCCGTCACGAACGACAGCGGGGCGCTGGCGGGGCGCCGGCGGCGGACAACCTGGGCACGTGTAGACGACCGTGGGGCACATCCATGCGGCGTTGGCGACCAACGCGTGGCCTCCCTGCTGGAGCGGCGAGAGGAGGTCGCGTGCCTGGTCGTCGAAGCGCATGCACCTTCTCTGCTTCTCACGCCTGTCGGACATGGCGCGGGCTCGGCGTGCCCACGCTCGCCCTCCGCACCGGCAGCGCCGCATGCTTCGTCTGCTTCATGGCGTTCCCGAGCTCTGCGATAAGGACTACTACAATTACCAGCCACCTCAAGGTACACACACCTCCATACTTGACTTGTAGTACATGATGAGACGCAGAGCATGCATGCGAAAGTGAGTGCTTTGTCGTGCTGGGTGATTGGGTGGGTAGCAGAGTGGTCGCAGCTGGACCTGGACGCGCCGGTGATGGAGCTGCCGCCATACCGCGTCTGGGACCTGCCGTCCGCCAGCCCCGGCAAGCACAATGTAATGCAGGACCTGATTTCCTGGGCGGCGTCGACCGTGAAGACGTCCTCAGCTCTCATCATCAACACGTTCGACACTCTGGAGCCCGACGACCTCGAGTGGCTCCGGCTTGACCTCGCCGTCCGGATGTTCGCGGTCAGCCCGCTCCACAGGATCTCGCCGGCTGCCTCGAGCAGCCTGCTGCCGTGCTACGGCAGGACCGGGCGTGCCTTGCCTGGCTGAACGCACAGGCCCCCGCCTCCGTGCTCTACGTGAGCTTCGGCAGCCTCGCCAGCATGTCCGCGGCGGACTCGTGGTCGTGGAGGCGGCTTGGGGTATCGCCGGCCCTTCCTCTGGGTGCTCCGTCCGGGCCTCGTCCTCGGTGGGGCGGTGGCGCCGGCGTCGCGGAAGCAGCTGCCGCCCCTGCAGGACGACTTCGACGCGGCGACGTGCGGCGGGGGCGTGACCGTGAGTTGGGCGCCGCAGGAGGTCCTGGTGCACCCTGCCCGGGGCGGGTTCTGGACGCACTGCGGCTGGAACTCAATGCTGGAGGGCGTGTGCGCGGTGGTACCAATGCTCTGCTGCCCGTGCTTCGGCGACCAGATGGGGAGCCCGGGCCTGGTGACGGTCTGCGGCGGAGGGCGCGGGAACTCGGAGCAGAGAGGCGGAGTGCGTGGCCATGGCCGGTTCGTCCTGCATGAGCGCCGACAAGCTGGCGCACCACATCCTGTCCTTGTAGGCATTTGGCGTGGTGCAGCCATGGCATGTGTTCCTGGGCTTTGCTTCTTCTTTCTTTGGAAAATAAATAAATAATTGGCTGGAGCTTGTGGTTATGTCACCTTGTTTGGTTATGGTTGTACTATATGTATATGACCTGATCTGTTCCAATTATGTTCTGAAGCAGATGGATACGTGGAAAAGGAGAAATGTTGATATACTTCTGCTGCCTTTTCTTTGCAGACGATTGTCGTTGATATATATCAGTGGGTGTGCGGCTTGTTATGCCTGATGGTAGCCTGATCATAGACATATCTATTAAGGGAAGTATATATAAAATAAATAATTATAGTAATTACTTCTTGATTTGAGTTGATTTATTGAACCACTGCATTACTTACAATTGATATCTGTTTATTTTTGTGCAAAATAGCTTCTCTGAACCAATGGTCAAATTTAATTAATCATCTAGAGTACTATAGTTTAGTTACCTATAAATTTCTTGGTTGATTCGTTACTTTGATGCTCGTTGGTTCCCAATTTCTGTTTCATTGCTTTGATGCTTGTTGGTTCCCAATTTCTCAGTGGCAAGTCATCGACCTCTTTCTATTTATAGCCACGATGAAAGTTGCCATTATAAGCAAAACTGCATGAGTGTAATGTCCACATAGCGTGGAATCTAGCGAGCTTAAGCCAGACCAATGACTGGGTCAGTACAAGAGATCGAGCAGCATGCCAAACCCTCTAGCCCAAGCACATACACAAGAGCATGGGCCTCATCCTACCACACCCTCGCATGGCCTTCGTTCCAAACATCAAGGCTACTGTCAAGTCGTAGGTGAGATGTTGAAGTCATATGTGAGATGTTGACATAGTTTATTATGGGAACTATATAAGAAATAAATCATTATAGTAATTACTTCTTGATTTGAGTTGATTTACTGAGCCACTGCATTTACCATTGATATTTGGTTATTTTGTGCAAAGTAGCTTCTCTATTTAACATTGATTTGATTTGACTTGTATTTTTATTGAATTCTATATTGATCAACTCAGTGGATTATGATAATTACCATGATTGTATTGGTATATATATTGTTGATATATGCGAAAACTAAAATATATTACTCCATCCGTCCTAATTTATACGTCGTTTGACTTTTTTTTCACCAAGTTTGACCAGCTTGTCCAATTCATAGTTAAAGTATATTACATGCTGAACTAAACCACAATAAAAATAAATGATAATTCTGAATTTTTTTAATAAATCAAGAAAGTCAAACTTAATGTCAAAAAGTCAAACGAATTATAAATTGGGACAGAGAGAGTAAAAGTTTAAGGACATTGTTTATCAGTTGCGTTTGTGGTGTTGTAGATTTGTTGTATGCTTGCATATGCACAATTGAATTAAAAAAATAATACCATACTCCCTCCATCCCATAATAAGTGTTATTTTATGATTTTTAGGACATGTTAAAGAGAGTGGGATATGAGGCATGTGCCCATAATTAATAGATTAATCTATCCCTTTTGCATATTGATTAATTTCTTTTTAAAGGCTATGATCTTCTAAACAACACTTATAGTTGGACAAATTTTAAATCCGAAAACAACACTTATTGTGGGATGGAGGGAGTCTGTTTTTTTAGCCACGTGCAAGGCGCACGTGCATTTTTACTATAAATTATTATGAGCTAGTTGGTGCAAGACCCATAATTCCATATTCCAAGATGGATGGGAGTATCTAGGCCCAGTTTAGCATTCCTTGGTTAAGAGCTACCGTTGGGGGCCCATTACAGGGGATAGAAATCTGATCATAGGGCGACTTGGGAGCAACCGTGCAGCCCACGAAACCCCAGCGACAGTAGTCCACTCACTCTGTTTGTTCAAGGGGTGTGATGCGGTGTGCCGAAACATTCTGCACGTGTGAAATCTCTGCAATTCAAAATGATCAGTACAAAATCTGCACTACTATATAAGTGTGATATTTGGCGTGAGTTTTTAGATCTCAGTACTTAAATTCTACATTTCAAAATGAAACATGGGACTTCGCCCCAAATTTTGCACTTTTCCTACAAAATTGTTTTGTTTTGTATGAAATCTCTGCGCCTCAAAGGGACCTAAGGCAGCGCAAACTCTTTTCCAAGCACATCTACACCCATGAAAACCCTGAAAAATTTCCTCCAGGCAATACAAAATGAAAAATTCTCTCTGCAGGCTTTGCTGCATCAGAACACACCTGGAGGATTGTATCATCATATCGAGCATTCGGAGATCAGGACCTTTTGGAGCCATGCATTTTTTTTTAAAATTTTTTTATTTGTTTTCTATATAGTAGTTTATTTGGACAGAATGTGTTTGCACTGTCTGGTGACTTGGCATACTAGATAGCTGGGGAATCCAGCACCATATCACACTTATACAGACACCCAGATCGACTTTGTCACTCACAGCTGAAGTAGCGTCATCTCGGAACACATGAACTATGATACAGACACCAGCAGATGCACACCGAGTCATCGACTGACCGACCTCCACATCGGCATCACATGCATGGGGGCTGTGGGCTGCCTCTCCTACTACATCCTCTATAAGCCTCGCCACGGCTAGCTGGTCGTCGATTGGATGGGTCACACTCACTCACTCCCCATAGAAGGCCTTCTCGAAGGTCTGCAGGTACTCGGGCTCGAGCGCGAAGAGCACGTTGAGGGGGTCGTCCTCGTCGGCCCCCTGCGTGACGTACGCGGTGCCGCTGCCGAACATCTGCGCGGGCGCGACGAACCCCGGGCGGCCCCATCCGAAGTCGGCGTCGTAGATGGGCATGCCGAGCCAGCTGACGACCCAGAGGTCGGACTCGGGCATGAACTGCCCGCGCGCCGCCTGGCTGCCCTTCTCGGACTCCAGCTCCAGGTAGTCGATGACGGAGCGCACGAAGGCGTCGTCGACGCGCGACACGGCGCGCTTGATCCGGTCCGCCACGAACCCGAGCGGGCGCGACAGCACGTCGCCCACCCTGACGGTGACCAGGTCGCGCACGATGGCGTTGCCGAAGTAGGCCTCCGGGAGCGGTGGGCGGAGGCGCTTCCGGATGTTGGCGGGCACGCGGAGCCGCGTGTCGCTGTCCGCGGGCAGGCCCCGGGCGACGCACATGGCGCGCCACAGGTGCGCCGTCACCGCGCAGTACGTGGACGCCCCCGGCGCGCACTGCGACCGGATGCCCGCCAGGAGCTTGGGCGGGACGGCGTAGACGCGCGTCACGAAGGGCCGCGGCGCTCCGTTGAGGTAGCTCGGGGAGTAGACCGGGTGCTCGAAGGCGGCGTGCGGCGGCGAGCGCGCGCGGAGGAGCGTCCGGTCGTGGAACGCCGAGGGCACGGGGCCCTCGCCGCGTGCCAGCGACGTCCACGCCTTGATGAACTGGATCGCGCCCGCGCCGTCCATCGTCACGTGGTGCATCCCCGTGCCCACCGTGACGCCGCCGCACTTGAGGAAGGTGACCTGCAAACAAAGGTGTTTTTTTTTTTTCACATCGTCAGCAGGTTACATCCGTTCCCGAATCCTGACTGGTGCCCGGCCCTAACTGATCGTTCAAATCGATCGATCGACTAGCAGGATTCAAGGTGCAAGCAGAACATGGACCGATGCAAGACGGATTTGGAAACAAGTCCTATCGAGATCATGGTTCGTCCAAAAGCATAAAAGGTGCAGATTTTTTGGGAGCCCCAGAGGTCCAAGTTGCATCCGCCTAGCTAGATGCTCTGAACTTATCCAAGTGAAAAGTTTGTCTCGTGGCAAGGATCGAACAGTTAATCTTAACAGCGACAGCTGAACAAGACAAGGACAGGGCGGCCCCAACATCTCCAAATTGTCAACAAAGGCGTCAGCTTGTAGTACAGTATATGCACAGCGGTTTAGCCCAAGTCCACTGGGGCGTCGAAATCGTTGCTTCTGTATCGTATCATAGGACTGCGACTGCTAGGCCCAATTCGCAAACTTTAAGAGAATGGAGGGGAAATCGAGTTTTGGCTAGCAGCCACGTATCATGCGTATCGTGTCTCGTGTTGTATACCGGTATCCTTGCTGCACCCCCCCCCCCCCCACCCCCGGGTGTTTGGTTACCATTATCCCATTAAGTACATCGCTGTCGCGGAGCTTAGCGTGAAGCCGTGAACCCATTGGGAGCACGTCAGCACTCAGCAGGCTCATATCCTGTTAGCAGATTCCTCCTCAGCCGGGGAAGCTCTGTCCAACGTCCACGCGGGGCGCAGCGCTCGGTGAAGAAGACGAGTGGCGGCTGGCGGGGCACCCCATGTAGATAGATCTGAATGACTGTGGCAGGGTATGCAGGCGCAATGGTTTATTTGTATTTGGCTAGGCCACGGGGGTCCACGGGAAGAACAGGGCCTGACTCGCGGTCTAATTTTAGGAGTTTGGCGGCCTAATTTTTCCAAATGATTCGGAAAAAATAGAGGAAAAATTAGTTTATTTTCCTCGCCATTCTCCTAAATCTCTTTAAATCCTTTGGAGAAATGAGGTTTCCAAACTACCATAGTCTGTTTTGCCTAGAATTTGCAGCGAAGGCTTACCTTTTTTTAAAAAAAAAAAAATGCAGCGAAGGCTTCCCCAATCGCCATCTGATCTCCATGTTGATGCAGGCCGCAGCAGCACAAGCGCGGAGCACATGTCTCGCACTGCCTGTCACGGTCGAGCTGAGAAATGTGTCCCTCACAGGCCGCGCGGCGCCTGCCTAACACAGGAGCGGCTCGGCTGTGGCAAAACCCACCACGAATCGCGGTCGTCAGTGTAGCACGTAGCAGTGCGTACCGTGTACTGATCGCCGCCGTATGGCTGACGGGCGGACCGGCCGGCCGCAATTATGGAGGGGGCCGCGCCGGGGTCCCGGAGCTGGGAGGAAAAACGGCTCATCCGTGCACAGTACTCCCGATCAGCCCTATCGACGCGCTGGTTCAATTTGCACGCTACATCAGTTTCCGTCTAAATAACAATATACTCCTATGACTTGGTTTTATCTAGAGCGCGGCTTTATTGTCCAGACGAAACTCCCCCCTGTGTTAAAAAAAAGAAGGCATTTATTAGCTCCTGTTTTATTACTGGTTTTCTATTTTGTTTGTATATACAGCTCCGGTTTGTATATGCGGAGGCGGCCTCGGTTCCTCCGCACGACCGCAGCGCCGCTGGCCTGGTACTGCTGGAGCCGGAAATGGGGGGAAGCATCCACCGACGCTGGGCCCCAGCCAGCGACGTCGACGGAATTGAATGATTTTTAAGCGGGCCGGGCCCTCCCGTCTGTCGACGGTCCACGCCACGGCAGCATCGTCGGCTTCCTTGGGCCACCCACGCCCACGCACGCGACGGCCGGTGCGGACGGGGCCGCTCGGGCTCGGCCGTATCGATCGCTGCAGGAACCTAAAACCTATCTACTTGCACACACCACGCTCTTTTGGCCAGACCTTTATTTACACAGTATTTATTTTTTGGCTGCTACCGCCGTGGCGGGTGGGAGCGGCGGTCGATCCAGTCAGGGGAGGCGGACAGGCAGACGCACCTGGACCATGGCGAGCACGCAGGGCGGGTCGCCGGAGGGGGCGAAGGGCACGAGCAGGCGGCGAGCCTCGGGGGAGGGCTCGAAGTCCCGGAACACGTCGTCGCCCGCGAAGTCGGCGCGCGCGACGGAGAAGAGCGCGCCCTCGCCCGTGCAGTCGATCTGGAGGCGGCCGCCGGGGCCCGTCGCCAGCCGCCCCGCCAGCGGGTAGAAGGGCACCAGCGCCCGCGCGAGCGCGTCCCGCAGCCGCGCCGGGTCGAAGAAGGGGGAGGGGGAGGGGGAGTGGCCCGCCGCGGCGGCCGGCTCCTCGGCGCTGGGCCTGGGGTAGTAGTAGACCAGCGGCGTGTGGGTCTTGGGCACCGCCAGGTCCAGGTTCGACAGCCACAGCGCGTGCCGCGGCGTCGCCTCGCTCGGCGGCACCAGCGTCGTCTCCACCACCTCCACCTTCATCCTCGCTCACCTCCTGCTGCTGGTTGACCTTGTGGTGGTGGAGCTAAGGTCCGATGTGTGTTGTGTTTCCCGTGAAGGGTGGCGAGGTAGGGAGGGACGGTCGGGCCGGGTTTATAACTAGCGGAGGGAGCGGCCCAGACAGATGGATGAGGACAGGAGGTTAACAATAATTAATTAACGTGCGACGGCACATGGCAGGAGGATGAGGAAAAGATAAAACCTCTACAGTGCGTGGTCTCTAGTGCGACGGGTCCGGAGCTTGAATAATGGAGACTGGAGTACTACTGCTACGGCCAGGGTTAAACTAGGGTTGGGCTGTGGAAAATCTCGTGCGGTTGTCGGCGGGCGCGCGGGATGCACGGCACGGCTTGCGTGCAGTGTAGTGTAGCCGCTTTTTATCTGGGACACTGGAGCGCGCTGCGTGCGTTGCTTCCATGCGGTTTCCTCTTGGATTGTCGTTTCCTTTCCTTTTTACCGCGGCCTCCATGCGTTTTGGATCTCATCTTTCCTACCGGAGCACGTGAAAGTTAGCTGCTGCCGTGGGCCGGCCCATTGATTAATGGGTTATGTTGCGTATATATGTCACGGTCGAGTCAAAGCAGATTGCTGCTTAATTACTACTTGGTTTTGTCCACCGCACATGTTTCTTTGGATCTTGCAAAATACTGTGGACAAAGACTCTGGTGCTTTGTTTTTTTTTTCCTCCGGTGCTTACGAAATGTTGAACGACTTTCATGGTGAAACAAGGGCCAAGGACAAAGTCTTTGCAAGAGGGCACAAGCCACTGCGGCTGGCTGTGTCTGTTTGCCCAAGTCATCGATCCACCATCCACGGAAAAAATCCTACGCTTGCTACTTGCCTGAATACTGCTACGGCTGTACAGCCCAGCAACAGCAAAGGCTTCCGATCGGAAAAGAGCTGATAGGAAGCCCCAGCCAACCGACCGGACCACACCTGGTCGGGGGACCAACCCGTTGACCAAACAACACCCGGTCCCCACCCCGCGACCCGCCGCCTTTTCGTATCCCACCTAGTCCGAGATTCTCGGACATCCCCCGCCGGATAGAGCAACCGACCCCCACCAAATCTTCCATTCCATATCCATTCGCATAAACCGCCGTCTCTCTCTCCACTCCCCCGCTCCCACTTGCCGCATCCATCGCCGTCGCCATTTGCTCCTCCCTACACCGTCGCACGCCGCCGCTCCACACCCCGAGGTTTCTCATATAGATTAGTCTTATGTGTGGTATCAAACGTCACCGCATCTCTAAAATCAGCATATTCGCCCTGCTGGCTGGCATGAGACCAGAATATGCTTTTTATCTTCCCATCGTCGTCCAGCTGAAAATCACAGAAGAATTGTGGATTTTGCTTTCTACATTCTGTAAAGAAAGCTAGAAGCTTAGCCACGTTATTGGTGTTTTTCTCTCTTTGCCTCGCCGCACCCCTGTGAACAATCAATTAGCAATCATTGTGTATGATGAAAAGAGCGTAAACATCGTGAAACCCACATGTTCTTTAGGTCTTGTGATGTAACTGGAACGAGCTCAGGTCCTCCATGCATTTACGTAACAAGGTCCATAATGCAGTGTTGTGGTACCCTGCTATCTTGCATTGCTCCTATGAACTCCATGTATGCTGGATCATGCGACTTGTTGAAAAAAAAACGGTCCTTCTCTGCTTTATCCGTTATGAAGGCGTGATTATGCTCTAGGTGCAAGAGATCTATACGCACTGAGACGACATTTTCTCCGGCATCATCAAATATAAATTTCAGCTTCATCCCAGCTTTGCACCCCGTCTGCTTGGATGATGTTTTACGCACCTTTGGATTATCCACCGCCCTTTGCGCACATTTTCCCTCCATCGAACAGTTCAGCCACTTGCAGTTTTTCCTCCCCCTATACCTTTTCAGTGGAAAACCGACTTCATATGCATATCTCAGATAAAATTTATGTGCCTCGTCGACACTACTGAATACCATGCCCATTGCAGGAACTAGACTTGGATCAATAGTATCGGGCTGCATGAAAACACAAATCCATGGACCCAATTATGCAACTACAACGTTCAATTACGCATAAATCAAGTCTCGCACACTTACATGGCTTTGCTGAATATGCGGCGTGTCCATCTCAGCCGAACCAATGGTCCTCATGGGCGCACGTTGGGCCACCATGCCCGTTTCCTCGGAGGCGATCTCATCGCAACCAGGAGCACACAGATCAGCCGGCGGCGTAGTCAACTCCCTTGCCGGCGATGCCCGCGCCAGAGGAGTTGCATAAATGGCAGCCGCGGGGTTTGGCGTCGATCGCCCGGCCACCGGCTGCGTTGCCATGGCAGCAAGGTTTCACGAGAGTTTTTTGGTAGAAAATAACGTAAAACCCCTACCGATCTCTTGCATCGCGCCCCACGTCCACAACTAAGGGAAAGCGGCACTCACGGAAACCGCCCGCCAATCACGCGCGATTACTCGAAATCGTCCAAACGGCATAAAAACCTAAATTTTACGCAGATCCATGATCTTGTTTACGCAGTTGTGAATAAGTATTTACGCTGTTTCGTAGCCCGCACCCGGCTGGACCGTTTGCGGTCCCTCGAGCTGACTCCACCGGGAATCCCGTCAAGAAGGCACCCTACCCACGTCTCCCAGCTCGGTTCGACCACCTCGCGGGCCGACCCACCCTGGTCTGGTCCCCCTGGCTCGGGGGGGGGGGAGGCCGGGGCTTCCTGCAACTGATGGAAGCCCTGGCCTTCCTTTATACCGACCCTATGTATGTACATACATACATACATACATATATATGTATATATATATCAGAGCTTGATTCCCTTATTCGGAGTGCAGTAGTTTTCTAGCTCCAAAGCAATATTGTAGTATTTGAGAATACTATGGCATTTTAAATCAAATGATGTTTGACATCTCATCTAAAAACTCTGTAACTAAACTATAGGTTTAAATCAATAGAATCACTATTCGTTAGCTGATTGTTTCATTGATTTGGTGTCAGTCGACGCATGCGCTCTGCTTGTTCCCGTATCCCGTGCGCCAGCGCTCCGCTCGGCGGTGCTCCCGTGTCAACGATCGGCTCCCTTGGCTCTTTTTTGTTCCCGAGGCTCATGATCGGGTCGATGTTTTTTGTCGGCGGTTGTGGGTCCCTTTTGATGTCTCTTTGGTAGCAGGGAGTCCTCACGGGACATGGGATCCCGTTTTCTCTGTTCTCCCGTTGGGTGAGGTAGATAGAGAGGGACGGAGGTGGCAAGACGATGGCGGGAAGAAAGGAGGGGGGCCTATTCCAATTGGATTCAAGGGAGTGAATGGTGGGATTATGGATCATAGGTATCCCGCTTCATGCTCAGCTTCTTCTGTTTTGTAGCATGTCTCTAGATTGGCAAGAAAATGGAGCCCTGTAGTCTCCTGTTTTTGTGTTAGGGTACTATGGATCTGGGGGTTTTCTTATTGTTTGGGAGGAGTTTGCTGTGTTGTATGGTTGGGGGGAGCACGCTTTTGGATTGGTGAGAAATGGAGCCATGTAGCCTTCTGTTCTTCCTCTAGGGGTTTCGTATGTTGTTTCTGTGATTTATTCACTGCTTGGACCATGGATATGGGGTTGTTCTTATTTTTTTGGGAGGAGTTTGTTGTGTTGTATGGTTGGGGGCGGTGGGTTATTGAGCTTTTTTATATTTTTGCACTGTTTTTTAGTGCTGAGTCCATTTCGATTTTATCAGCATCTCCATTTTTGATTATGCAGCTTTTTGCACACTGCATTAATGGTAAAATCATTTTTCTCTTCAGCGTGCTTCAGTTCTATACGCTTTTTCTGATTCACGTGGGGGTTACTAGAGCTATGATTGTTTTTCATGGTTATTGATCCATTTTCATCTCTTTTTCATATCAAATGTTGCAACCTTGCAAATTTGCTGTTTTTTCGTTGTTCTTTCGTTGTTCGGTTGATGTTGCCGCTGTTGGTAGTCGTTCTCTTTCGACTGCATAAGAGCAACTGCAAATACTTTTAGATATAAGCGAAACTGGATAAAGTCTACTAGACTACTATAAGCAAGACGTCACTCTACTCTATGTATTCTACTCTAAGTATTCTCGATCGCTTTTAACGGTTCTACTCTAAGTATTCTACTACAAGACAACTGCAGACACTTTTATTAATTGTTTCGAACTATTTCATACCAGATATTGCTATTTTTAACAGTGTGATTTTAGCCTAAAGTCTACTATAAGCAAAGAGTCATTCTACTCTATATATTCTTAATCGCGTTTGTCCCAGATGTGTCGGTCAGGATGGTCTGGGGACTTGTTAACACCGTTGCCTTATTTTGGGATTCTCGTGTGGAAGCAACCTGTTGTTGTAGAATGGCTTTAAGACTAAAACCTGAAGTGAAAAAATGGAACGATTTCGTGTTATTGAAGTGATGGTTGTGTTGGTTGGATTAGCCAGCTTACATTTTCATCTGAGATTGTTATTCATGGCATACTTAGTTGCAGCACGCTTTTGGAGTTTTCTTTAAGCTTATCAGCATAAATCATCTCCTAGTTGAGATGGTTTATTCACAATCAGTGCTTTTTATTAGCCAGGATGTTGTTGTTTTAAGTATTTTCCTGTTTCAATGTTGGTAGAACTAGGAGAATTTTTTTATGTAGACTCTGAGCAATTTTTCTGTATCTTGTGATAATCGTTAGTTCAATTGAGGACGAGCAAATATTTCGAATAGTAATAGATGTGCTTCTACACAATGCAACTTCACTGAACTTTCACATCACTACTATCTAAAATCCTCTAACAACCTAGCATAGTCGGTTGCTGTCCAATTAGATTGTTTCATTTGTCTGATATAACTCTATACATGATCAATTTTAAGTTTTAATAATTTTGTATGTGGTATGGTTGAATTTGATTCATGTCCTGGTTAGATTCTTTTGAATTTGTATTTTGGTTTTATTTGTCCTCAAGCTTAGTCTCTATCTTATTTTTGTTTGGATTGGCAGCTGTGCACTATGATCTGGGTAAGATGTTTATGGAATTTCTTAGGATGTAACATATTCTTTTTTAGACTGAATATGCGTACTTTGAGAAAAAGAAATATGATTTTTAACTTTAGTTGTTAAAAATGCGTTCTTACTATTTTTTCATGCATCATGTGGTTATCATCAGGTTCAGTTTGACTAAGGGAGTAAATATGCGCTTCACACACACACCACAACTTCACTAAACTCTTACATCATTACTATCTAAAATTTCCTATTGTTAACCCCCATTTCTCTATACTTATCTGTCCTTTTAATCTTCTAATAAGTATATGTTTGTTAGTGTGTCTGACTACAATTTATGCTGTGGTTGTTTGGCTGTGGCTGTCCTTTTTCTTTGTTGTAGATCTTTCTGTTGAGTGTATGTGTGGCCTGTTTGTTTTACAGAGGTGGAGGGAAGGCAGAGATATCTCAGTTTGCAACCATCTTTTAGTATTTATATGTTTCACAATGGTTTCATTGGGTTGCGTACATGTGTTTACGTCTTCCGCATACAACAACACACATTGTTCTTTTAGTTACTGTGGGGGTTTAGTCCCAGCATTCCATCACAGGACGGATCACATGGAGGTTTTGAGATCGATAGAGGGTTGGCAAGGAGATCGCGATGGTATACAAAATGAATGAACACGTCGATTTAGACAGGTTCGGACCGCTAAATCATGTAATACCCTACGTCTCGTATGGTGGTGTGTTGATTGTATTGCTTTTGAGCGTATGAACCAAACCTAAGTCATTGTGACCTAGGGTCTGGTGGTGGATATGAGTTGATGCCGAACTAAGGTTCTCAGCTCTCCTTTATAGACCGAGGAGCTTGGGGTACAAGTCATGAGTGCTGATTGGATTACAATCAGGAGTTCACGCCGTTTTGTGCTTTGGGCTTCAAGGCAGACCATTCGGCTCACCTGACAGAGTGGTTATAACTCGCCATAGGTTACTCGTGAGTATATAACTCCCACAGTTACAGTTTACAACATTATGTGAGTATTTTCATATATCTCTGTATTCTATTGCCCTATCATATGTAGTAAATTCAAATTTCACTGAAGTTCATATGTGTTTTTCTGTGTTTTGGATGACTGTTGCTTTTGCTTTATGGCTGCGGCGCTTTTTATATTTGTTTCAGGTCTTGTTTTGTGAGTCTTTTACTAGAATTTAGGTTGGTTTTGGTTGTGCTTGGACTTGTGTTTGTGTTTGAATGAGTAAGCATGTGTCTTTAGAGATAGCGAGTGAGTCTATATTGTCTATAAGGGATGTTTGACTACAATTTAGGCTGTGGCTGTCTTAGTTTTATACATTCCCAAGCTGTCATTGTATCATACATTCATACATTCCTAAACTATAGTAGTTAGATGTTTGTGTGTCTGTTTAGTTGCAGTTAGCCTGGCTATTTGTTTGAGTATCGGTTACGTAGATAGCAGCTGCTTGTCTTTGGTTTTTTTTTTTTCTGTGGCTGTTCCACACCGTGTCTGTTTATTTTTTTGTTAGTGACTTGTTAAAATTTATACGCACTCATGAAGATATATATGATGTCTCTGTTATTTTAATTGTGTAGGTGTGTAGGTCTGTTGGGCTGTTGTTGTTAATTTTGTGTACTTAATATCTCGCTTTTAGAGTTTTGGCATGTTGCTCTGTTTTGTTAAATTTCATACGCACTCATGTAACTGTACTGTAGGTGTGTCGGTCTATTTAGGTGTGTCTGTGATTGTGATTTGACTGAAATTTGGACTGTGGTTGTGGCTGAAAGGAGATATATATTTGTGTATATGTTATTTGTGTGTCTGTCCTTTTTCAATCTTTTGATAAGTTTCTATTTGTTAGTGTGTCTGGCTAAAATTAAGCTGTGGATGTTTGGTTGTGGCTGTCTTTTTTTTCTGTAGATTTGTCTGTTAAGTGTATAGTGTGGTTGTTTGTCAGTTTTCAGATGGGAGCTTCATTGCATTTTGTTTTCATTCTATTGATGTATGTTTTTTGCATACACATATGGTTGTTTGTGTCTGTTCGTGTTAATATATTCATAAACCAACACTAGGGCATGCTCGTGTGTACGTGCATGAGCACGTGTGTGCTTGTGTCTTTGTGTGTGAACCTATTAACTACTTGTGTGTAGTCTGTGGGCAAGAGAGCAGGAGGGTATGGGTGTCTTTCTGTATGCGTGTCTGATTTCGTTCCAAATAGATATGTTGTCATAGTTATCTATATCTTAGGTCTGTCTGTTTTTCTTAGATTTTGTGTGTATATGTTTTTAGGTGTCCGTTTCTATTTAGTTTTTCGTATTCTATCATTTGTTGTCATTTGTGGCTACTCATGTAATGATGTCAATATTGTGTTGTAAACTGGACACATCATATTCTGTATGTCCATGTGTTTTATTACACAATCATTAGTTTAGATTTAGCGTAAATTACATGCATAAAAATTAGTGTGACTTCATACTTACAAATATGATGTGTACAGTGATTGTTTTCTATTTCTCCATCACACGTAGTAAATGCAATCTTTTCACTAGAGTATTTTGTCATGACTCTTCGTATGATCTATTTTCAGACTGTTGCTATAATATATGTGCAATAAAGCAGGCAGCGATACACAGACAGCTAGGAAACAGTGACTAAGACGGTGTCTACTTCATTTTTTTATGAGACAGACATTCAGACAGACAGTGATTGCGCATCCAACTCACGGGAGCAACGCAGGGCTCCCAACGGCTCAGAGACAGCTCACGCACTGGCTCAGGGACTGGGCCTCTAGCCGGCTCAGGATTAGGCTCTGGATTAGCACACATAAGTGTGAGACGGCTCGGCAACATTTTTTTTATGTCTCACATCGATGGAAAGGAATCCAATCCCTCAATTACTTTTGCTTTTGCGCACAGTCACAACAACAGAAAAGTCAGCCGCAAGATGCACATCCAACGGTACAGCGGTGACTGATATAAACAAAAATACCACTTGATTGATAAAGACCTTTAAATCAAATAATATTGTAGCATTTGAGAATACTATGACATTTTTTTCTAGGTGTAGAATAGAAAGACCAAAGTTTTCTGTCCTATGTGGGAAGTGACGGCTGCAATCGCTCCCTTTCCTCCTTTCCCGCGTCTCTTTTCTCTCCCGCGGTGCGTGTCTTCCCCATCGAAGAACTAGAGGGTCTGGATTCGCCACCACCGAGGTCGCTGGTCTTTGCTGCCGCTGGTGCCGGCCTTCGCCGCCGTCGCACCTGATCCCATGCCCACCAAGAAAGGTATATATGGTTTTCTTTCCTAGACTGATGTCTGGTTCCCCTTCTATTGGGCTTCAGTTGTGGCGCCACGCGGCCGAGCCCGTGGCGGCGGAGTGTTACCTGACGCTGGTTGTCGTCAGTCGTTTCATGGCCTTCGTCGGCCTCATGCTTAGGCTAGGCCTCCTTGGCTCCTTCTTCATTTGTTTTACTACTAAACAACTTCATCTCCGTTTGTGCTCCTTGCAAGTGGAGTTTATGCCTTACGACTGGTTGTGCAGGACGGCAGAGCAAGCCATTTGTTTTTTTTTCCCGAATCCATACTTCCGTTTATAGCCGTTCGGAGTGAGCCGGTGCAGCTTCTTGATGCTGCTGTAGAAGACGAGCATAGTCTCCTTCATCATATTGCTGGAAGAATTGCACTCCATCCACACACTCTGCCTTGGCTTCTGAGTTCTGACCCGTGTATCTGTGCTGTGTTGGCTTTCACATCTCCCCGTTGCGTCTCTGCTGCCTGCATGTACTGCGGCCTTCCATCAGCGAATAATTTGTTTACAGCGGCCGGGACAATCAAAAGCATCTGCTTGTATGTAATTTCTACTGCACGTACAGATAAGCGTTCGGCATACGCGACCTCGCTGTGCCTTTTGGTTTTGCCTGCTCCATCGTGCGTGAATGACAGTGCCTCCGTCTGAGCTTCTAGGGTATAGCACCTGACCTGCAACACATGCGTGCGCAACTGCAAGGCTGTAGCTTCACCAAACGTGCAAAGCCCACCTAACAGGCTAACACAAACAACGTTCTGCCACACCCCGTTGTTCCAGCACGACGCAGCGAAGCACGTCCACCTATGCTAGTATTCTTCATGCTAAGGATGGTACGGCTCTGAAGAGTTGCCCACGGCTTTGCCTACATGTTGGTCTGGCTTATTTGGTGCTGCGCTCGGTGTTTCCTTACTCACGTAATAAGAGTTTTCAAAAAACATAAAATTTGCTCTTTTTTTTTTGTAGCTGTGGCATTGGATATATCATTTGACTTTACAAGAGCCAGATTTAGGACCAGAAATTGAGTGAAACACGCCATTTGTTTTCTTAATGTAAGTTATTGGACTTGGAAATTGAAGTGCACAATTAGATGGGTACTTTTACTCTTAAGTTATAGATTACTAGTAAAATTGTACATGTGCGGAACCAATATTGTTCCATTTAAATTATATTAAATACTCCATTTAAATTATATTAAATATAGTGTATTGTTTTGCTTATCTAATTTTGTATTGAAACAATTTCTATTTAACTAATCCACGAATCCAAGCACGTGGAGATCAAGTTTGGGACTCCTAGTTATATACTTTCGGCTTTAAAAAAAGTATCCATAAAAATAAGAGAAAATATGAATTGATTTAGAGAAAAAAAAATATTATCGATCAGAGTGTGGTCTGGTCCGGTACCATAGGGACGTGGATTTCTAGATCGTGGCTCGTCTTTATGGCGGCGTCTGTAGACCACGTCCTGGAGGCGGCGGCAAAGGAGCACAGCGGGGATGAGCAATTTGGGATACGTCCAAGGTGGTCTCTTGGAGAGCGTGCTTGTAATCCCAGGGGCCGCGAGTACCTCTGCGAGCAAGAGCTGTATGCCTGTGGTCGCGAGCACCTCGAGACCGTACGCTGCAGCGCTGGCAACGCGATGCTGTGGCCACAGGCACGTCCAGGGGCGTGGTGCCTTTCACCAGCAAAGGCTCCGCGTTCCAACTCACCGCATATACACAATATTATATCTCATAAGTATGTTTCTAATTACCATCTCTTTCCTCGGTACACAAAATGATTATCCAAAATATGATACGTCTCACCGGCGTGAGCTCCGCATACCAACCCACCACATATACACAATATTATATCTCATAAGTATGTTTCTAATTACATTCCCTTCCTCGGTACATAAAATGATTATCTAAGATATTTATAAATCAAAGTTTAGCACCAAATATTATATTCCAAATTTAATATACCATTTGGGCTGATCGTACGGGTAGGAAATATGCTATAGTGGGCTGATCGTAAATAGTGCAGTAAAAAGAAAAAGAGCCCGGCCAACCTTATCTCCTCGCGTGAGCCGGCTGCTCCCCATCGGGCGGTCGTCTTCTCATCCGCTCGCCTGCTCCGCGTTCTCTCCTCCACGCCGGCGCGTTGACCTCTCTCTCCTGCAGCTCTCGTCGCCCAGTCCTCCCCGGCACCCGTCGCCAACGCCCGTCCTCCTCCAGCTGGGAGCCAGCAAGCGCTCCCCCCGGGCGGTGCGCCCCGGCGCGCCTCCGACCGGCTCGCGGTGAGATCCGCCCGCGGAGCGGCCTCCTCCTCCTCCTCCTCCTCCTCCCGAGCTCGCCCGCAGCCAGCGCCGCGGGCGCGCACGCCGAGCTCCTCCTCAGGACTCGTTCCGTCTCCGGTTCTTCTTGACTTTGCCAAGCCGATTCTTGGTTCTTGCTGCACATATATTTTTTTCGCTTCTGGGTCGTTTTGATACAATGCATATTTGTACACGATCATTCGCAGCGAACATGATCATGTGGATTTTGACCTGGCGGAGAGAAATCTAGATTAGATGGGCAGACTTTTAACTTTTGAGATCATCCTAGAATCGATGATAGTTGGGCTGTGATGGACTTGCCAAGGAGAACGGAAGAAGGGAAAACAAGAGCCCTGAAGTTCTCGCCTTCTCGGAAGGACGCCGGTGGGTAAGAAGGTTTGTCGGTGAAAAAAGAAATAGTTCATGCGGCAGGAACGCGTAAGGTTTAGTCACGTGATTTAACCTGGTCCCACATGTCATATGTGATGAAAGGACCTTGACGTCGTCTAGAGGGGAGTGAATAGTCGTAGCTGAAAAATTACACCAATTAAAAACACATTGTTAGTCCCAACACCGGATAGTCCGGTGTCTTCTACCGGATAGTCTCCGTTGAGGCGTCCACCAAGAGCTTGAGTCTTTTTCAACTCACGGCCTCTCCTTTACAACCACCAAGGCTATGAAGGTGCTCACTGCAAATGCTCCGAAGAGCGGAGGTAATCACCTACAAGAGAAGTGGCACTCACAAGCCGAGTGCCCTTCGGATCGCTCTCGCCGTCTAGGAGGAAACCTCCAAGAGTAACAAAAACGCTTTCCGAAAATACTTGCCAACTGTGCTCAGAAGCTAGGTGCTCACAATGTAGTTCACACAATCTCACAAATCCTCTCCTAACTCAAGAATCTCACACATTGAGCTCAATCTTACAAAGAGAGTGTTGGGGAGTGTTGCTAAGAGCCTCTAGATGAATATGGACATGGAGGGAAGCAGCAGCCCCAACTAGAAGTGAGTGAGGGGTATAAATATCAACCCTCACAAAACTAGCCGTTGGCCTGTGTCAGACCATCACCGGGCAGTCCGGTGTGCCCTACCGGATAGTCCGGTATAGGCAGACTAGCCGTTGGAGCTCAAACCCCCTCTACCGGACAATCCGGTAGAGCTCACCGGATAGTCCGGTGAGGGGTTCCCTGATCAGAGGCTAAGGCACAAAGCCTTGGGTCACTAGGTGATCAAAGTGTAGGTGTTGTCTCCATTAGAGATACACCTCACCTAGCCTCTGGGCTCAGCCTTCACCGGATAGTCCGATGAGGCTTACCGGACAATCCGGTGAGCCCACTCTCAGCACAAGAACAACTCACGAGGAGTGTTTTGGCTCGACACTCTCTGAACTAGCTGTGAGCACATATTGACTAGAGACTTCCGAGCTTCGTTTCCCTCTTGATGGTACGGCATACCTATGCTCAAGATAAATATAAATCTAGATGAAATCCACTTGAGTCTTGTCTTGATGAATAATGCTGTGTTGAAATATATCAACAGAGAGAAATAGCTAAGCTGAGCTTCTTTCTTTGTGAGTAATCCTCTTTGAGCTAAATAGTTGGACTTCAATTTAGAAAACCTCTTCAATAGGTAGATGGAGCACATTTGCTCATTGTCCATTCATTTCATTTTTCGTGATCATTATTGGCTTTAATATGCAATAGAGTGTCTTCATGATCAGCTACTTGTTATATATAAGAAATCCAATTAGGGTAGTGACGTCCAAATGGAAGAGATACAATTTAAAGTCACTTTTCTTAATATGAAAGCCAAGTGCATCAATAATAGAAAAACAGTGAAATCCCATACTGAGGCAATAGATGTTCAATAATCATCCGTTAATCATACCATGAGTGTAATATTAATTCAATATGCTTGACTCCCAACTCATGAGAGTATTCATGCTTGACCATGAGATATGTATATCATAGTTTACTCTTTTACATTTTGACATTATGAATAAAACTGTGAAACCTGTCAAGTTACCTCACAAAATAGTTAGACCTTTAATCGCGTTGTCACTCAATACATCAAAACCACCAAGGAGGCTTGCTGCACTTACAATATGCTTATTGCTAATAGAAAAATCAGACAGGGAGGGATGGGACGAGATACAAAACCAAGGTTTATGGGCCCAATTTTGCCCAATTCAAAATAGAGGTGGATCTAATAGGTGGGTATGGATTTGGGTATATGATAATTGAGTATAAAACATATTTTATTAGACTCGCTCTTTTATAGGGTAGATTCATGTGTTTATTGTGTAGTGGATACGGGGTAGGCTACCATAGCATGAAAACGTTTTTCTACTACCGCGTAAAACACAGAAATACGTAGATGCGTAGTGTAGCGGAAGACGAGTCGATGCAGCCGAGTGCCGAGGCTGGCAGCCGAATTCCGAGTCGTGTGGGCACGAGTCGATGCGGTGGAAACAAGCAATGTTGATTCCTTCAGCTGATCTCAATCAAGAACCAGTCGGCCGCCCTCGGAACCGGTCGGTTGATTAGCATAGCAGTGTAGCAACAGCCTCTACGGTATCCATGCGTGCGGGAAGGTGACGCCGAGTTCTAGCGTGCTAGCACCACGAAATTGGTCAAGGATCTCGAGAGATTGGACTAGGGCGTTATGGGATGGCTTTCAAGCGCACGTCCAAAACGATGCCCTGAGCCACGCCCTCTCATGCATATATATAGCCTCCACTAATGGACTTTAGCCACCACAAAGGCCCATTAGGATTCTAATTGCTTGTGGATCAAGTATCCGAGTCCCGATATAGGTCTAACTATGCATACCATATGCGAGCTTCCGAGCCATACTCGATGGGTCAAGTCCTGATCGGACTCAGTATCGGCTCATGCCATAGCCGATACGACTCGGAGTCGGACCTGAAAATTGCCACGCTGGCACATCTCCATCATACCGGTTACTATTTGTCTTAGGTTTTTGTTGTGTTAGATTGCCATGTTTTGTAGGATATATATACTCAAGTTTGGAAGTAATATTAGATTCTCCAATTGGAACTGACGTTGGGAGACTACTATCCACTAATGAAATAACTCAAAGGGATGTTGGAGCAACCCATGAGCCCGTGTAACCCTCACCCCTGGCCCTAGCCACCCGTCGGCCGCCGCCACCGTCTCCTTCTCGTCCACCTCGTCGTCGTTGGTGGCTAGCAGCAACATCGGATCTAGTGGCCGTGATTTCCCTCTCTCCGGAATCTCCCCTCCCATCACGCCTTCGTCATCGTCGCCGTTAGCTTCGGGGTGGGCGTCTCTGGATCCAGTGGTCTTGGTGCTGGATCTAGCTTTACCCCCTTTGCCTCAACCGGTCACCGCCGGGGGCCGGCCGTGTCATGCCGCTTGGGTGACCGGCTGTGCCCGCTGGTGCCAAGGGCGGCTGTGCCTACTGTCGCGTCGTGCCGCCCGAGGCGACCGGTCGTGTCGAGGTGTGGCCTGCTACGACAGATCTGGCGGCCTTGGTTCAGATTCGACCTGGCCATATTCCGTGGCGCCGACCGCCCTCGCATCACTTCCGTGCATCGAGCCCTCGTGCTCGCCGCACCACAGGGCGGGTGCTAGGTCGCTGGATTTGCAGCCTTGGTGCCAGAAACGCCCCAGCCATTGCACTTATGCGCCGAACGCGGCCGTGTACCCACCTCATGCCGGGTTGGGGCGCCGGTTGCCGCCACCACAGGTGAGCCATCGGCTGCCGCCTCGTCAGTAAAGGCGCCTCGCTGCCTGGATGTCTGCTCCTATGGTCCCACCTCCTCGCATCCGGACACTGTGGCCGCCTGTCAGATTGGCTGTCATTGCCTCGTTGGTTCCTTAGGTCGTAGCCTTGCTCCCCCAATCTCAGGATCGAGTTTGCTCCCGTTGTCAGTGACACCCCTCCTCGGTATTAGAGGATCGGCACCGTTGGTGCTTCCATTATTTGGGTGCCTTGTTGGTCTTTGACATAGTAACCTCGTTGAGAGCGCTATCATTTTCACCCCTTCTTCTAGCGAAAGCTTGCCCATTGGGCTGATGGCGACGGCGCTTCTAGCGTCGTTTTCCTTTCTTGAAGGCGCCGACTTTGTCCCCCCTCCCTCCCCACCTTTGTCGGCCAGGTCGCCCAAGTTCTCTTGTTTTCAAGCTAGCCGTCCGTGTGTTAGGAGGCTTTCAAGCTAGTTGTCTAAAATGAAGGCTAGCTTCTTCTTTCACTAGGTGTTGAAGCAATGTCAAGCTTCACATGGGAGACGCCAATTGTTGGAGTTGAGGTTGATCCAGGACGCTTTCTCTTTATCTCTCACGTAACCAAATAGGAACTCTACAGCGTTGCCTAGTGATATGTAAGCGGCAGTTAACTCTTGATCGAGGTTTCTTCTAAACTCATTCTTGTCTTAGGGAAGTCCTAACTTGTTGTGTTGGTGTAGAAACTGATATAGCATATGTCGGGTCGATTGAAGAAAAATTTCCTGCTTCAGCAATGATGCGTTGAACAATCTCCTTGAACACTTCTGGAATTATAGATGCTCGTGCATCAGCCTTGGAGGTAGACCTATAGGATCCTACATTACCAACAGCTAATTGTCGTCAAGTGTAAACTATCTGACTTGATCTTCGAGCTCGACGAATCCCTTCAGCAGATTGATCCCGGACTGCAGATGTTGAACGAAGGTCGTGTCGTTGGAATGCTCTTCAGCTTTGTCTTTCTTCAAACTCTCTTCTTGTGGTAGCTTTGATGAGGCTAAAAAGGCATAAGCCAACGGCAATTTGGCTTCTGCAACCCTTGAAAGACTTGGATTTATGTTATATTTACGAGTTTATAGGTCATCTTCGATAGCATTTCTGTAGTAAGATCAATATACAAAGGTTGTTTGTTTTGTTATGGATTACAGATTTGATATAAAAAGTTTTACTAAAACCATTTAGATTAGCCACATATTTCAGATTTCTAACAGTGGGTCATCGTGGTGCAGATTTTTATCTTGGTCACATTTCAGTTTTTAATTGACGATATAAGCACTTTTAGAGTTAGAGTTCTATAATGAAGTGATCACAATTTACATACTCTATCAGTCTCGTATTTAAAGTTTCTGATGGTTATAGTGGCGATTTGATCTACACTTCAAAATGGTAGCAACACTCATACAAATCTCATGTAAAATTCGTTACTTTCAAACAATTACGTGTATAAACATAACATGAATCTAGATACTTTCAGTCAAGCACACATAGCAAATCACATGAGATGAGATGAAATGATGCATGATCGTCCTATCCGTCCTCACAAATCCTTACATTTATAACTAACGATATTCCGGTGGCATATATGCACATGCTCTCCCTACTTGCAACTAGCCGAATTCTAGTCGTCCATGCTACGCATTTCGTGGTTAGTGTACCTGCAAGAAAAATGCATGCTCATACATTACCACCTAGTGTGGTATCCACGCGAATTTCTCACGCTGCGTGGACAACGTTGAGTGGGCCGCTGCACCTTCTTCTCAAAACCTGACTTTCCACCAGTACTGGGGATTATCGAGAAGAAGATGGATCCCAAAACCGGATGTAAGTGTGGTGGCCATGAAAGCTCCAAAGCATGCCCACCCCCCTTAAAAGCTTTATCTAGGCAGCATGAATGCAAGGTTCACAATGGATCGCAAATCCCGATAGTGTTCCACCAGTACTGGGGATATCTATGGCCGAAACATTGTTTCCCAAAACGCCGAATATGCACATGAGTTGCTATCTTAGTTAGTCAAGTCAGTGATGCCACCTGTATATATAAGCTAACATCCTTATAATGGACATATACGCGATACTCTCATTTTCGCAAATACTTTGAAAATATTTTTAAAATAAGCTTTCAAAATCAAAATAAAGTTGTTATAATTGTTGTTCGTGTATGATCGGCTCTGATACCAGCTGTGGCGGAACCGCCGATTTAATCCGGGCTAAGTACACCTGCCACCTCTAGCTTACAGTGTATTTAGACCAAATCAAACCCGGTCGTCCGTCGAGCTACCCAAAAAGGGCACTCGATGTATCCATCACCCAGGGATGCCGACATCACACACGTTGAGCCCTCGAAAGAGCCACAACAATTACAACAACCCATCATTTCATACAAACATAGATTGATTTGTTTAAAAATAGTTACTCAAAATAAGGTACAATCATACTGAAATAGAGTTCCAAAATAATCTCGCAGCGAAAACCGTAACGTAATACCGATATACTCTTGCAGCGGAAATAAAACATCGAGCCATGACATTGAGCCCACCATTGTCATTCTCGATCATGAAGTTCTTGAAATAAAATATCAACAACATAGGGGTGAGTACGTGAGTTACTCGTAGGACTTACCCGTGGGCGGTTTCAACCCGACACATTTGAGAGTATGCAAGGCTTTTTGTGGACTTGACTCTAACCCGCGCAAGCTTACTAAAAGTGAGTCCTTACCTTCAAGTATCATTTATTTTTAAAGTATAAGCCTCATTTGATCCATTATAATTATCATTACGATCCATAAATCATATGTCTCATCATCTCAACATATATATCATCATAAAGTAGCTTGCAGAAATATAAACATACAAGTACAAACATGTAATGTAAAAAGCATGATTAAATGAACAAGATATTAAAGTTATTACTACGTTGCCCGTGTGCGATACTGGCATTCTCACACCTGGTGAGCATTAGCGATTCGAATCGATTTTTAATTCCCGGGAATAACTATCATGCCAGGGGTATATGCTTACTAGCCATCGCGTTCTCACATATAGCCCCCATCTCCACTCGTCCCATCCCAAGTTCAATTCAATCCCGCCATTCCCCCGGGTTTTGCCCCCTCTGGAGCGATACCACGGCCGTACCGGGTCAGCCCTCCCTCGAGTACAAGCTCCTCCAGGCCTAACTCCCTCCAACAAGAATGGTAGGAACATGTCTCTGTTCTTCGGATGGCACAAGTAAGACTTTCACCGGTCCCACATCCCGGATAAGCACTCTAGCAATATTATGCCGATCAGCAGGCGAACAGCGAATCAGGCCTTAAACGACTCGGGAGGAGTCCACCAAACCATCCTCATCATTTTTCATCGTAATATACCCATATCTCCGCCCGGTCTCATCTTTTCATCAGATTATATCATATTGCTTTAGCATTTAAATTTTGTAAACATTTTTTATTCATATCATCTCGCGAGTGAATATCTTCACCCGACTTCTACCGTCTAGGCATGGCTAAGCATAGACTTCGATCTATCCATTCTACGTAGGTTATCAGGTATTTATGCAGGTGGGGTTTCAAACAACTCCTAAACGTAAATGCACAATCAAATAAAGGGTGGTGAGACTCCCTAAGTAGGTGTATATGCCTAAGGGGCCTACCTTTGTTGTTGATAACTTGAACAAACTAAATTAAAGTTAGTTTGTCGGGTTGTGGGGCTTTGCCCCAGGCAACCCCTTGATCACTTGGACAGCTCCTCCTTCCAAATACCACTTCAGGGGCCTCCAGGTGGTATTTGGGTCTTAGTTGGTCTTCTGGACCACCGTGGCTTGATGTAGCTCAACGCACTTGCTCCATGATCACGTATCTGCAATAAGCGCCACTATATGAATGATATGCATGATGCAATGCATGAAAATGAGGCACACAGGTGAACAATCACTTAAGAAGTATCATGGTGTACATAGAGCAATTATGCATTTATACCATCATGTAATCATATTAGCATCCCCTTTTATTTTCTCTACTTCTAAACCTACTAAAATGACTATTAATGGATCCCTCAAGTAACAGCAACCAAAATTCATGAAAGGAATTCACAAGCACACTTACACAGTTACATAGCTTCAAGAGTTTTGATGGAATTTTGCAACACATTGAATAGCATTTTTCCATTTTATTGATTAAATCACCCTATTACTTGTCATTTTCAAAACACATAGTAAACAGGAAGCAAAACACACGAAACATTATTTCTAGGCTAGATTGGATCAAATGAGTACAATATAAGTTCTATGGATTTTTCTAGACAAGTTTTGTGTGGTATATATTTTCATACTCTAAAAATACACTAAATACACACATAGGGGTAAAACAGGAATTAAGCATTGCATGCTAGGGTTTCCAAAAATCACCATAGACCTTAATCATCATATAAAAGCTACTGTCCAAGTTTCATAATTTTTGAAGGTGTTTAACTTTAGTTTTGCTAATTATCTAAGAAATGAAAACATGCAAGCAATCAGGGGCAAAACAGTCATTTAATACAGCAAGGCTTAGTCCACTGTGTAGATCTATTCATAAGCAATTCAACAAAACAAGTTTCATATTTTTTATGATTTTTCTACTAATTTCTAGAGCATTTTAAAGTTCATATAACCCTGTACTTAGACCTACATGTGATTATTCATACTATGCAGGGGCTAGCAAGTAATTAAACCTAGACTCAGTGAACAGCATGTGTGAATCCCACCTACTACTTGGGTCAAAACTACAAATATACCAAGGGTCGGGTCAAAACGCGAAAGTCCAATAGATCTAGGGTTTAACCTGCAAATTTCGCAAGACATAATGAACAGCCACATAATACACAAAAACAGCAGGGGCTTAACTGCGAAACATCGCTTCTTCTTCTACCTCTGGCCGTGCGCAGGGAGGGAGGAAGGCGGGGCTCGTGCCGGCGGTGTGGGGACCAGAATCAGCACCGACGAGGTCTGGGAAGGTGTTCTCGGCGACGAGGAGCATTTCCCCCAAGGTCTCGTTGCCTATGGAGGTCTGGACGGCCGGGGAACACGCACGAACCGGCCGTGAACCACGTGCTCAGTTCAATGGCAGCGCGGCTCGATCTTTCCACCCTGGTGAGGGAGGAGGCCGGGGCCGAGCGTGCGAGATGCGCGGGGACAAGGGGAGTCCAGGCGGTGGAGTCGAGGAGGTGCGGGCATGGCCCTGTGGTGGCTCTCCACGGCGATGCCGACTTTGCACTGGTGGTCATGGCGGCGCGTCGGTACAGGGTGGGTTGGAGGTGGCTTAGGGCGTCACGGATATGGGGAATCGGCGGAGGATGGTGGCGCGGGTGTGGTGCTTGCGACCGTTGAACTGAGAGGAGCACCGGAGGAGGCGGGGCGCGAGCTTGAGCTCCATCGTGGCGTCGTCCATGGCGGGCGTGCTCTGCGTGTCTCAGCGCGAGTGGGAGAGCGAGGGTAGGGAGACTGAGGGGCGAGTGAGAGCGAGGGGCGTGGCTCGCTTCCACCCGAAGGACAACCAGGGGCGCTGGGCAGGCGAGCTGGGCGTAGACACCGCGTGCCCAGCTTCGGCTGGCAACCATGGCCGCGTGGGAGCAGGGGAGAGGGGAAGAAGAGGAGGGCGTGCAGGTAGACTGGGTCCATGGACCGGATGGCAAATTAGGTCGATGACATGTGGGTCCGAGACGACGGATGGAGATGCGGTCTGTGGAACCAAGTCTACGGATGGTACGGGTGGTTTTAGAAAACCGGTGGCGGATTGTGGTTTTCGGTTGGCTGGTATCGAGGCCTTACAGGTGGGGCCCGCGTGGCATAGGCTTCCAAGAAATAAACGAATATCGAAATGAGAGAAGCCCAGGTTTGACTGCAGAAACATCTATTCTAATTCCACGTTTTTGAGCAACCAAATGGACGAATTTGGTTAAGGTGAAAATACAAGAACTGTAGTAAATTTCACACCTTACAACTTTGTTATAAACTTTGACACCATCTTCTATATCAAATTTTGGTCTAAATTTGAATTGAACTTACTGATCCCGGTTTGACCAAGGTTTACTCCAAATTTGAAAATTCAAGAAGTCTATTTTGTGGCCATTTTTATAAGTGATGCATTATAACAAAGTTGTTCAGTTTTTCATGACCTATAACTTTTATATATAAAGATTTGGATGGTAAGGACTTTTAGTTTAGAGAAATTTGAATTTACCATACCAATCAAGTTTAGGCAGATTTTTTATTTTTGCAATAATCGACTCAAAACTCCACATAAACCTTTGTGCATGTTACCACACTCAATAACAAAGTTGCTCCTCATTAAATTGGGCTACAAGTTTCCTATAGAGAGTTTGGTCTAAATCACATTATATTTTGAACTACAAGCATATATATATTCAAGGTTTGGTCAAATTGCAGCTCTACTTTATGTGAAATCTTTCTTGTTTTAAACTTTTGTATTTGATGTCTCACACGAAAACGTATAGATTTTAACTATCCAACCAAACAACACAGGGTTTTGCATATTCCACTAGAAAATTTTTGACTTCGTGATTTATTTGTCTAGTTATTGTTTCTTCCTAAACATGATTAAGCCCTAACTCATAATTAGCTTTTGTCTAACTGCGTGTTAAAGTTTTTGAGATACCGGAGGCATCACACTATCTGATCGTCTTTGATCCCTCGGTCTGAGTAATGCGTGGCGTGTTTGGGTTTGATTAATCGTGTTGCGGCAAGCTTTTTTTTTCGTTTCAGAGTGATAACCCGGTGCTTCCGTGAGGCTATCTCCAATCATTGTCTAAAAATCTTGTCTATCTACTGTTTCTCTACTATTCCAACTACCTTCTTCTCTGTTTACAGTAGCGCTACAGTGTCAAACAGTGTATAGACAGTCCTTTGAGCAATCCTCGTTGGGGATGGTCTAAGCCGCCTCGGAGAAGCCGGCTTTCAGTTTCGCTTCCGTAAAGCCGGCGAACGAGCGAGCGAGGGACGGCAACAACAACCGATCGAGCCTTTGCACACGGCGCACAGGATGTCGCATCGCATGAATGGCCGGCAAACACCGACGAGCGCCTAACGTCACTCACCGCTGTCATCGTTCGATCCGTGATTAAGCCATTGAGCTCAACTCGCCGGGACTTTGGCCTGAGTCGGAGCCCCATCTCTGAACTGAACTTGAACGTGAAATATGATGAACACGGTGGCCGCCGTTCCGATCAGCCGTGCGAGTGCGACACGGACTGGCGTCGTTGCGAGAAACGGATCGATTTGTGGCAGAGAGAGAAAGGAAACGTGGTTTTTACGCGCCGCTGGTGTATGTCTCCGCCTGACCATCAAGCAGCAGGTTCTTTGCAAAATGAAGACAGAACACCGAGGGGAAGGCCGAAAACCCACCGGCCCAAGCCCAACACACCTCTCTCTCTCTCTCTCTCATACAATGGGATGCGTCCAGTTCACAGTAATTTTGGCAACTGATCTTATTTTAAAAAATAAAAATATGAAACAGAGTTAGACCCTGCTTAAACTATATTATATTATTACTAATTATATATAAACTAAAATCCAATAGTAATAAATAATACTAATATTTTTAAGCAAAATGGCTGTTCAAAATCTGTGTATAGAATAATCTCGATTTTGGCCCTTGTTATTATTTGGGCTTAGCCCATTTAAAACCTAGTTTGGGCTTAAATTTCGGCCTTTGTTATTTGGGCTTGAGCTCATCTCAGTTTGGAACATTATATTTCAGGCCCGATTTGCTTTTATTTTAAAAGCCCATACAACCAGAACCACATTAATTGCCCAAAAAGCAAAATAAAAACCCTATAGTCAATGGATTAATCTTTAGCAACAAAAAAAATCGCATTCCCCACTGAGTAGCAAAACACAGTAGCGACCACTACTTGTTACGTATTACGATACAGATACAAGTATTTGTTTCTAAAGGGAAAAAATTAAAATATAAGGGAATCCATGAAATGCTGATGAGTTTCTTTATTGAGACAGGCTAGCACACATTGAAACAAACGGATGCGGGACCATTCTGTTCGCAGGGAAAACACCGAAGTTAGACGATCTCCGGCCGTTTCCCTATTTCACATTCCTCATTTTAAACTATAATTTGTCGTGTCAAAACAATACTAAGAATAACAATACTAAGAGTGTCAGATTTCAAAGTAGGGAGATTGTTTGAGTTAGCCTCATCCCGCTATAGTAGCTAGCACCCTTCACGGGCGTGCATCATCTGCAATAGGGTTCCAGATGTTTCACAGGCCTGTTGCCATGGACCCGGCGAAAAGAACCTGTCTCTTAATCAACTTCCACAAGCTAGAACAAAGCGATCAGAGAGAATATCTGAATAAGAAGATCGAACCCTACTTAAATAGCGAGGCGATGGTGTTAGAGCTACTCCCTCCGTCCTAAATTGTAAAGGGTTCTGGACCTCAACTAATTCATTCATTTCTTTACGTATATATATTCAATATGTGTCTAGATTCATCAATATCCATATTGATATGGACAAATAAAAAGAGAATTGGAATCCCTTACAGTTTAGGATGGAGGGAGTAGCTTGCAACTAATCACATTCAGCCTTAACCCGAGGCTGATTTGAGGTGGCATGCATGCATGTGACGATCTTATTACGATGAATCGTAACAAATTAAACACTGTAGTACAGTACAATTAAGCAGACCAAGGCGCGCGCGGGCCTCCAGATCAAATAGAACTTGCGTACGCCCAGTAAGATGCATGCATGGTGCAACTGATGCGCACCTGCTACATCGATCTCGCGCTCGCGCGACGGGGACGTTTCTTCTCTCCGATCCAACGATGATCGCAAAAAGGGACGTTGCACTTGGTTAGTTTGCTCGTGACGGTTTCTGGCTCCAACAACAACAGCACGCAGCTGCTGCAACTCAGACAAGGCCGAAAGGCTTTGCAGTTGCAGCAGGCACACGCGTGCGTGTGCGTGTCGCACACGATCATAACGTGCGTGGTAGGTGGAGGGGGCACGTTTCATACCAAATTAAGGTGCCCGGTCACGTTTCCACAGATCATGCACCGTGGGTCATCAGAAGAAAAAAACTCAAAAAGGAAAAAGGGCGTCGTCGTCTCGTTTCGCTTCTCGTTCAAAGCTACGGGCGAGGGGCTGGAAATAATATATATGCATGGGGCTGCATGCACGCCTGATGCATCTCTGCAAGTGCAACTGCAACCTACCTGGCCCGATGCTTCAAGAGCAAATCACCGAGATACAGCTGCTCACGGCGAATCGGCTTGCTGACTATCGTATGATTTATTATCATGCGTATTTTTAGACTTTTTAGCGACATACTGTCCGAGGGTGTACTCTTACGATAACGTGTTTAATTTCGAGATCCCGGAGGCATTCGCAGAGTACGTGTGAGTGTGCACGCATATATCCGAGACTAGAGATTGTGCCCTTGTTCGATTTGGTGGTAACTATTAAGGTGGGTTGGGGGTGTGAAGGGACCGAGAAAGTTAAAATCCTATGAATCGAATGTTGGATGATTAGTGCACCAATGTTTTTTGAACGCAAATCAGTGCACCGATTAAACATAAAGGAAAAAAAATGCCAATACATAATGTATGAAAACATAAACCAGCTCCGATCCTCAATGTTCTATATATTTTTTTTAAAAAGAAAGATGGCGGGAAAGCCACGCCTCGGTTGGTTGGTTGAGGGGTTGGTCCGGAGAGGCAGCGTGACAACAGCGGCAGGCCGGCAGCAGCAGCAGCAGAGCAGCATGAGGCCAGATGAGGCGGGCGGCAGGCGCGCGAGGCTTTCGCTTCACTTAGCGGCAACGGGGACGCCGCACCCAACCAACCCGATCGACGAGCTCCCCCTCACCCGCCGCGCCGACGCGCCCGGGCTGATCGATGGAGGAACAGCCACCCCTCACCTCACCTCACCTCTCCCACCCTGCCAAAACCTCCCTCCCTCTCTCAACACACATTCATATAGCTACTAAGCCCCTGCCACAAGGCAGAGGCAGAGCATCGCGCTGCCATTGATTGTGAGCACCTGAGATAGCGCGGGAGGAGCCTCGCTCTCGCCGCGGACGGGTGCCGGCGATGGAGGCGAGCGCGGGGCTGGTGGCCGGCTCGCACAACCGGAACGAGCTGGTGCTCATCCGGGGGCACGAGGATCCCAAGCCGCTGCGCGCGCTGAGCGGGCAGGTGTGCGAGATCTGCGGCGACGAGGTGGGGCTCACCGTCGACGGCGACCTCTTCGTGGCCTGCAACGAGTGCGGCTTCCCCGTGTGCCGGCCCTGCTACGAGTACGAGCGCCGGGAGGGCACGCAGAACTGCCCCCAGTGCAAGACGCGGTACAAGCGGCTCAAGGGCAGCCCCAGGGTGGCCGGGGACGACGACGAGGAGGACATCGACGACCTCGAGCACGAGTTCAACATCGACGACGACAAGCAGAGGAGGCAAGTAGAGGAGGCCGTGGCGCACAGCGGCCACGTCACCGAGGCCATGCTGCACGGCAGGATGAGCTACGGGAGGGGGCCCGACGACGGCGAGGGGAACAACACGCCGCAGATCCCGCCCATCATCACCGGATCACGCTCCGTGCCGGTAGATGTTATATACATACACATTCCAGCACTTAGATTCACTTCATGCTCATCGCCCTAGGATCGAGTAAGTTGTAAGTATATATAGTATCTTCTAATAACCGATCGGAGCTGATCGCAAACGGTGTAGGTGAGCGGCTGAGTTCCCGATTACCAACGGGTACGGCGGCCACGGCGAGCTCTCGTCGTCCCTGCACAAGCGTATCCACCCCTACCCTGTGTCCGAGCCAGGTTCGTCGTCCGTCACCCCTGTTCACTGCCATCAATCAAATACTAATTCAGAAAGGAAAATGTTGCTGATGGGTTCCGGTCTCGTCAGGGAGTGCGAAATGGGACGAGAAGAAGGAGGTGAGCTGGAAGGAGAGGATGGACGACTGGAAGTCCAAGCAGGGCATCCTGGGCGGCGGTGGCGCCGACCCCGACGACATGGACGCCGACGTGCCGCTGTAATTCCATTCCACACCCAGCTCCTCTGATCGCCCGATCGAGAACGCGGGGGCACTGATCGCCTGAGTTCTTGCTTGTGTTTTTGTTCTCCGACGATCGAGCAGGAACGACGAGGCGAGGCAGCCCCTGTCGAGGAAGGTGTCGATCGCGTCGAGCAAGGTGAACCCGTACCGGATGGTCATCGTGCTCCGCCTCGTCGTCCTCGCCTTCTTCCTCCGCTACCGTATCCTGCACCCCGTCCCGGACGCCATCGGCCTCTGGCTCGTCTCCATCATCTGCGAGATCTGGTTCGCCGTCTCCTGGATCCTCGACCAGTTCCCCAAGTGGTTCCCCATCGACCGAGAGACGTACCTCGACCGCCTGTCGCTCAGGTCAGCTGGACAGGGCATCCATGATTCATCCATCGAGTTCTTGATCCAGAACGTTGCTGCAATGCATTGCGTATTTGCCAAAAAAAAAAAAACGCAGGTACGAGAGGGAAGGCGAGCCGTCGCTGATGTCTGCGGTGGACCTGTTCGTGAGCACGGTGGACCCGCTCAAGGAGCCCCCGCTGGTGACGGCCAACACCGTGCTCTCCATCCTCGCCGTGGACTACCCCGTGGACAAGGTCTCCTGCTACGTCTCCGACGACGGCGCGTCCATGCTGACGTTCGAGGCGCTGTCGGAGACGGCCGAGTTCGCGCGCAAGTGGGTGCCCTTCTGCAAGAAGTTCAGCATCGAGCCGCGCGCCCCCGAGTTCTACTTCTCGCTCAAGGTCGACTACCTCAAGGACAAGGTACAGCCCACCTTCGTCCAGGAGCGCCGCGCCATGAAGGTAATATGTCTTGTCTGCACTGCACTGCACTGCACCGATCGACCACCGTGGTTGTCTGTCTGTCGCGTCACCATCTCCATCACCGACCGCGGTTGCTGCTGGCAGAGAGAGTACGAGGAGTTCAAGGTGCGCATCAACGCGCTGGTGGCCAAGGCCATGAAGGTGCCGGCGGAGGGGTGGATCATGAAGGACGGCACGCCGTGGCCCGGGAACAACACCCGCGACCACCCGGGCATGATCCAGGTGTTCCTGGGCCACAGCGGCGGCCACGACACGGAGGGCAACGAGCTGCCCCGCCTCGTGTACGTGTCCCGTGAGAAGCGCCCGGGCTTCCAGCACCACAAGAAGGCCGGCGCCATGAACGCCCTGGTACTACCTACTAACCGCTGCTCCGATCCTCTTGGGTCCATTTCCTTCCGACCAGTGACCACCGTACCATTGAGAGGAGGACACTGACCAGAGGTCGATTCTTTCTCTCCCTGTTCGCCGGCAGATCCGCGTCTCCGCCGTGCTCACCAACGCGCCCTTCATGCTCAACTTGGACTGCGACCACTACATCAACAACAGCAAGGCCATCCGGGAGGCCATGTGCTTCCTCATGGACCCTCAGGTCGGCCGGAAAGTCTGCTACGTGCAGTTCCCGCAGAGGTTCGACGGCATCGACGCGCACGACAGATACGCTAACAGGAACACCGTCTTCTTCGACGTAAGCCGCCAATTACAGTATTATTATTATGAATGAATTTAGACGAATCGTGCCTCAAGCCATCTAGACTAGTGTACGTAAGAGCTAACTACTGGTATTATTCTCTGTGACCGTCAACCAGATCAATATGAAGGGTCTGGACGGCATCCAAGGCCCGGTGTACGTGGGAACAGGGTGCGTGTTCCGGCGGCAGGCGCTTTACGGCTACAACCCTCCCAAGGGACCCAAGAGGCCCAAGATGGTGACCTGCGACTGCTGCCCCTGCTTCGGCCGCAAGAAGCGCAAGCACGCCAAGGACGGAGGGCTGCCGGAGGCGCCGGCAGACGTCGGTGAGTTCCCGGAGTTCCAGACGAAGGAAACAACAGCATCCAGCTGATTTCTCTGAAGACTGACGCTTGGATTGATCCTTTCAGGACGGGACAGCGACAAGGAGATGCTCATGTCCCAGATGAACTTCGAGAAGCGGTTCGGGCAGTCCGCGGCGTTCGTCACGTCGACGCTCATGGAGGAAGGCGGCGTGCCTCCGTCGTCCAGCCCCGCCGCGCTCCTCAAGGAGGCCATCCATGTCATCAGCTGCGGCTACGAGGACAAGACCGACTGGGGCCTCGAGGTAAGGCAGGCCAGGCGCCCATTCGATCACCGATTGAAACAACTGCCGATTTCGGTCACTGACGACCTGCTGCTGCAACTCCCAATCCATGGGTACATGTACATCACATCACGTGCAGCTGGGGTGGATCTACGGCTCCATCACGGAGGACATCCTCACGGGCTTCAAGATGCACTGCCGCGGGTGGCGCTCCGTGTACTGCATGCCCAAGCGCGCGGCGTTCAAGGGGTCGGCGCCCATCAACCTGTCCGACCGCCTCAACCAGGTGCTCCGGTGGGCGCTGGGGTCCGTGGAGATCTTCTTCAGCCGGCACAGCCCCCTGCTGTACGGCTACAAGAACGGCAACCTCAAGTGGCTGGAGCGCTTCGCCTACATCAACACCACCATCTACCCCTTCACCTCGCTCCCGCTGCTCGCCTACTGCACCCTCCCCGCCGTCTGCCTCCTCACCGGCAAGTTCATCATGCCGTCGGTAAGTAGTAACCAGCAGTCAGTCAGTGATCGTCGGTCCTCTTCGTCCTCGGCCTCCCTGACAGACACCTAATTGCAATGTCTCTCTGTGTGTGTGCCTGCAGATTAGCACGTTCGCCAGCCTCTTCTTCATCGCGCTCTTCATGTCCATCTTCGCGACGGGCATCCTGGAGATGCGGTGGAGCGGGGTGAGCATCGAGGAGTGGTGGAGGAACGAGCAGTTCTGGGTCATCGGCGGCGTGTCGGCGCACCTCTTCGCCGTGGTGCAGGGCCTGCTCAAGGTGCTGGCCGGCATCGACACCAACTTCACCGTCACGTCCAAGGCCACGGGCGACGAGGACGACGAGTTCGCCGAGCTCTACGCCTTCAAGTGGACCACGCTCCTCATCCCGCCCACCACGCTGCTCATCATCAACATCATCGGCGTCGTGGCCGGCATCTCCGACGCCATCAACAACGGCTACCAGTCATGGGGACCGCTCTTCGGCAAGCTCTTCTTCGCATTCTGGGTCATCGTCCACCTCTACCCGTTCCTCAAGGGTCTCATGGGGCGGCAGAACAGGACGCCCACCATCGTTGTCATCTGGTCGGTGCTGCTCGCCTCCATCTTCTCCCTGCTCTGGGTCAGGATCGACCCCTTCATCGTCAAGACCAAGGGGCCGGACGTCAAGCAGTGTGGCATCAACTGCTGAGCGCGCGCACCAAGATTCTAAAGCTCTGGAGCTTGTGTGTAGGGACAAACAACAATTTAGAAATTTTGCATCGTTCATGTTTCGAAGCCTGTGCTATGTTTTGTGTAATATTTTGGGATCCAGAATCGTTGGACGAGGAATTGAACAAAGGACAAGGTTTGAATGTTAAATAGCAAATGGTATTCATATTGAATGCTCCTCCCCCGGTTTCTTAATGCTTTCTAGTTAAAAAAAAAAACTAGCTGGAGATAATAATGCTACGGCTCTCCAAGATATTCATGTTCAACGTAATCCTGGTGGCAGCTGGTAAATCCTGTCCAAACCATCCGCTCGGGAACAGATGGAAATACAAGGGCACCATCATTTCAAAAATTAAATTCTACGATCTGCACATGAATTCAAGCAATGAGATTTACTTTTTGATGCTCTTGCTTAATTGTACTTTAGTGAGTTTAGGTGAAGAGCCTGACAATGCTGAAGGTGATACGTGGACTTAACAACTTTTGCTGGCAACGCAAGCAAAATGCAGAACAAGCGAAGTCTCTGCTTCAACAAACTGATGTGTGTCCGGCACCAGCGTTATTTGAGTAAACAGCAATCCAGACTCCTGAGGTGAGTTAGCATATGCTTAACAATTGATGTGATGCCAAGAAGCAATACTTTTGGCTACAGAAAAGAGAATAAGATGTAAGCGTTTTAGTTGAACGTGAACACACAACGCTGAAGTTGGTTACGCCCCCAAAGCAAGCAGCAGCAACAAAATCTTGCAGGTTTCTAGAGATGAAAGCTGTAAAAGAAAATCTAGGCCCATCCATTTCATCTATGTATTTCTTTCCAAATGTCAAAATACAATGGGAAAGAAGAGGGCTCCACTCTATACAACGATCAAAAATAAGAAAAAAAAAGACTATAAAAGGCTGGGAGTACAACTATATGGTGAAAACCATTTACATATGATAGTTGTTTTTCAGTAAACCTGTCATATCTATGCACTGCGGCTAGTTAGCTGCACAGCATCACACCATGATCTCCAGGGGATGGTTAACATGTGTTTTGTTCCTATTGTTTCATCTCTACAGATTCCTTTTCTGTTTTTAGTTTTTATAATTGCAGGTTCAACTTGCCCAGTTGTACCTGTTCGATGGCTTGGCCTGGGGCTTTTGCACCTTGTTCAGGTTGTTAGTTCATATCATGATGCCTCTGTCTCTGTTGCATAAGATGTGTCCGTAGGCTAGACTCCTGCACCTGAACAGAAATGTGAAGGAATAGGTAAGTTCATGTGTACTAGCTGCGGTCACCATGTCTCTTGAGGAAGAAAACTAGTGAAACAATTGATCCCCGCCAGTACTAATGTACCATCATTACTCACCATCAGCACCAACTATGAGCCTTGTCCTTCACTTTACTACAGTTCGATGCCTTCTTTCATATAACAGACTCAGTACTCCACGGTGTAGGTGGATAGGCTACTGTTACTTTTTGTGTGGGACTGGAACATTCCAAGCTAAGGTGAATGTGAGATTATCTCAGTTAGTAGTAGGGCAGTCGTATTTTACATGCTACAACCAAGATTCAAGTATTCCACTATAGTTTCTCCTGTGATCTGAATTACCGAATATCACAACTCATTAATTTCAGCTATTGAATTTATCTGGATGGCTTTTTCTTTTACAATTACAGCAACTTTGTACCAAGTTATACATATAATGTAGAAATTTCAACTGTAGGTTAGGACTTAGGACAGAAGTAACGAGGATAGGCTGATCCCCAATTAGAGGATAAACGATTAAACAGCCTGGTACTAATTCTAAAGACCAGAACATATTTCCACTGTAATGGGATATTACTGCACCCAAACTGTAGTCAATAGCATATATTATTAGAATAAAAACTGTTACACTAGCCTGGAAGCAGAATGTACGTACCTGCAGTATTGCAGCTGTAGCTAAGAGTTCTCTGCATTCATCAAGCATGCTCTTTTCTTGTCCTGCTACGACAGAGAGTTCTGAAACCAAGGATGTCCTGTCCGTGACCTGGTAAGATATTCTAATGTTAATCAAAACAAACCTTACAAGGGGGGCACTATAAGATGCCCTTTGTACTTATAGGTCTAAGTCCTTAATCTACCTGGGGTCATTGGTTTCTTAAAGGTCCAATTCAGACCCTGTAAAACAAGTTTTTAAGCACTAACATGTGGGAGAAACCCGGTTGGGGCATCCTTTTATTTTGGAGGCTAGGGGCATCTGTTAGAGACTCAGAGGTATCAAGGATTAGGAATTTAATGGAACCCGATTCTATACTCATCCACAAAGACCTGGGACTGGAATGGATCTTCCATAGAGCTCCAGGCCTAAATCATACCCAGAGTTGCACACCTTTTCAAAATGTTTGTTAAGACCAAGTCCAACGGATCATCTATATGATCGTCCATACTACGAAAATGACACTGTAACCACACTGTAGACATCCGAATATAGGGAATGGGATAGACGATCTGCTGGAGTCGGAACTAACTGATGCAGTTTGGTTTATTATTATTATTATTATACAAAGAGGCAGTTTGGTTGAATTTAAAGGCAAGTTAGCAGATGAATCATAAGTCGTAACTTATTGAGTTCTGTAAAACTCTAAACATGTGAGCCTATCACTCTCATTGTCAGGGAACAACATTTCTCATTGCTTTGTCAATACCACCTATATTTGGTTAGCATCTGAAACACTCATTTATAAAAACTAGTGCACATGAGTACATACCCTATGATATAAAGACACATTTTATAAAACAAACCAACATGGAACTGAATATTAAATTAAAAGCCAAATGCTCAAATGCATGCTACTATCTGACCTTTGAAAGCATGCAGCAAACCGATGAACCCAAAGCTTGCATGACATCAACAGCTGAGCTTACAGCATTCCTGAGAGCAATTGCATCGGCCTGTTGATATGATAGTCAATAACATGACAGAAATCAAAAGAACAGAATACCAATAATCAATTCACTTAATACAGTTCCCAGCATACCTTTGCTCCTGATGTAACTGGCAGGCGCAGGGTGCTTGCTTTAAGAGCCTCAGTTGCCCCAAATAAAGAGATACTGTTCTCCCTTTCTAGTGTTGGCCACTGTTCAAGGTAAGCAATCTGAACCAAAACATGTTAAGACTCGATTAGCTCCACCTATGTATGTCAGAAATGATGGTGCGGGGTGGAGAGGGTGGGTTTGAGTATAGTGAGGGGTACACTTTGAAGGTATTGCCAAAGAATCAGAGATGTACTGTCAAACTACCACAATTATTTTATTTGTTTGAAAACATGAAATGTTTGACATTTGCCCAACAAGTATTCAAATATTTGTCCATTCAAGTATTGGAGTAATATCGGTATCATATCTGATACGTGAGGGTTCATAAATATCCACTAATCATTGCCAAAAGTAGAGTCTAAGTCTAACCATAGTTTTTATGTGCTGTATCATCCTCCTTTAAAAAGACAATACAATATGATAACTATATCCCTATATCATGCATTGTTCAATGCAATTGATCAACAATGGAACTTTTTCCTACATTTACCATGTTTGCACAAGAATAATACTAGTACCGTGTAGCAAGTAATGCTCTGGAAATACCTGTTCTTTCAGAATATTGTGCAGCCTCAATTCTTGCTGAAGGTGTTGCACCATTATTCTTCTCGTATTAACAGAATCCCGCAGGTTTATGGTATTCCTCCAAACATTATAAATAACATTCTGTTTCAAATGACAAGAGGGGAAATTCATTTCATCAATAAAATTACTCAAAAAGTAAAAAGGAAACAATATTCCAAGGAAAATACACTTCTGGTACACCATAAATACCAATTTTAAGGTGTAGTAGATGAGCTGTTCTTCCTAGATGAGCTGAAGCGCTGGCTGCTGGCTGCAGCCAGAAAACTCCAGGAGTTGGGTAAAAGGGAGGTTTACAGAGTTGGTCAGGTCGGCTGTTGATGCTGAGCTGTAAGTGTGAGTGTGTCAGTGCTTTGGCTCTCCCTGCCTAGCCAGGGTTTGAGCTTTGGGCTGGGTAAGGGGCCCGTTTTTCTCATCTCTTCTCTATAATATAAAAGATGCACAGTTTTCCTGTGCGTTCGAGAAGCAAAAACATAGATATGGGCAAATTTTATGACTAAAATTTCTGTCAGCCTTTTAGGTCAAACAGTCATATCACCACTACAAAGCCAATTGTTTTTTTAAAAAACAACAACATGCCTAGTCACTAAGCTTATGTTAACTTTTCATATATATATATATATTTTGCAGCCGTAAGATTAACTTGTGAATGGGAGTATTATATGAACTGTTGTTATGTCATCGTAGTGGTTGCACTAGTTGTACGACATACGTGCATCCAATAAAAAAAAAGGCAGGCCAACTAAAGCAATATTATATAAAAAAAGAAATAGCAGTGCAGATAATTTGCTAATTTTTACCTCAACAGTGGCCTTTTGAAAAGATAGAGTATCTTCTGCACGAGCATTTATAAAGAGCCACTGCAAATGTCTATTGTACAATAAACGCAGTTGGTGGATATTTTCAATTTGGCTGGAGTTCTTCTTCCCTTTTCTCGCATCGACCATGTAGTTAATAAGAGGAAGCTGTAACACTTGCTTGAATAGCTCCAGCACTTTGTGACCGACAGGGTGTTGAAGGCCTTGTACGGGATGGGCTCTGAAAGGCCCTGGAAGTTGAGGATGCAACTGGCAATGCTCTGCTCGGCGATGATGAGCGTTGTAAAATTGGAACAGGAAAAGTAACTGTTCTGTTTGGACGGCTCACAGATTTAGACCTCTCTGTTGCCTGTGAATCTACCTTATCATCTCTTCTGCTTGCCTGAATAGCCAAACTCCTTGCCACTTCATCCAATGATTGATTTAACCCTTTGACTGAAGCTTCAACAGAAGGGGTCTTCCTTGGTGATAGGCCTCTTGAGGTATTTGACAAAGGAACGGGTCTAGTAGCTTTGTCAGAAAGGTCGATGCTTCTTGACTTGAGATTCTTTTGCATCTGCCCACCTATCATGGCTGGCCATCTGTGTTGCTCAACTACCTTCTTAGAGGGCTCCTCTAAAGGCTGAGCATTCTCACATTGTTCACCAATGTTTTTTCTTCTGAAAGGACTTCTCTTCCTCTCAGTTGAAACACTCACCTGCCCTGTGTTACAGCCCAAAGATGAGGCAGAGATTGCCTTATCTTTTCTAGTAGCAGGTGGAAGCTCAGATTCTGACTGGAAGGAGCAAGACAAGTTACGCATTGCTGGCCACAAAGCCATCAGGAACCTTTGTGCTTACGATACGCTTGGAACTCTTGTGTAAGTCTCTGGCAGTATCACGAACTGGTGTGATGGACCTTGATGTAGGTGTTGAGGGTGTTGACACCCTAGAGGAAGGGGTTGACGGTGTTGACGGTCTTCTTCTATCTGCTGATTGCGCTCTTTTGGGTGCTGGTGTGCCTTCAGTTGCTGGCATCCGACCAAGACTTGGTGACATACATCGTCTTGTCTTTGCGGAATCAGCCAGTCCAGTTTTGTACCTGGATGCAACATCCCTTCCACGGGAAGCATTGTGTTTCTCCGATGGAACCAGTGGTGGTCTTAGAGTTTCATCAACAAGAGCAGCCTTCTTCACATCACTCTTAAGGACATCCATGAAGAATAGAAAATCCCAGGACAAACCACATCAATGTGGATCTCAGAAAACCAGCGCACGGCAGCAACCAATATGTACCTAAAGGCCCACAAACAGACACCAAACAAATAGGGTAGCCTCAAATTACGAACATTTCATCTAAATTTCAACTTGAAACAAGCAATAGGAACTTTCTGCTCGTAAGAGGGAAAAAGAAAGAAACAACACCAAATTAACACGTAAACAACAATGAACATTGATCATCCACAAATTGTAGGTGACTGAATTGCATATGGAGATGAAATTAATACTGATTCAGCACCAAAAAGTTATTACAGATACAATTGGTGCCCTGAATCTCTCTCGTGTGTGTATAATGGCCAATCGGGAATGGGGGTGGCTGGACGGAGGCTCAGAAATAGGGGAGGAAGGTGACATCGGCGTGTGTAAATACATTGTAGATCTACAAGGCATACAAAAGAATATCTTTTGGGCAAATGGCAGCTGCTACATGGGATCAGTACATCAATGGAGCAAGGACAAAGCAAATAAACATCATTCACGGAGATTCTGATGGTTTTGGAACAGACAGGACAATGCACATGCATGTGAGACGAATCGGTTTCCTAATGATTTCTCGCCGGAAGCAGCATGGGAAACAGGGACCTTTTTTAATACCTGCCACTGATGAACTATGCACATGCATCAAGGGTATGCCTGCCCGATAGAGGCAAGGCAAAAATATGGCAGTGGACATGGTACCAGGTAAACTGCCAGAATGCTCTTAGACACAATCGACTAACCCACATGCTTCTTGCGTCATTGGGTGAGTAAAACAATCGTTCCTTGGAACATTCACACACCAAGAGCCCACTAAGCACAAAACAAATGATACGGTGGAGAGTCATTTGATTTAGCATAAAGGATCTTACTGCAGGTAAGTATATGTTCGTTTAACCTTTTTACTCCATTATATAAGAATGGCTAATATACTACTAGTATGCATAAACACCTAGTACGTCTTTGATAAATGCACTGCGGAGTAATTAAGGTACCCAAATGACTGACTAGCCCGAAGCATGGAGCAAAAACAATTGTCCCAATGGCCGAGGTAACCTCTCCAAGCAGCTAAGCACGAGCCGTAATGTAAACAAAATCACGGAGAGTCACTCCATGCCAAAAATTCTCAGAACTCACGTCACGCAGCAAGACCCGCCCAATCCGCCGCGAGAAGCCCAAGTGGAGCAGCGGAGCCATCCGAGGGCGGCGAAGAACCCGAGGACGAGCCGCCCGGATTCACCCCCCAAGCGTGGTCCCGTACAATTACAAACCAGCAGAGGAGAGCGCGCATCTAGAGTTCCAAAGCTACCTGAGAGCCCCCACCGCGCTCGCGCTCAACGCATAGCCCAATCACCACCTCTCCCATAGGCACACCCCGATCACCGAACCCATCCGTCCTGCTCCCCCCGCTCAAATCGGGAAACGTGAACCCAAAAAAAAAAACACGGCGAATAGATCGGCGGTGCGCGGCAAACAGGTCCGCCCCTAGCTCCGGAGCCCACCAAGCAAGCGCCAGAAACCTCCTCACCTCGAGAGCGCCGCCCAGCAGCGGCCGCGCGCGCGGAGAGGCCCCCGAGCCGCCGCGGCGAGCGAGGCCCCTTAAACCCGGCGCCGCCTCTCCTGCCCGCCGGGTCGTGGCGTGGGATCTCCTGGGCACGCGGAGATCGCCGCTCCGCTCCGGTGTGGGTTTTGCGTTTCCCTTCCGCGGGAGGGGAGTTGGGAGCGGGGAGGCGGGAGGAGGAGGAGGAGAGGCCGGGGGCGTGCGGGAGTGGAGGACGGTTGCCGCGGCTGCAGGGAAGAAACGGAATTAAGGCGGGTCGCCGAGTTAAAGGGAGACCAAACGGCTCCCTAATTGCGCAGAATTCTTGTTAAGCTGCCCCCGCAGCTGTTTCCACTACGTGTACCCCGGCCCGTGCACACCCCTTTGAGGCTTTGAGCCATCGGCCATGGCGGTGCTGAAAAGGTCCTGAAAGAATGGAAACAGCACATCGCTGAAAAGTGAAAAGTCGTGCACAGGATATGGAGTATTTTTTCGAGACGGTGTGTACAGTACCAGTAGATTGCTTATTTGTTGATGCTGATTAGAAAAATGGAGGCGAAAGATCTCCAGTCTGCAACTAAAAGCTTCTTTTCGGAGGACATGCTTTGTGCAGGGTGCAGGAAAACTGGAAAAGGTCAATTCCCCGCGGAAGCAAGTAGCAAGCTGACGAGGGTTAGGAAAAGGTATTAGCCAAATGGAGTTGCTGGGTTAGCTCGTTCTTTGGACTGGAACTGAAAGTAACACGCATATCCCCGTGTCAATGCCGCCGGTAGCTCGGTAGGCCTCAACAGTTGACCTAATCTCTCGACTCTCGCTTCATCATGTTTCTTTTCTATTGACTGCTTCTTCTATCTGGCACCCTTTAAATTGCTCGCCTCGAGCTATCCAGGCAGCTGGCGCCTGGCGTTCGAGAATAGCAACCTGAAGAAAAATTCCCGGTCAAAAGCAAACTCGTAAGCAAAACTTGACTATATCCATGAACCACGTTATCAGTCTGTACGACAAAAGCTGTCACGTCACGGTTACTAAAGGAGTACATTCATTAGGCAACCGTGCCTTTTCTTTTAAAGCTTGTTACGTATTTGATGCTACACACGCGGTCATATTTACGGCTAATTGTTCTTCAAGACCAAGACCAAGCCTAACTCGCCGTTTATATAGCCATCTATAGTACGGAAATAACACTATAGCTCTACACAGAGTGAAATTTAAATATAGACAATGTGATAGACAATCTGCTGGAGTCAACGTAATAGCAAGTGGTGTGTCTATCTTGAGTGACATGATCAATTTCGAATTTGTCCACCCAGTTATTTGTATGCGGTCATAAAATTAGGTTATGTGCGCATCATATTGAGTGCTAAAACAAACACCTGTGTTTGTCGACTGGGTCTACAAATTACCATGTTAATTAAGAAAAAAAATATATCACTAGGTTTTATGAATCTATGTCAATCTTTATACCAATTGCTACAAAGAAAAAAGAAGATAAATATATACATCCATTGTTTTTGCGATCATTCAATTATCTAGATCAATCAATCATCAAATATAAATAGTGAAAACCTACAAATTCACAAGAAAAAAGAGAGACAGACCTCTAATATTTAGCTTAACAAGTGAGTGTGAAAAGATGACACCACATTTGCCAATAGGGTCTAAAAATTATTTACATTATGGCATCTAATTGTATACGTTAAATCAAACATCTTATACCAAATATAAGTAAATACAAATAAAGATATATGCTATCAGCTGCTATATAGTAACCCAATGGTATAGATCAATCTGAATATTCTGTATCAAGTACAACTAATAAAAAACAATTTTTATCCAAAAAAAAAATCCTTCCTTAAGCTATCTCTAATAACACTCATCATTTTATTTTCTCAAATCTCATTCTACTCCGTGCGCTGCGTAAATTACAGTACACAAATTTATGCGGACCTGCTGCATAGAATGCAGGCGCTGAAGACGGACCCCGTCAGTGTGGAAAGCTGTGCGTGCTCTTTGCATACACGTACTCCCCGATCCACCAACCGCATTCAAATTTGCCGGACGGTCGCGGCGCACGCCCGGGCCGGCCGTTCTCTCCCGCCATCGTCAGACTACGTGCCCCGCATCCGTAACCGAAGCGCCGGCCGGGCCCCCCGTCGAGGCGTCCACGTCGGCCCCCCCGCCCGCGCTCGCCCCAACCGCCACGTTGCCCCAGCAGGGCCAGCTGGGCGGGCAGCGCCGAGGGAAGAAGGGACCGACGCCGCGCGGTCCCGTCCGCACATGGGGCATGGCATCTGGTGGTGGCGCGACGCAGCCGATCCGCGCACGTTCCCGCGCGGCTCCCGGTCGCGCTCGCGCCACGAGTTCTTGTTTTGTTTCGCCGCAGCAGCCAGATGCGGACGACTGCCCCCCCCCCCCTGCCGCCACGGGGAGCGGAGGCGAGACGGCGACATCGAAACGCGAGGTGCGCGCGGGGGCAAAATCTGCGGCCTGTGGACATCTGCACTTGCGCAGGGGTGCCTCTACCGTGCATCTGATCAGGGGGCGTTCTTCAAGTGGGGAGAAGAAGAGCACCAAGTAGCAGGGCAAATCGCCCAGTGGCGTGTGCGTGCTTCTGCTGCATGCGATTAGCCGATCGAGGATCAGAGAGGATCCTGTGATGCACATCTTGCTGCCGTCCGTGATCGTACCATGCGTCCACCAGTGCCATCGTCTTTTTTTTTTCTTTCTTTTCTTTCCAAAAGGGGTCGAATGCTCATGACTCCTAGCACCTCGCTAGCTAGAGTAGAGTGCTCCCCGCCCGGTCCGCCATGATGATGCACGGCCGCTCTGCGGGTCGAGATGGATTGGGGCAGAAGCGAGACGACGTGCACAGCACTATGATTACGTGCTCATAATCGACCATGATGCACCGCACCTACGTACGTTCCTTTACGAAAACCAAACAGGGAAAAAAAAAGTTGTACGCACGTACCACAGCACAGTAAACAATCGGTCCACGGCGGCAGGCAATCATGGTTCGCGCCGCCCGCTTCATCAATCACCGTCGTATACTAGCACCAGCAGTCCAAGTACTCCCATCGTTTTTACTCCTTCAGCTGCGATGCTTGCTGGCTGCTACTCAGGTAGTCGGGCCGCGGGATCAATCCATGATGGAACATATCAAGGCAGGGGGTGATTGGATAATTGCGCATGCTCTGATGGGGAGGCGTGGGGAGGCTAAAACACAAATAAGAAAGGCAGCCACCGTCAGATGAAAATTGTACGCACGAGGCTCTCCGTTTGCATCGTTGCACCGATAGCTCAATTGCACACAAAGTCGCTGCCCTATTGGCATTTCTAAAGTGATCGAACAAAATTTATTATGAGCATTCAACATTTCTGCTACAGCAATTTGACCCCCTTACTTGGGAGTCCTACAACTCACTAACCGTCCGCATTGACAAATCAAAATACCTTGTATAAATCAGAAATTAAGCAGAAAGTCAAGATGAGCTCTTAGAACACCCCGGTCTAGTTTGGCAACCAGTGGTTTGAGGGAGATTGAAGTGGGTTGGGCTGTGTTGCAAGTCAAAATCCCTCTTAATTCCCTCCAATCCAACTCAATCCACTAGTTGCCAAACTAGGGCTAAAAGGTAGGGTACTCGGTGGCTGAGTTTGCAGGCAAAAACAGGAGGAACTACTCTATATGATTGAACTTCAAACAGCAATGAACAGTGGCCCCCTTTGGCCTCCACCCCTAGGGCTTACTAGTTGCACCAACAAGTGCGACAAACCTAACCTTCCCTAAAATCATTGAGCTGTCTCTTCCAAACAAACCTAACTACAGAATTTCCCAGCTCAGCACCACCTGGCACAGCACCACCCGATGCAATGGCAGGCGCTATCGGCGTTGGCGGGGCTTGGATGATGCATCGATAAAGTAGACAAGTCATTAGGAAGATGAGAAGCGTAGAAGCAGCAATACAAAGAGGACGAACAACAGCACACACCCCTAGGACCATGACACTTGCCGCACGATCATGATGACAGCGTGGTTAGCAAAGCCCGAGAGGTCATTTGAGCCAGAGGTGTGAGTCCATCCATGTTCTCCCGTCTCTTGTATTGACGGGAGAGCAAATATTGCAGTTAATAGCAACACGCATAAGAATATAAGCAATGCTGTAAGGAACAAAAACACAAGCTGTTTTAAAAAAACAAAATACCTACGGACTGCAGATCAGTTGTAGATAACATTGAAGATATCTTGCACATGGCCGATGCTGACTTGACTGGTTGGTGAACTAGAGCGTGCCTACTGACCACAACTCCTTTTTCACAGGCTCTCTGCTCACGTCTCCTTCCCCACGCGCCCAACACCCGAGAATACTTGCAGACCCAACAACTAGTCATGATCAGCATGCACGTCATGAGGCTACAAGAAGGACCATATCCGGAGCTGAACCTGGTAGTCTAATGGGTCGGTGATATGCAGCTCTGGACCAATCAATAGGACTAAAAATTTCTTAATATTATATATTGGACTTTTAGGATTTGGGGAGGGGGCGCTGGCCCCTATGGCCCCCCTTAAGGTCTCGTTTGGCACAACGAGTATTGACATGTATTGGGGCTGAAAACCCGCCACCAGTGGAATCCAGCCCACACCGGGGTGAGCTCGCCAAGGTGAGCTCCCCACAAGTCCCAAAAATGCATTTGGCATTAGGTTTATCGTAAGTCTCGGCCCGATACCCGTCAACACACGGGGGACAGAAAAATTGTCTCGGAAGCGTGAATCTCATCCGCTCTCCGCTCGTGTTTCACGCTCTCCCAGAGGCAGCACCACCGCCGTCACTTCTTCGCCTCACCTCGACAACGGCGACAAGTCCCCTCTCTCCATCCCGCTCCTCTTCCCCATCTCCTCCTCCACCTCCTCCCCTCCCATCCACTCCTACTCCTTCTCCTCAGCTCAAGTCCTTCTGTTTCTTTCGACCTCATTTGGCATCACGTGGGTGATTTACATGAGTGACCTCACCCACGATGGGTGGATCCATGTTGCCCACCTATCCTGCTCTCACGCCACCCGATTACGCCTGGTCCCGCCCCCAAATCTCCCACTCTCAGGCTTGGGTCAAAATGCATCTCCACGGACATGCATGCATCCCGCTCATCATCACAATATTTGTGGCTGTATATATAGAAAAAATAAATAAAATCCAAATCAGAAAAGTTCAAACCCAAATCATAAGAAAAATTAGAAAAATATTCTGGAAAACGTAAAAAAAAATAGATCACAAAAGCGCATAGAAGTATTGAAGCAAACAATGGATGATTTCTAATGCACTTCATTATCTTGCTTGTGTATGGATGGATTTGAACCAGCTAACAAGTAGCTTGAATCAACAGAATATTACATCAGGATGTAAACTACTTTGTTCATTGGAAAAATTAAAATCAATCTCAATTGCCCTTAAATCAAGACTTTGCATTCTTCTCCGGGCAGCTCTGCATAACCATTTCTCACAACTTTAGCTCCTTACATCTGTTGCAAAGAAATGATCAAAGTAAAGTTAGTTAACCCTTAACTGTCTGCTACAGAAATAAAAAAAAACAGAAAATTTAGATGTGCAGTACTTGTAAATAGCTCTATATGTTGGACTGAATAGGCGATACTTGTAAATTACTCTCCTAGGGTAATATACATGTAAAAATTAGAAGTCCTTGACTGACTTCGTTATACCTAAGAACTGATCTTCAGCTAAGGAACAATGAACAAGAAAGATCATGCAACAAACAAGCACGGATAACTATGCTAATACATATGGCATGGTCCACGCACAACTACTAAAACAGTGATTATCATACTAGATGGGGAACAAATAAAATAGCCAACACATTTCTATCGCAACTACTAAAACAGTGATTATCATACTAGATGGGGAACAAATAAAATAGCCAACACATTTCTATCGCAGAAAGCAACAAAAAGAAAGAAGCTTTGATCTTGCACCATTTCTTTCTACAAGGAGGATTTCTTAATGATTCTTAACAGCAACGTGAGATACGATTTTTACGTGGAAAACTCTTGCGGGAAAAACCACGAGCGCTAGCAGGGCAAATTTCACTATCGGAAAGTGTTTACAGAACGTGGAAATTACAATGAGACGTCATATCTCCCCAATAATTTACAAGATGATTTATAAGGTGGAATACGTAACCTATTAAGACCACTGCATAACTGGCCAAGGTGTCCTTAAAACCCAACAAGATTTCGGATCAATATCAAATAGGGGGGTCGTTCATGCCCAGCCCAGCTACAGGAACCTGACTGGGCAACGGCAAGGCGTCGCTCCTGCTGCTCCACGCGGTACCCGTGTCTCTACACGTATAAAGCACCGGTTCGTGCGTCTTCATGCGTCGTCCGAGCCCAGGAGCAGGCGTGCAGCGCCTCTACCGCCCGCAGCTGCCTTCCGCAGCTGCCTCCGCGTCGCCCGAAGCCACGTACAGCCCACTGCAGCCTTACGCTCTTGCCTCCTAGACGCGTCTCTCGGGCCCCCCACATGCAGGCATGCAACACTTCTACTGCCCACAACAACCGGACGGTTGCCGCTCCCTGCCTCCTATGCGTGTTGCAAACTAGGGTGGCGGAGGGAGCGTGCGACCGTAGGAGCTCGCGGCAGCGTGGAGGCGGCGCCCGGCGGAGGGAGCTCGCGGCGCGGTGAATGCGGCCAGCGGCTAAGGGATCTCGCAGCGGAGCGGAGGCTGTGCCCAGGCGGCGGTACCCAACGGCGGGAGCACGCGGCGGAGGTGGATGGAGCACGCCTGCGGGAGCGGAGGCGGGGCACGTTCGAGGGAGCTCGTGGTGACGCGGAGGCCGCGCCCGGCAGCGGGAGCTCACGGCGGAGGCGGCACACGGCAGACGGAGCGCGATGCGGCGGCGCCCGGCGCAGGAGCACAAGGCGGAGGCGTCGTGCGGTGGGAACTCGTGGCTGCACGGCTTACCATGTCAGCCCTCATCCCTGCCCACTGCCTAATCGCCGTCTCGAGCCCGCGGGGCGGCACGCAACGGCGACACTGGACCCTGCGCGCCGCGCCAGGTGCCCCGGTAGCTCGGCACCGGTGCGGCCTGCACTCCGCACCTGCAGCTGGCCACGCGCGCCATGCTCGGTGCAGCGGCGCCCAGCGCCCTGCGCTCTGAGCCCGCGGCCGGCCTCGCGCTCCCAGTGGCCCAGGAGCCGGTGTGGCCCGCGCTCCGCACCCGCGGCCTGAGCGCTGCACCCGGGCCGATCGCGTGCCCCTGGCGCCGGTGTCCCAGACGGCCCTGAGCCGGCGCGGCCCGCGCTTCTACGCCCACGGCCCGCGCTTTGCGCCTGCGGCCTGCGCCTCGCACCACGTTCAGTGCCCCGGCGCCCGGTGGCTCAGAACCGGCACGGCCTACGCTCTGCACCCGCCGTCGGCGCCAGCATCCCAACAGCGCTGCCCACGCTTTACGCCCGTGGCCTCTGCCTTGCACCGAGCCTGGTGCTACGGCGGCGGCGCCCTCCTGCTCTGAGCCTGCGGCTGCCTTCGCTCGCGCCCGAGGCCGGGCGTCGGCGTGCCAGGGGAAGGAGCATTGACATGTAGAGCAGCCGAGCACCGAGATGCGATGAAGCCCTAGGAACGATGATTCAGTTTGTATGCTGGTGTCGCAGTAATCAACGAGGAGCCGAGGTTGGATGTTGAAGGCACCTGCTCTGCCTCCGCTTAGTCTATCTACACTCGTGGACGTTATATGGGATGCAGTCCCAATATAGCGTTGGGACAAGCTGCAGCGGGGGACGGTAAACCACACCGCATCTTTCCTGAGGAAGGGGCTCACGCCAAATCTGAGGTCTTCCCGTCCGCGCCGCATCGTCTCTCTCCCCCTCCACGCTGGCAGTAGCGTCTCGGTCGCGCCACACCGCGGAGGAGGAAGGGAGGCGGTGGGCCGGCGCGACCTTCTCTCAGACGAGGCGCCAGGGCTCGAGGCCGGCGGGAGAGGAGGCGACCGGGAGCTCGAGGCTGGCGATGCGGAGGAAGGAAGAGGAGGAGGTGGCGGAGATGGCACGGGCAGAGTGGAGGAGGCGTCGCCTCCCCGGATCCGCGCCTCCTGGACACCCATGGCGATGCGGAGCGGAGGATGCGCTGGCACCGGCGACGGCGAGCCTAGATCCGGCGGAGTGGTGGACGAGCCGAGGAGGCGCCGGCGGATCTTGGGGCGACGACAAGCGATAGATCGCGTTGCCGCCGGCACCTTCCCAGCCGCGCCGCCCCCACCATGGCGTCGTCATCATCCTCAAGCCGCCCCCGCCATGGCTTCATCGTCATCCTCTAGCGCAGCGATGGGAAAAGCAGAGGCAGCGGCCGGAGGGGAAGGGGAGGGGCGGGGGCGCCGCGGCCGGAGGGGAAGCGGAGGCGCAGGCGCGCCGCAACCGGACATGGAAGATGGAGACCGGAAGGAGAGAGAGTAGAGAGGGATGAGGAGGAATAATAAAATAGTGTGGTAGTTGGTATAAAGTGGGAGATATAAAGTTATATGATCGTGAAAGAGTGTTGAACTGTATTTCAAAATCTTGATGACTGGACAGAATATTCCCTGTTAGAGTGGAGGTATAGAGTCCGATGAGTGTGGATAGCCTTAGGCTTGTGTCCATTGACCACTTGCTCTCTGATCACACATTGTTTTGATCTATGAGGTCGGCATGTCTACCAGGTTATTTGACATGTCTAGGCGGTTGTTTTTTTTCCAGGAAACTTTCCTAGCAATTGGTACACCGGTGAATGTGCTTGCTGGAATAAGCCTTTGAGTCTTAGTTGGGATTATTTTCCTTTTTTTTTTGCATATACACATTGTCACCTATGTTCACCGGTGTTTCTTCCGCTTAAATAAATAAATTGTTTCTGAATTTCTATTCTATATCATTGTTTTCTGTCATATTAATGTGTTCATCGTAACTTAACATATTATGTTAATCCTTGTGCAAATGGATTTCCTAAAGAACATAGACTGTGTGAGCGGAGAGCAGTAGAAAGATGTGTAAATGGTTTTAAAGTTGAAACCAGCGGTGTCCTCCATATAGCTCCGCTAAAATTCAAATGATGTTACTGTTACTGTCACTGTTTTGCACCGTAAACAAAAAGAGACGATAGTTAGAATAGTGATGGAGGATGGAAGGAGCCGCTGGGTACAACCTTAATAGAATACAAATTTTGCTCACCATTGTTTTGCCGAAATACGATGTTTTTTTTATTGCCTTTCGTTAGGAGTTTTGGACGAAACTAGCGCGTAAGGGATCTTACTTAAAACAAATTTCGTTCGCCGTTGCCACGCGGGTACTCTGCTGGTACTATATGCTGCGCGGGCTCAAGTCCAATCAACAGGTCCATGAACACGCTCGTCACCGACGGCGCAGCCAGCAACTAGCGTGGTGATCTGTGGAGGGAGTGTTTGGACGGGATTGCTTTCTGTCGCCGCAGCGAAAAAAATCATCGAACGTCGCTGAAGGAGTCTGCGCGATGGTTCTGGACCCTTTTCGGCCCATTTAAGTAGTTTTGCTATTTTCCGTAGCCGTTTCGTGCTTTCCTTTCTTTCTTCCGTTTCTTTTTTTTTTGTCCGTTCGCTTCTTCTGTCCGTCTGTTTTTTTGTCGCTTCGGTTTTATTTCCTCTATTATTGGGTTTTATTTTATTTCGATTCCGACAGAAAAAAAAAGAAACGAAAAAGAAAAGAAACGGAAGAAAGGAAACAAGCACAAAACAGCTACGAAAAATAGCAAAACTGCTTAAATGGGCTGAAAAGAGCTCAGAACCATCGCGCGGACTCCTCGAGGGACGCTCGATGATTTTTTTGGCTGCGGCGACGTATAAGCAATCCCGACTCCCTCTCCAGTTTGAGGCGGCGCGGCGGTCGTTCCGCCGCTCCGTTCGCCTCCCCCGCGTCGCCCGCCACCCCTCTTAGCTCGCTCGCGGCCTCCGTCTCCATTCTACCTGCGCCTGTCACCCCCTTCTCACCGCGTTGCGGCCCCAACTCGTAGGCAGGCAGACCGGAGCGTGGCGGTGGCAACCGCGCTGCAAATTTGTCTGAACCACGCCGCCGCAGTCGCCGCTCGCTGCAGCGGGCGCGCTCCAACTTCCTTCGATGTCTCTGTCACACCTCTCCCTCCTGCGCAGGGCTCCGCGCGTACCCCGTGTCCCCGTCCCACGCCCACCAGCTGTTCGTCGAAATGCATGAGTTCGACGACCTTTTTTCCGCGACGGCGGTACCTCCCTTATCGGCCACTGAATTGCTCTGGGAACCAGAGCAGCTTACTGCTTACGGGACGGGACGGCATGGAGACGATTGACAATATATGTGCGAATAAAATTCGAGAATTGAGCTTGTCTTCTGCTCGATTCACGGACCATGCAACCACGGCGTTGCTAATCGGATTCAACGGAATCAGCAAAATTTTGATGCGGTGCGAAGTTCAGGTGTGGATATGCTGCCAATTCAAACCCAATTTGCAGAGCCACAGGTGACTGATTTGGCGGCCTAACAGCTCCGTAGTCTTTGTCATGGTTTCATCCTTTTACCTCTCGATGGCCTTCTGTGGTCTCGTTGCCCTCCTTGCCAGAACAAGCAAAGGCAATCTTGTCTCTCTGAAGTGGATGGCGCAGAATGGCACCCATTTACATGCTGAAGGCTATGGCCTACGGAGCACTTCCACTGTAAAGGTCAGAGCTAGAATCTGCCAGTTTATCTTGTAGAAGCTGCTAACTAGTTGCTTTAGAAAAAGCATCGCGCCTTGGGCTTTTCACAGGCATTGCTCGAACTCATATATAGGCATAGGGTTTTGTGTTCAATATAGGCTTTACTCTCGCATCATTTGAGTACTGGGAGTTGTACTCTACTTTGAAACTAGGAGGAGGCAGCTCTGCCTTATCTATTTTCTTGCACATTTCCACAACTCAGAATCTAGTATTGAAATTGTTCTGTTGCTTTACATGGGATCAATGTGAAACGCTGATTTAAATAGCGAATGTGATCTGCTTAGCAACCATCATATCTTCCAAGGTGGAACAGTGCTACAGGGAAAAAAACTGCAAACTAAGCATGTTTTGAAGTGGGAAAGAGCAGGAATCAAATGGGAATCACAAGAGTGGCCCACTAGATTTCGTTAAAAGGTAGGGCACGGTGCACGAAACACATGACATCCTTTTATTAGATGTCTAGGCCGATCTTTCAATCCATAACTCTGCTTCGCAAAGTGCTAATAATGCTTTGACATTTCTTGGTTACCTACGCATAAACAAAATGCCATAGGTTAAGCTTTGAGGCCCACCCACTCGTGCGTAGCAGTATAGGTCATGCCTGTAGGCCGAAACTCGTAAGCTAATGCATGGACCAAACCGTTGAAAAGCTAATATGTGAATCATGCGTGCGTCTAGCGAAAGCTGTAGCTATTCTCTGGTGGGGATGTGCATGTTTGGCACAATAAGATGGGACCATACCCTGGGAATTCTCTGATGGCAACGGGGATGTCGATGGTGTTCCCCTGATGCAAGTCAGACAGATGACCCTAATATATCTGTATTTTAACTCATCAAGTATATAAGAGAAACTGAAAATATGCAATTCTCGGTATCTTCTTTGTATCTCTCTCCGTTTGTTTATGTAGAAGTCATCGTGACTAGGAATATGTTGAGTCTGTCTACTGAATATCGGTTGTTTCAGGGCCTCTCAGCACTCAAATTTGTGACCATCCAATCGCGATATAATGGTTTAAATTAGATCCACCCTTATCTCTTCAACCCTTCCCAGCCCCGAACCAGACCCAACCCCCGAGGCCCGGCCCTGACGCCTCAGCTCCTCACTGCCCCTCCACACCTCCTCGCCCCTACCTCCACCGTCGACCCTCCTGTCGCCGGCAGCTCCTGCTGCCCGATCCGCTGCTACCCAACTCGCCCGACTCCCCCGCCGCCACCTTCATCCCCAGCTCTGGTGGCGTCCTAGCCACCTTTGCTAACTGAGGTGGATTGGCGTCTTTGCCACCGGCACCAGCCCAACTTCCCTCCTCCACCCCAGTGGCGGGCGGTGCCCCTGTTGCCTCACCGCCCCCCCACCGCCCGCCACCACCGTCGGGCCACCGGCCTCCCCAGCACCCTCATCGAACTCCGGAGATCATAGGTAACCTCCACTCCTAATCTCGCTGGAGTTCTTGAAAAGAACCCCTGGATCTCTTGGAGACGATGACGTGGCATGCATGGATTGGAAAACAAATCAGGTGCTAGAGGTGGCTAAAACAACCAAGTGTTGTATAGTATAGCTTTTCTCAATACCTTTGGATGCTTGCGTATCGTTGATTTTCACCACTCATTTATCATGACTTATTTAGTTGGCGTTTCATGCTTGGGATTAATGGTGGATTATCCAACTGCCTGCTTGGATAAGTGGGAAACAAGTTTGTAGTATTGCCTAGGCCACTTGAGGCGCGCTAGGCAGGCAGCACCTCAGCCGGTGCGAGTGCGGGCGGCAAACCAGAACTGCACGGGCCTGTTGCCGTTGCCATCCCTTCCCTTCCGCCTTCCCTCCCAGAGAGTCTCCTCCGATCCGCTGTGCTCGCCGGAGCCCACCACCGCTGCTACCACCCGTCATTTTCGCCACCGTCGCTGTCCCCTCGCGCGGCTGCGCACACATGCTCCCCGCCCTCCCACTCATCATGCACGAACTGGGGGTGAAAAGCGCGCTTCGTGGGCAGCGCAATCATGCCATCCTGGACCTGGAAGAAGTCTGCGGCCTCCATCCATCACCATCTCCATCCCTGCATCCGTTCCAACCCACCGGAGGTAGAGCACAGCCGTTCCACTTCCACAACCATCACCATCCCTGCCCTGCAGGCTTGCACCTTGCAGCATGCAGCTTAGTTCAGGTGCAGCTCTCTCTCTGGTCGTCGTCGCATAAGCAGGCATAGGCTCGATTGATCTCGACCGAGCTACCTGCGCTGCCATGTAGTAGCTCAGTGGCACTACTAGGACGTAGGTCTGGTCATCGCCATCCTGCACGGTGCTTTCTAGTGCCCTCCGACGAGGAGAGGATGAGGGTCCACATGGCCATTCTCCTCCTCATCCACCTCGTCGTCTCCCTCGCCGCTTCGGCGCCGGTGGACAAACGGGGTATGGACGACGTGGAGAGGCGGCGGCGGCGGCAAGTCCTGCGGCAGGAGAAGGACACTCTGCTGGCCCTGAAGCAGGGGCTCAAGCTGCCATTGGCGGCGGCGGCGGCCCTGGCGGACTGGAACGAGTCCAACGGCCACGTGTGCGCCTTCACCGGCGTCACCTGCGACATGCGGCGGGAGCACGTCGTCGGGCTTGATCTCGCCGACATGGGCATCTCGGGCTCTATCCCCTTCGTCATCGGCGACCTCTCGCACCTCCGGAGCCTCGACGTGTCCGTCAACAACCTCTCTGGCCCGGTGCCGGCGTCCATCGGCAACCTCACGCGCCTCCGGAGCCTCGACGTCTCCTACAACAGCATCTCCGGTGCCATCCCACCGGCCCTCACCAGCCTCAGGCAGCTCCAGAGCCTCAACATCTCCGGCAACCGCTTCTCGGGCGCCGTCCCTCCGTCCATCGGCAACCTGACCCTCCTCGAGGTCCTCGTCACGGCCAGCAACACCATCTCGGGCGCCATCCCTCCGGCCATCTGCGCCCTCGCGATGCTTCGTTACCTCGACATGTCCGGCAACACCATCTCCGGCCCCGTCCCTCAGTGCATCGGCAACCTGACGCGCCTCGAGGGCCTGTACGTGTCCGACAACCTCCTCTCGGGAGCCATCCCTCCGTCTTTCGGCAACCTAACAAGCCTGTACGAGCTTGACATGTCGTACAACCACCTCACCGGCCGGATTCCGGCCGAGATCGCCAACCCCCGGACTATCGAAGTGCTTATGCTCGGCAATAACCAACTCCACGGCGGCATACCACCTTCCCTGTCCGAGCTGACCCGCATGTTCTACTTCAACCTCCAGCAGAACAACCTGTCCGGGGCCATCCCAGACGCTATCTTCCTCAACTGCTCGCGCATTGGGCGTCGTCGACCTCGGCTACAACAGCCTCTCCGGCGAGATCCCCCGAGCCGCCTCGGCCTTGAGCACCGTCGGTGGCTGGTTCGCCGTCCTCAACGTCTACTCCAACATGCTCACCGGGACGCTTCCCGGGTGGCTCGCCAACTGCTCGTCCCTGATGACCCTGGACGTGGAGAACAACTCGCTCGACGACGAGCTGCCGACGAGCATCGTCTCCGGGAAGCAGTACCTCAAGTACCTGCATTTGACCAACAACAACTTCGCGAACCGGGACGGCGACCTCGACCCCTTCTTCACGGCACTGTCCAACTGCACGTGCTTACAGGAGCTCGAGGCCGGCAACGTGGGGATGCGCGGGCGGCTGCCGTCCTGGCTCGGCTCCAGGCTGCCGCCCAACATGTCGCACCTCAACCTGGAGCTGAACGCCATCGAGGGCCCCATCCCGGCGTCCATCGGGGACATCATCAACATGACGCTGATGAACCTGTCGAGCAACCTGCTCAACGGGACGATCCCGGCGTCCATCTGCGGGCTCCAGCGTCTGGAGCGGCTCGTGCTGTCCGACAACCATTTGGCGGGCGAAATCCCGGCGTGCATCGGCAACGCCACCCACCTCGGCGAGCTACGTCTGTCGGGGAACGAGCTGTCGGGGACCATCCCGAGCAGCATCGGCAGCCTCACCGAGCTCAGGTACCTGTTCCTGCAGGGGAACACGCTGTCTGGGGCGATACCTCCGAGCCTCTGGGCCAACCCTCTGCTGATGCTCGACCTCTCGAGCAACAGCTTGGCCGGCGTGATACCAGATGCGATCGCCAGCATTGCCATGCTGACGCTGAACCTGTCTCGCAACCAGCTCGGCGGCAGGCTGCCGGCCGGCCTCAGCAAGATGCAGTTCGTGGAAACCGTGGACCTGTCCTGGAACAACTTCACCGGCGACATCTTCACCGGCATCGGGGACTGCGTCTCGCTGGTGGTGCTCGACCTGTCGCACAACTCGCTCGCCGGCGGCCTGCCCCCGACGCTGGGCCGCCTGCGGATCCTCGAGAGCCTCAACGTCTCCAACAACGACCTGAGCGGCGGCATCCCGGACACCCTGACCGGCTGCGGCAGCCTGGAGTACCTCGACCTGTCGTACAACGACTTCAGCGGCAGCGTGCCCACCGGGGGCCGTTTCGCCAACTTCAGCTGCCTCTCCTACCTCGGCAACCCCCGGCTGTCCGGCCCCGTGCTCAGGCGGTGCGGCGGGAGGCGGCACCGCTCGTGGTACCAGTCCCGCAAGTTCTTGGTCGTGCTGTGCGTCTGTGCGGCGGCCCTGGCGTTCGCGGTGACGGTCCTCTGCGCGGTCAGCGTCCGTAAGATCCGGGAGCGGCTGGCGGCGATGCGGGAGGACATGTTCAGGGGGCGCCGCAGCGGGGGCTCGTCGCCGGTGATGAAGTACAAGTACCCGCGGATCACGTACCGGGAGCTGGTCGAGGCGACGGACGACTTCAGCGCGGACCGACTCGTCGGGACGGGCAGCTACGGGCGGGTGTACCGGGGCACGCTGCGCGACGGCACCATGGTCGCCGTCAAGGTGCTGCAGCTGCAGACGGGGAACTCCACCAAGAGCTTCAGCCGCGAGTGCCAGGTCCTGAAGCGCATCCGGCACCGCAACCTCATGCGGATCGTCACGGCCTGCAGCCTGCCGGACTTCAAGGCGCTGGTGCTGCCCTTCATGGCCAACGGCAGCCTGGAGCGGTGCCTCTACGCGGCGGCGGAGCTCAGCCTCGTGCAGCGGGTCAACATCTGCAGCGACATCGCCGAGGGGATGGCGTACCTGCACCACCACTCGCCGGTCAAGGTCATCCACTGCGACCTCAAGCCCAGCAACGTGCTCATCAACGACGACATGACCGCGCTCGTCTCCGACTTCGGCATCTCCCGCCTCGTCATGAGCACCGCAGGGGTGGCCAACACCGCCGACGTCGGCGCCTCCACCGCCAACATGCTCTGCGGCTCCATCGGATACATCCCCCCAGGTACGTCGAACACGCGTGGCATCCAATCGTACGCTGTCCTCCCCTGATCAGACCTCTGAGAGTGGTCGTCTCTTGATCCAAGAGTACGGCTACGGCTCCAACCCGACGACCAAGGGCGACGTGTACAGCTTCGGCGTCCTGGTGATGGAAATGGTGACGAAGAAGAGGCCGACGGACGACATGTTCGAGGCCGGGCTGAGCCTGCACAAATGGGTCAAGATGCACTACCACGGCCGCGCCGACGCCGTGGTCGACCCTGCACTGGTGCGCATGGTCCGGGACCAGACGCCTGAGGTGAGGAGGATGTGGGACGTGGCCATCGGCGAGCTGCTGGAGCTCGGCATCCTCTGCACCCAGGAGCAAGCGGCCGCGCGGCCCACCATGATGGACGCCGCCGGCGACCTGGACCGGCTCAAGCAGTATCTCGGCGGCGACACCACGGCCACCTTCGCGTCGTCGCTGGGATTCTCATCCACGACGTTTGAGCTCGAAGACATCGATTGACGACTTGACGAGTAGGAGCAGGAGGCCGGTATAAGGATTCGTGATGCGTGCATGCGTACAGCTAGCGTTCCTCCAAGAGGTAGTGTGATTTTAATTTTAACCGGTACATTAATACGTACGCAAGAACATAGGATTAATTCTTTGAAGATGTCTCTGATTGGTGTAATATAGGCCTTGGCCATAGATGTGTCTGTATTATTTCAGCTCAACAGGGAGTTGCTGAATTGCTTCGTCCGTTTCTCTTGCATGCCTTCTGTTTGCTTACGCTTCTTAACTTTTTCGCCCACATGAATACATGATGCGTGCGTCAAGCACCAAAGTCGGCAAGGCATTCACCTATCTGCATATAGGCTTTACAAAAGAGTAGCATAGGCATGATGAAATAGCGCAGTTGCATACAGATTGAGATTTTCAGGCGGAAAGTGTGGTCTATCCGTCTATGAGCATATATAAAACGAGCAAATTAAATCCGGCCGTGGCTAAGTTGGATGAAAAGTTGCATGCGTGATTAAGATAAACCAAGCGTGCGTTGCAAGGTTGGGGATGCGCCAAGTAGCAATGCCAAAATTGGACCAGCCTAGGCCTAGCGAACATCACTAACTCTGCTTTTTTAAATGTATGATATAGTTGATGTTTAGACAAGGTGTTTGACTTTTTAGCTTATAGTTTAAAAATATATTTCTCCTATTAATATATGATGTTTTTTATTCGGAATTGAGCTAAAAATGCCATATGCTTATGACCGGAGTGAGTATGTAAACATTCAATGTACTCTCTTCATTTCAAATTATAGTTCATCTTAGATGTATCCTAGTTTAAATCAATCTTTTCTATCTTTGACCGAGTCTTTTTTATAGTAATATCTACACAGCCCAACATTCAAATATATTTCATGGTGGATGCAATAGAATTACTTTGTCAAAACAAGATTATTCTTCGAATCAGAGAGTACACACAGTAGACCTGATCAAACGTCGGGTCGGGTTGAGGTCGGGCCACAGGTCGTGTATGATGGACCCGTACCCGACCCGCGCCTAACGCCGGGTCGGGTTGGTCTGTGCACGTTCTCCGGACGCGTCGCGGTCAGTTTTTTCCGGGTTGGGTCGGGTTTTTTCGGGTTGGGTCCGGCTTTTGGGTCGAAAATCATGACCCGTGCTCGGCCCGTCGATTGTTGCGGGTCAAAAAATACGGCCCACGCCCACCCGTCGTGTTGCTCGGGTCGGGGTTTTTCGGGCGGGTTGGGTCGGGTTGCTCGGGTCGGGTGACCCATGCCCAGGATCTAACACACAGACATGCATGTATACTCAAATCTTATGAACACCCAAGCATGCCCTACCCGTATCAGAACCACCGAGGGACTAAGCCGGCAGATATCTAGATTGACATATGCCTCGCTATTGACATGAATTAACTTGCTTAAATGCTTACCACTGAAAGAACAACATGGCTAAATCCTTGAATAATCAAGTGGAATGAGAGCACGCCGGTGTCAAAGTCAAGTCTAGAACTTGAGTCTAGGTGGGCAGATTTTACCAAGAACCTAACCAACTAATTAAGTTACGCTCAGTTCGCAAAACAAGAGAGGTTTGGCTTAGACAAATATTATACTTTGGGATGGAAAAGGTAATATTTATTTATTATTTGTAATCATGATTTATGTTTTTATATATTTATGCAAAAAAATGAATATAATAAATTAGTAGCCGTCATGATAAAGCTAAAGGTGTGCTATACAACAAAAAACGGAGGGAGTATCCTAGTCAATCATGCGCCGAGTCATGCAAGAGTCATGTTGTACTCTTGCCAAATCCAAAAATGGGGCTAATCTGATCACTTCTGATGCTTTTATACACAACACCTGAGGTGGCTTAAACTACCTAACTAATAACTGAACTTACAGAAAAATCAACAGCATCTCTTTTGGATTTAAAGCAAGGGGAAGAAATAACTCATAGAAAGAAGATATATATACCAACGTAGGATAAAAAAACAACCTAACAAATAACCAGGAGTAAAAAAACCTTAAGTTTGATACCATAAAAGCGGAATCTAGTTAGTGCCTATGACAACTCGGTGATATTTGTGATGTCATGAAGTGCAAACATGACTCTAAAACCTCTCTCCATGCTTCTCAACTTCAAGTGACAACTTTGGGGTAGGGGTGGGGATGCAAGGGTCAGACTGAAAATCTCAATAAGCAAACGATTTTAACAGGCTATTTGAACTACAATAAATTAAACTGTGATTGCATCGAGTATTTAGAAAACATCACGATAGAAACGTTTCTTCGTGCCAATTATTAATTATTATGAGATCAGAGCCAAAAATGCATTATCAAAGTTGTATAAAAGCTATATGTGAAACCCCTTTCTGGGATTACTGTAGCACCAAACCATGCATGCAGTTTTATATTTAAAGAGGTTTATAATTATACCTGAACATGTTGAATTGGCTAGCAGCCTTTAGCGCAGTAGCAGGGGACACCGGTACAGCACAGCACGGGCACCCAGGTTACAGTCAGTTTGGTTTGGAGTCGGACAACCATATCTTCATCTTCACTATCTCTAAACCAGTTATTAAGTAAGGTTGAGTATTTAGGGTACACAGCCAATCCTATTTCTCAAAGCGATTGTTGGTAGAGTAGCAAGGTTAGACTATAAATTTATATTGACGTGGATTGTGTCTCTCTCACCAATCACCATGCAGTGATGGACACCATTACCATTAGAGATAAAAACAATAAAATCGTTTGATTATATTCGTAAGTGTTTTGGTCCCAAATAAGGGAGAATTACGCGTCTAGTCCCATCGTATTTTAATTTTAACTTCTAAAACTTCACACCTTTCAAAGATAAGCTTTCACATACCGTATCTCACTCTAGATACTCAAAGGTATATATATATATATATATATAATTTTTTTCTACGTGTGCATATAATTACACCCACCACCAGATACTCTCACTCTCACCCGCCGTGCGACTCATTTTTTTACCAGGTATATGCTGCGACGTAGCCAACCCGTCCTACTTTCCCCGTGCTTCTGGTTGCCGATAAATGAGCCATCCCCGATCCCCTTTCTTCGGTCCAGTTCCCATCCCCCGAGACGTTCGTACAAATCGGAGATTGGCAGCGCCGTCATTTGCATAAACAAGCTGACAAATTGCCGGCTTCCAATCCAATAAGAACCATGCCAGCTCGAGGAACATCTTCGGAATACTGCGGAGCTGGTAAGTTGCCAACCAGTCGTATGTGCATTATGTTTTTTTACCATCGATCCATCAGCCCACCCTGATTATTAGTATCTGCTATTGCCAGAACTTAAAGGATCTCGTCTGTTTTCGACTGGTCGACGAGAATCCGCCGTAGGCATCCATCTAGTCAAAAAACAGTGATCCCACCATGACAAGGTACGTTCTTGGATTACAGATGTAAAATCTAGCTGTTTCATCTATTTATTTGTTACCTAAGATCATGCGGGTAGATGGATTGGGCACTCTGCCCAACTGATTGCTTCGGCTGATCCCTTTCGCACAGGGCTGTGCCGGTCGCCGTTCTGGGATTTCAAGGCACGAACGCGTCCGGTTCCAGTTCATAGTGGGTGCTAGGTTGATGCTTTGCGTTGTGGTGCTGGGGAAATGACGGCAACATGCTCATCTTCACCGATGGCGCGCGACGGCTAGGCAGGTCACCATAGAATCACAACATGCTTTGACAGGCGTACGAGTTTATTAGTAGATGAATGCCCAACGGGTATGCTTGAATACCTCTAGTTATATTATTACATGCAAAAGTATGTGTACGTGCTGATCCCTTCCCTTGAGCACATACCTCAAAAAAGAAAAAAAGTATACATGGATACTCCCATTTTTATATGGCTGAGGTATGTACACATACTTTGCAAAAAAGAAAAAAAAAGTATGCATGGATACTTCCGTTTTTAGATGCACGTACCTCTCGAGAAGGAAATATATATATATATATATACAACGCACGACTAAAATACGCATACACGCATCCGGAATGATTGATGCACACATGCAACGCGCAGCTACACCAGGAAGTCGCAACGCGCAGTTGCCACACGCGTAGCTACAACAGCGAGTCGCAACGCACAGCTGCAAGCAGCGAGTCGCAAACGGCAAAGTCGCACGTAGAGCTGCAAGCAGCGAGTCGCAAACGGCAAAGTCGCAACGCGTAGCTGAAAACAGTAAGTCGCAACCGCAAAAAACAGTTGTGAGTCGTAATAGCAGCTGCGAGTCGCAACAGCACAGCAGAAAGTCACAACAGTAACAGCAAAAGTAGCAACTGCGCAACTGATTGAGTCACAAACAGCACAACAACATCTGCAAAGTAAGAATAGCAACAACAAAGTAGCAACACGTAGCTGCATGTGTGCACCATGCACAACCCATGCGCATGGGGACAGAATAGAATTTCTGCATATATATAGAGAGAGATGATGTCAACATCCATTCGAGAGAAGAAAAAACTATTTATACTCATATGTATATGTATATATATTTGTATATTTGTCCGTCGTATTCAATCCATTTGCACCCGTTGGCTAATCTTCACCATCACAAAAAGGGAGGGAGCAAAGAGTTGATAGCGGGGGAGTGAACTTGGGCTTGGACATGAGTGAAGAGACCTTTGTTTGGGCTTGCGGCAGGGAAATGAGTGGGGTTATGCTGGGAGAAAAAATGGTGAGGAGGGAGAGCTTTGGTTAGGCTAGGCATGCAAATTAAGACAAAAAGGTGAAATAAAGGAGAAGGGAGGATAACCGATGGGCCATGTTTCGGTCAAACACTTCATCTATCTATACTGTAAAAGAACGAGTTTTCAAAATACCATTTTCACTCAACGAAAACATCTATACCTCTCACGTTGGCCCCACTTGACAGTTTGAAAAGATTGAAAAGGGTTAAAAATTGTCTAAAACTGATAGAAGTAGAATGTTTCTGTCATTTAGTCTTTTATTTTCTCATCTCATTTTGTACCCATATCTAGCAGGTAGTTCGTATGTCTTAAAATTAAGTGAAAAAAGAAGGACATCCATCAAACAGGTCTTCTTTTTTAATTCCTTATTTCTCTGTCTTTTCCTCCTTGATGGCCGGCTGGCCAGTTCCTTTCTTTCCTTTGATGTTTTGGATTAATCACTACATGTTGTTGACTGGTGCTTATATTTTTGGAATTTGGATGGATTCAAACTATCTGAACATGGTTTGACAACGATTTTCAAGAGGAGAAATTTCAGGTTTTTGCTAACTTATGAATTTTTGGGACATGGGAAAGATTCGAATGTGAAATTGTGAACCGTTTCTTCAATTGAATTCAAGGGTCTAAGAGTAAAACGGATTTTGGAAACTTATGATGTGACGTTCATGATTTTATGCACTTGAATTTCTAAATGGATAAATTATTTATAGCGAAGCTTAGCGGTTAATTTTTGGTTTTGTTCTCAATAATTTAAATAATCCATGTTTTAGTGTTAAATTAAATAATTTAAAATTGGGATGTTACACTAGCCATTAAGTTGAATAGCCTAGGATCAATAAGAACAATGAAGAATCATTGCATAAGTAAAATCATTGCTTAGTCGTGGAGATGATCCATCGTTTTCTAATTGTTTAAGTGACTTCGGCGGCACAGTTGTAATGCATGTGAATGCAACGCGGAGCAATGTACAACACCCTCTTGATTTCACAGGCCAGGATTGTGCATATCACCACTGATAATCGTAATATCTAAAAATATCTTTCCGTTTGGAATATCTCTTGTTCGTTTTTCCTGTAATTGAATGGCTGTCTCTGACTCGATCTTGTCGACCCTTTTTCGTCCATAATCCACAGCATCTGCAGTTCGAGGTTCCCAAGTCAAAATTTTAGCCGAAAATCGGCCTAGCATTTGTTGGCTTCCACCAATTCGTCAACGCCTTCGGCCAGCCGTCAGCTCTCACCTTCACCTTCCCAAAGATCACCCCCCCACTCCCCCCCAGTCGACCAGTCCACTTCCATCTCCAACCCCCACGAATTCCACAATAAATAAATGCGAAATGCAAAGCTCGGCTTTCAATTCTTAAATCCATCTGTGACCCAATTTGCATCTGAGCACGCGCCGTGCCCGAGAACTCACTAAGGAAGAAACCTATCAAGAAGAAGGAATGGGAGGCACCACACCAGTCAAGAATCCAAGAACCATGCTGGAAGATGATGCCGCCGAGGACGCGGAAAGCCTGGTCGGTCAGGAGCCGGGGCCGCCGCCGCAACCGCGCCGCGGCGAGGGGGCCTGGGCGGCGGCCGTGCTTGAGCCGGTGCGGTGGGTGCGGATGCTGTGCCGGGAGCTGGGCGCGACGTTCGTGGCCGGGGTGGTGCTGGTGTACGGCCTCAGCCAGGGCTTTGCCGGCTCCTTCTTCCGGGTGGCGTCGGATTACTACTGGAAGGACGTGCAGCAGGTTCAACCGGCCACCGTGCAGTTCCTCTCCGTCTTCTTCTACGTGCCGTGGGTGCTCAAGCCGCTTTGGGGGGTCATGACCGACGTCTTCCCCGTCCACGGGTACCGCCGCCGCCCGTACTTCCTCTTCTCAGGTCAGCCGTCCGCCGAGGATGGATCTTCGGCCACCCCTTTCGTTTTCAAGCGAATCATCTTCAAAGCCAGTGATTTTATCCGGATATTAATTTCAGTGCGTGCATGCCTGCGCAAAAACAGATCCCCCACCCCACCCACCCGCACACAAGAATTTACCCTTGCTTATTGTTCACTTGTTTATGTTCTTGGTCAATGATAGCTTGACCATTGCTGGTTGTCGTCTACGTGAGGCTGAAAAGGATTTGGTAAATGTGGACAAATGTGGACGAGAAAATGTTCTGACTGTGACATACCCAAGTGGAGTAGGTTGAATGCTGGGTAGTGTGCTCATAGGATGTTTGAACTTAATTAGTCGGTGAAAATTTATGAATGATTCAGTGTTTTGCCCTCCCTTTTGGGGGCACAAAAAGGTTATTTAGTACATGTCACTTTCAGCTAATTCGTTGTTTTCGGTACAATTTAATATTTCTCAATCTAGGTCTTATCTAGTTGTGTGTTGTAGACTCTTTCATCCATGCATATAATTTCGAAAACTGCTGTATGATTATTCATCTGTATGATTCTGCAATTAATTGTAGGGTACACAGCAGGGACATTGTGGGATCAATAAAAATTTTAAGATTAAATAGGGGGAAAATGGTGACAATAGCTAAACTAAAATGTTAATTTTCAGATACCAATATTCTCGAATGGTTTTCCTGTAATGCACAATGTTGTACTAATAAATTAATTGGAGTTAGCTATTTTTATTTTTTTTTCTTCTAGGCATGGCTTTAAGATGAAATAAGGGGAAAATGCAAACATGGTTGTTAAACATGATACTGCTTTATTATTGACCCAAAGATTAGTAAAGTACTAAACTTACATGTTTATGGCTGCTTACATAGGACTGAACGATTTTGGTTGTCTCAAATGTAGATTCATAGTTGCAGCAATTGTAGACATTCTTATGGGGAACAGAAAGATTCCCAACTAACACATAGCTACTGTAAACTTCACTGATAAATCCTCATTTAATTTTCATGATGGTAGGAATACTTGGAACAGTTTCAACTGCTATTGTTGCAATGGCTATGGGATTGCCAGTGAGTTCTGCTGTACTTTGCTTTGTTGGAATCTCAACAGCAGTCGCCATTGCTGATGTGACAATAGATGCTTGTATTGCGAAGAACAGTATTGATAAGCCCGCGTTGGCTCCAGACATGCAGAGCCTTTGTGCATTCTCATCGTCTCTAGGTGCACTTATTGGGTATTCTACAAGTGGCATGTTTGTCCACCATCTTGGTGCACAGGTCAGTTTTTATCCAAATGCTCTAATTTGCTATGTTTCATCTGCCTCTTGTTTCACTGAGGAATATTATGTTGCATGAATTTGGCTCGATGTAGGGTGCATTAGGTGTAATGGCTATACCTCCTGCTACAGTTGTTTTCCTTGGATTTTTCATATACGAGGTGAAAACATACCAACATAATGTTAAGGAGAAGGTATGTTGATCAGCAATCGTTTTTAGGGATTCATTTTATCATGAATTATGTTCTGTTTGATATCATCTCATGCTGCTTAGTTTGCCCTAGCTGAATTGTGATTTTATACATCTTTCTATCCTAGCAAAATTCAGAATAAAATGACTTTGATACTTCAGTAATTGGAATTCTTCAGGTAAATTGTTAAAGAAATTAATCCTTCCTCTGTTTAACCTAGTGAACCTAGCAAGTTAATTGAAGAGAGTGTACATGCATATGGGGGGGGGGGTAATAATAATCCATGTACAAAATGTTTGTAATGATGAAAGAAACATGGAAAGTACATAATAAATCGATTTCTCACTGATATGCTGATGAAATGCAGGTTTTGAACAAGGTTAGTGTAGCAGTGAAAGGAATGGTTCAGACTATTAAGTATCCAGTAGTGTGGAAACCATCTCTTTACATGTTCCTTTCGCTGGCTCTGAGTATCAGCACTCATGAGGGGCAATTCTATTGGTACACTAACAAGACACCGCCTAATCCTGGATTTTCACAGGTAAAAGTTTGTTTTGTTGCCTGCTTTATGTCATTGCTAATTAGTAGACCTGTTAACCAGAGCAATAGTAATATTTTTCCCTCGAGAATGGAACTCATCTTGATCTGCAAAATAATGGCTTGGTCCTGTACCATCTGAATGTCCATGGCATGCATGACCCAAAGATGCAGTTTGCTCAGAAAAAAAATGTGTCTGCAAGACTGCTATTCAGATTAGTGGGCAAGATTCAGTCAGTGCAAAATCATATTTGTACCGCTGGCACCCTAATGTGTCTTTAACTGCCTTTAGAGTGAATGGATCAAGTAAATGTACTTTAGTAGCCAATTGTAGACATGCCGGATCTTCACACATAGTTAGGCCAATGAAGTAATTACCTTGACTTTGCAAATGGTTAGGTTCATGAAGTAATTACTGTTGCCATGCAGTTGAGTGGGGAAGGGGTATATTGAACTGAAAACTGGAAGTAGAATAGTGCCAGTGAACTCAACCTTAGTGTATGTGGTTGATGCGACATTGGTACAATCCTGACATGAACTGATTTATCGATTAATACTTGCTCTCAGAGCATGTAGGAAGAGTACAGCATGTGAGGAAATAATTGGCCCACTATTTCCTTGCTTCGCATCTTTCATCTCATGATGATTTTCACTTTCCATTATATGTAGTTACCTTTTTAATTTCCAAAGGATATGCTTTATATTTACCCTCATACTAAAAGTGCATGAGATTGGGAGGAAAGTACAAAAGGCTAGAAAGAAAATATTAACCTGAGGTACAGCACCAATCACTCTAGTAAACTGAGACTAGCAAAAGCAAGATCTAACAGAAAGAAACCTAGACAAAAGCTGCCCTCCTTCAGACTCGGAATCTATGAGAAGCATGTCCTGGTCCCGCCAATATTGCTTGCTCAATTATGTTGTCCTGAATTTCCCTAACAGATGCCTTACTTTATGATGAAATGGTAAACTACATTATCCTAAGTTTTTCTCTCTTTTCATGGTTTTGTCCTGGAATGTTATAAGTTGTAGCCAAGTTTAGGTTCCTCTGTAGAAACGTTATATGCAGTAAAAAAATCCTGTTACATAAAAAGACAAAAACGAAGTGATTCTACAGAAGAAAAAACTCTGCAAACGCCAAACAGAACATTAGAACGCCACTATCATGACTCATGAGAATCATACATACAAGAACAGACATATGAAAACAGTCAATTATTGTTGCACCCTCCTCCATGCATGCAGGAATTCGTCGGGCTGGTCCACGCCATCGGCGCGGTGGCGTCCATGGTGGGCGTGCTCATCTACCACAAGTGCCTCAAGGACTACCCGTTCCGGTAGCATCCTCTTCTACGCGCAGCTCCTGTACGGGGTGTCGGGCCTCCTGGACCTCACGTTCGTGCTCCGGTGGAACCTGGCGCTCGGCGTCCCCGACGCGGCCTTCGTGACCCTGGAGGAGTGCGTCTCCCGCGTGGTGGGCCGCGTCAGGCTGATGCCGATGCTGGTGCTGAGCACCAAGCTGTGCCCGCCCGGTGTGGAGGGCACCTTCTTCGCGCTGCTCATGTGCATCGACAGCATCGGCATGGTGGCGGCCAAGGCCGGCGGCGCCGCCGTGCTGCGCGCGCTGCACGTGACCAGGACCGACTTTGGCCACCTCTGGCTCGCCGTGCTGGTCAGGAACGTGCTCAGGCTCGCCACGCTGGGGGCCATCGGGCTCGTGCCCACCGCGGACCAGACCGACATGCTGGTGCCGCGTGAGCTCCTGATAAGCTCGCCGGCCGGCGTGGCCCGAGGCTGACGAGGAGGAAGAGACGCTGCAGCTGGCGATGCTCACTCCCCACACTGACGATGTATGATAGTAGAACATGATACGATCCTAGTTGGTGTACTTTACAGAAGTAAATGAACTGATCAGTTGAGCAATGACTCATCGATCACATATACGGACCACACATACACGGGTTCTCAAAATTTGTTTCTCCGTCGAGAATGATCGAACACCCTTACTTTCGCTCCTGTAAGAACACTGAACACCACACTTGGAAAGGAGTTAAGGTGGTCAGGTGGACCGTGGACTCTCTCCCCATGTCGAGCACAAGAGCAGTTTTCAAAAGATTCCACTTTCACGGAAACGGGTGCTAAATCCACGTTAAAACAACACATTAAGAATTATATCCGTTGAGACCAACGGTACGTGCATTTTTTTATAGAGTATTATGAGAATAAAACAATTTTTAAAGGGTGGCTATTGATGCATTCCTAATATGTTGGTTTAATTAGTTTTGGACTTTGGTGCATTTCTTGTTTCGATCAAATCAAAACACATCTTACTATTATTAATTGGAGATTTTTTTTGAAACCTCCATGTCGATTCTCACCGGTTGCACTAGAAAAAAAAGAGAAATCTAAGAAATTCTCAAAAAAAAAAAACTATCACTAATTGGAGACTCCTTTTGAGCCTCCGCGTCGACTCTCACCTAATACGCTAGGAAAAAAAAAGAGAAATCCAAGAAATTCTCAAAAAAAGAGAAACATTTGGCTGTCCATCAGTGACTCTAATAATAATAATAATAATCATTAGATCTATTATATTTTTCTAAAAAATTTATCCACCATGCTATTATGAAAGATGAATTAAAATAACCCCCTAAATTTGCATAGAAATTACCCACCATACCATTATAAAAGATAAATCAAAATAACCCACTAAATTTGTATAAAAATTACCCACCATACCATTATGAAAGATGAATCAAAATAACCAGCTAAATTTGCATAGAAATTACCCACCTATACCATTATGAAAATTAAATTAAAATAACCCCCTAAATTTTTCGTAGGAATTACCCACCATGCCACTATGAAAGATGAATATATCCCCTGAATTTGTATGGTTTAAACTAAATCTCTTATTTGTATATAAAATATCCACTATGCCACTATGAAATACAAAGATTAACTAGAGCACGCGTGTTATATGTTATATAGATATGGTAAAAATGTATATAGATTTTCTATTAAAGTATAAACACATGAGAAATAATTAGTAAAAATAATTTTAATTTATTGTGTGTCAAAAATTATTCAAATTCGTAATATTTAGGTTTGATAATGATACTAGCCTGTGCTGTGCACGGGTTGATGTACGAGTGTTTTTATAAAAGGAGTTATTTGCATTAAAATGCCAAATAGGGTATTATGAGAATAAAACAAATTTTAAAGGGTGGCTATCGATGCACTTATTGTGTCATCCTTGAAAGAGCAGAAAGGCATGCGCACGCTCACGCAATGCCGTGCGCTCCCAAATAGGGTTTTATTGTGTCATCCTCCCAAATTTATTTTTCTCAAATTTATGATTTTGGAAAACTCTAAATTTATACACATAACTTATGACAATAGTTTTTTATTTTTTTAAAAAAAACAATATTTATCCATAACTTTCCATTATAAACTTGTGCACATAATTGTTAGCCATAACTAATATAGTTTCTATTTATATTTTTTTTACATCCTATGATGATGACTTGCTATCACAATACGCATAAGCTATCACAATGCTCCTCTCAAGGGCGGTCCACGTAGCATCAGATTTTTACCGTCCCTTCATTCTAAAGGGTTAACCTAGAAATGATACAGCTATAGGACAAAGACTGAAAGATATATAAATCGGGGTTATATTGTACTGATAACGTGCACATGTCACGAATCACTAACGAGCCACATATAAATCAGGCCAGATATCACAGGGCGACTGATCAAAGCGGGACGATCATGGCGCCTCCGACCATAGACCAAATTCCATATATACCTACTACGATGAAACTAGAGAGCGTAAATTCTTACACTGTTTCGGTCATTTGCGCATCTATCCAAATTTCTGGGCCACCAGCAACCCCTTCCTTCTGTGTGTAACGTTGTCGGGGGAAAAAAAAACTAGATCCATGAAGCCATCGGCGGTGGTTCATCATTGTGGACTTTGGGCCTGTCCTTCAGTCAGTGCCACGTGCGATTCGAGTCGTATTTAACAGAAGAGCTAGCCAAAGTAGAGCAGACGGAGCACGCATGATCACATGGTACAGTAACTTGTGGATGTGGATACCATCCATCCATGGATCGAACACGACGTTTAAGCACCGCCCGTAGCGACCCATGCATGGCTAATTAATTATAATTCCAACTCTCGCTCGACATGGCCATCGGCATCTTTCTCCTCCGTGCCGTGCACCAGCACCGTCGCCGTGATGCAGCACAGTGCGAGGGAGCTAGACAAGCAGGCAGGCTGCGTCGCTGACCCCCTCTCTCTCGACTCGCCCCTGCTGCAGACATTAATGCCACTTACGCCCGGTTTTCAATGCGTCCACCCTGGCCAGGCCACGCACTCTGATGACTAAACTCCCCTCCCCGGCCTCTTTTTCCTCACCACCCAACCCACACAAGATAATACTCCTCCGATCCACGCTGGTATAATAAAGAAACGTGTCAGCCTGCCTGGCCCCACCGCCTCAGCGAGAGAGGGGAGGGGAGGGCTTGTGCGAAGAGGACATGCATGTGAAGCCCCCAATAATTCCTTCCCTCGCCCACAGCCACAGGCGGCCGACCCGACCCGGCGGCCAGCCGCCAGCTGCTGCGCCTTTGTTCCCATGCGCCGCAACAAGCCTCTACCTCACTTGCTCACGCCACCAAGAATCTTCCCCCACCTCTCTCTCCTCGTCTCCCTCTAGTCTCCTGCCCGTGAGTGTGAAGTGAAGTGAACTGGCTGGAGCTGGAGCTGGAGCTGCCGGGAGCTAGCCGGCGATGGCATGGGGAGCTTGCATTGCCGCTCTCCTCCTGCTGCTCCTCCTCGCCGCCGCGGGTGCTAGTGCCGGCGCGCATTGCATGGAGGAGGAGGAGGGGAGCCGAAGCCGCAGCAGGAGCAGGAGAGCCTTGCTGCAGGGGAGGCAGAGGTACAAGCACCTCAGGTCAAGTAAGTCACTCCCCTCGCCGGGTTCTTGGCTTCTTCTTCTCTCTGGCCTTCTGGGATGGGATGGGATGGGATGCAACAAGAGGAGGAGGAGGAGGCGTACGATGGCCTGGGGCTGGGGGACGGACGACACCAGAAAGATCCAGCCACACTCGCTCGCTCAGTCAGTCCCAAATGCACACCACTGGCAGTCTTTGACTCTGCTCCTCTAGGTTGTTTCTCTTCTCGGTGACGAGGCGTACGTTGCAGGGATTCTTCTGCCAATGTAAATCAGTAAATGTGCTGGGTTGTTGGATGTGCAAAACTGTTTAGAGAAGCACCGGAGCAATTGAATAACTGGCATTCTTGCCATGGAATGGAAGTGGTGGCGCCAACCGCAGAGATGGGACTTGCGGCTAGCGATGCGATTTCATTTCCATGGCCATGGTGTTGTTTCAGTTTTGGGGGCCTGGGCTCTGCCACTGCCAGAAGTAGCACGTCCCAAGTACTTTTTAATGTGGGTGGATTACATAAACAACCATAGGAATAGTAAATTACTAAATTTCCATGTGGTAGGTGGGTGACACACACCATCGATCGCTGATTTGATTTTTCAGCTCAGCTCAGCTCAGACTCAGAGACTGACTGGCCATCTCAATTCTCGTCCCATGGTTTTTTTTTCAGGAGCGGTGGGTGGCGCCACGGTGCTGGAGCTGAAGAGGCACCACAGCTTCGGCTCGGCGCCGACGAACGGGCTGCCGCTGTCCTCGGACGCCGCGCGCGTCGCGTCGCTGCAGCGGCGCATCGACAGCTACAGGCTCATCAGGTCGTCGTCCGCGGCGGCGGCGTCCAAGGCGCAGGTGCCCGTCACCTCCGGCGCCACCCTCCGGACGCTCAACTACGTGGCCACCGTCGGCCTGGGCGGCGGCGAGGCCACGGTGATCGTGGACACGGCCAGCGAGCTCACCTGGGTGCAGTGCGCGCCGTGCGAGGCGTGCCACGACCAGCAGGGGCCCCTCTTCGACCCGACCTCGTCGCCGTCCTACGCCGCCGTGCCCTGCAACTCCTCCTCCTGCGACGCGCTGCGGGTCGCCGCGGGCATGTCCGCCGGCGGCGCCGGCGCGGCATGCGGCCAGGACGCCTGCAGCTACACGCTCAGCTACCGCGACGGCTCCTACTCCCGCGGCGTCCTGGCGCACGACAGGCTCAGCCTGGCCGGGGAGGTCGTCGACGGCTTCGTCTTCGGCTGCGGCACCAGCAACCAGGGCGCGCCGTTCGGCGGCACGTCCGGCCTCATGGGGCTGGGCCGGAGCCCGCTCTCGCTCGTCTCCCAGACCGTGGGTCAGTTCGGCGGCGTCTTCTCCTACTGCCTGCCGCTCAAGGACTCCGGCTCGTCGGGCTCGCTTGTCCTCGGCGACGACTCGTCGGTGTACCGGAACTCCACTCCCATCGTGTACGCCTCCATGGTGTCTGACCCGCTCCAGGGGCCCTTCTACTTCCTCAACCTGACCGGGATCACGGTCGGCGGCCAGGAGGTGGACTCCTCGGGCTTCTCGGCCGGCAACGGCAATAAGGCGATCGTCGACTCCGGCACCGTGATCACCAGCCTCGTGCCGTCCATCTACAGCGCCGTCAGGGCCGAGTTCTTGAGCCAGCTGGCGGAGTACCCGCAAGCGCCAGGGTTCTCCATCCTGGACACGTGCTTCAACATGACCGGGTTCAGAGAGGTTCAGGTCCCCAGCCTGAAGCTCGTGTTCGACGGCGGTGTGGAGGTGGAGGTGGACTCCAGCGGCGTGCTCTACTTCGTCACCAGCGACTCGTCCCAGGTGTGCCTCGCCATGGCGCCCCTCAAGTCCGAGTACGAGACCTCCATCATCGGCAACTATCAGCAGAAGAACTTGAGGGTCATCTTTGACACCTCGGCGTCTCAGGTTGGGTTTGCACAGGAGACGTGTGGTTATATTTGACGACCTGACTGGGATGGGAGGCAGGGCAGCCATGATGTGTGAATATCTTTTTATACTTGCAGATTTGTGTTGAGATTGCCTCTGGTGATTGGAAAATGGTAATACGGTATTTAGTCGTTGGCAGATGTACAAGCATCCATGATTGTTCTTTTTCTGCAATTTCTCTGTGATTCGTCCCAGCTCAATTGCATTGCAAGAAACCAGCGAAATTTTGAGCGCAGTAGTAGTATGACTGCAAACAAACGGGTAGAGATTATGGAATTCCAATTTGTATTTGCTTTATCTTTGTGAAAGAAAGAAAGAAAATTAGAGCTACGCAATGTCCTAGGTGACCAGTGTACAAGACATGTCAACGACAGATGCAGTATCATAAAATTTTATGCAAACTGAAAAGGAGATCAGGTGGTCATGCCTGCCGGTCCTTTGGTGACCAGAATTCAGACATGGGAGGACGCCACGGCCTTTCCATTTGAAGACACCTGCAAGAAAACAGCGCACAGGGAATATACGCACGCTGCGCAGGGATGCGTCGCTACAGAATACAGATCATATCATGTCATACGACGTTTTTCATCGCCATCACCAAAGGGGAAGACGAATAAAATCCAGTGTCACACCTCGGTGAATCTCAATCCTCCAAACCTGCCGCGGCTTGCCTTGCGCTGCTATGACATTTGGTGCAGCCGCTGGCCAACCGAACTCGCAAGGAGATACCAAAGCCTATTTAGAACGGAGGAAAAATTTAGGTTGCTGTGTTTTTTTTATAAAATTAAACTATGAAATTCTTACGTGATTCTTTGGAAATTCTTACGTGATTCTTTGGACTTAGAATTTCTCTTTTTCCGTAAGAAGCACAAGGGCTTGCTTGGTTAATTGCTTTTGAAAGAGGATTGGAAGAGTTTTAGTGGGATTGAAGAAGATTTGACCTTCAAAGGGTTTAAATCCTCCTCAGCCCTCCTTTTGAACTCTTTATACGGTGACTGTGTGCACTGGATGCTAAGGCTAGTGTCACTAAAAGGTAGAAAAAAATATGAAAAACACTATTTATACACCGTAATGAAAAAATAATGATTTCGCACTGTTGACTGACACCTGCAAGTAACAGAGAATACCTCGCTCAGGCTGGTCTCAATGTACTCCCCGGTCGTTTCTGTCGCGCATTTAACGCAAAACATCGTGCTTGAGGAAACAAAAACTACAGAACAAAAAAGAAGACGTACAATGACGGACGCACATCGGCGAAACCAGTACACGAGTACAGCACACAGCATAACGAGCTCACCTGAGCTGACAGTGCCCCCTCGCCCTGACCCGCCGGCTGGGCAGCTGGAGCCGCCCCCTTCGTGTGGCTGCAGTGCGGACAGCGCAAGCGACCAACGAACAGGCTGTGACTGTGAGCAGGCCAGAGGGCATCCGCATGCGCTCGGATCAAACGTGCCGAAACCATTCGTATCCTCCCGCTCAGGTTTCTTCAGCAGTCCCTTTAAAAAAAGGATTCTTCAGCAGCTATTACAACACAGCAGGTTTTGTTTTTAGCCAAGATGGTAGACGGATCAGGCGCCATAATATACGATACTGGTATTAGGATTTAATTATGGGAGCAGTATTTTTCAAAGGGATTGGGATGTGTGTCTGACAGGTGAAGATCAGAGGACAGGAGATTTGCCACATGCAGCAATAGTGTCATTGGGTCAGGAATCAGGAAAGTGTCAGCCAAGTAGTATGCAAATGGGCAGAGCTCCCATGTTTGACTTGACCAGATCCTATCACCTCTCGAGGATTAGATTCAGTCGCTTCACAATTCACATTATTATGAGTGCAGACGAACCAATTACCTAATGATCCAAGGAAAATCCACATCGCATCCATTTGAGGTAACAGCTAGAGATTACCTTAGGGATTGCCTTAATGGGGGAGTTTTGAGACACTATCCTGTGCCCCCAAACTAGACAGACTACGGGCCGTCCACCCGAAGGATAAACCGTCCGTCAGGTACTACAGGTGGTAGAGAAGGTATAGATGGTAGATCAACTCTGTTTATGGTGGGGGAAAAGAACTCTTCTGATCGGACAGGAGTCCGTTTGGAAGCATTGGAACACAGGAATTTTACAGAAACAACACAAGAATTTTACAAAAAAAAAGTTCTATTTCATAGGGAAAAAAAGCATTAACAGGAAAATTTTCTTTTGTTCCAAATAGACCCATAACCCGGCCTTTAGCTGAGCCCCCGACAGAAAGTATTTCGAAAACAAAAGAGTGATCAACACATTTTCATTTCTCTCATGGAGATGTTTCAAATCAATTAATATTTGCAATCCTCACAATCAGCTATAACTGGTGCCGCATGGGGAAAAATTAAGTAAACACAAAATGGAGGGTACGTCCTTGTTATGTTGCACATGCATATTCAGGTACAAAACATTTTTGCCTGACCAACTCATGCAGATCATGGACGATTTTGAACACGGCATCTGGCCGTGCTAATTTGAGAGCATTTTGGGACATAGCTCTGAGCTCATCTGACCTTGGGCCAAACCAGTCCGCAACTATCTTTGCAATCCGTTTTGGAGATTTTGAGTATTTTCCACATCCATTCTCAACAACGTAGGGAACATTGCCAGCTTCCTGTTCAAGTGAACAGATAAGTTTAGAATAATATGCATATCATGCTTAACATAAGACTAATACTCATGTAGATGCAGTAGTTTAATACTGATATTTGTCTCTTGACATGATAAACACATAATCTTATGTGAATAATAAAAAAGGCCTTTAACATATACGCATATCAGTGGCATGCTGCAGGGTTTAAAAGGTTGTTTGCAGGAGCAGAAAGGATGAAATAATTACCCAGCAACTAGTGAAAACACAGGTTCCATTTGACAAACTTTGAACGCTAGGCAGCTTTGCTCATGTGTAGTTGTGTATGTACTACCTCTGTCCCAAGAAAAATGCAATCCTAGTTGTCCAAATTCAAACGAATTTAAGGTTGACCAAGTTTATATAAAAAATGCTTATGGTTTCAAATAAGTATAATTCAATTCAACATGACAAATATTTTCATATTATATATGTTTGGTGATATAGATGTTGATAATATTCCCTAAAACTTAGTCAAAAAAAGTTTGACTTGGTACAAACTAGGATTGCATTCTTTTTGGGACAAGTAATAAGAAACATTATATTTTTCCTAAAAGTAAGATAAACAGCGTTACTTAGACCCTGAATTGGCCCTTTTGAAGAAAACCAGCTTGATCAATTCAATTGCTTTTCAACTGGACAGTGACGGGTTTTCACTTTTCAGTGATTTCTTGAATGCTGCCACTAGTGCCATCCTAAATAGTTACTACAAGGTACGAGCTTACGACAATGTAATTAGCGATTGTTTATATGATTCTAATTTGTATAGGTTCTAAATGAGCCACGCGGTTGAAGTCAACATATAATCTTATATGTGCAAATAAATTTTGGATATGTGCCCATCTAAACCAGCCTAGTCATAATTCAGAGCTTCAGCTTGTTGTATATGATAATATGTATCTATAACAGTATGACTATCTGCTAACTGTGTTTTTTTACTGATCAATTCCCCTAGATATTTAACATAGAAATGGTCAAATGAGTTAATGAACCAGGGATAGATTCAATGTTCTTTGGACAGCAAATATTTGAGACCGAGATGCCAAAATGGTACATGGTAGTAACACATCAGCAGTTCAGCACTGTGAGAACTAATAAAAAAATGGAATATAACATTCCCTAGACTAAGTTGCTAAAAAATACCTGCCCAGCAATATAATCATTAAGAATAATTGGTAATCCACGGATCATCGCCTCTGCAATTGTACCAGGCCCTGCCTGAAATTCAACATAAAATATGTGTTAGGAATAGCACATATATAACTGTATTCAATATGAGGGCTCTAGGCCCAAATATATGGAGGTACAAGAGTCCCTAATAGATTAGACTGGAACAAGACAATAGAACATATATCTCTCACATGTTTCATAACATCACCACCAATCATGTAAATAAATTGTATCGCGTATTTAAAAAAAAAAAACTGCATGAATTGAACATGACTACATGAGAGGATAATATAAAGCATACCTTTGTAATAATACAATCACAAGCACCCATACACTCTTCCATCTTTGTAACAAAACCTTTCACCTAATATTTGAAACAAAAAACAAAAAATTATGAAGAAATCTGGATAATGAACAACTTGCAGAAGGTGTGAAATAATGCATGTTATGTGTAGGCAGATGGGCTCTTCGGCTAGGCCAGCGCTACAGGACACCTGCTACAGTGAACGTCGGGTGATGCAGCAGGGATGGTAGAAAGAGATAAAGGATAGGGATAGTTAAAGATAAAATTAGACTTAGTAGGTTAGATCTATTCCTTAGGTGTCAAACCTATCTATATAAATAGGGGAGTTGTATCAATTGAGATTAAGCAATGAATAGAGAATACTCAGCTCTCCCCCAATCCTCTACCAAGCAACTGAACAGCCAGACAATGACCTAGGCCCTCTTCTGTATTACCAGCTAGGCTAAAACCTTGCCATAACATGCAAGCGCAGTTTTTAGTTAGAGACCTTTCTTTGCATTCAGTATATACAGATAATGTCGTTGCTGCGCTCTACAGATCAGGCTATGTATTTAAAGTTCAAAATATGTTGCCAAAAAATAAAGTAGTTTGGTTTAAGTTCATTAAGCTATCTATGCAGTTGAAAAGGTTGAAGAAAAATAATTTGCTTAGGAAGGAGGAATGTCAAGAAAATGTTAACACTGACACAATTATAATGCTAAAATTATCGGTACAAATTCGTTTCAGGGATGTACCTGAACTGGAACTTTAAAACTTATTGACTGCAATCGGTTAGCCAGCTTCTTATTACGTCCACATATTACAAGTATCTGACCAGTGGGTTCCCCAAGGTTTTCATCATACAGAGAATCACCAAGAGCTTTAGCAGTGGCCTCAATAGGACCCATCCCTTCACCCCCACCCATTAATAGAACAGCAGGCAGATCTTCATCCATGCCTAGCTCTCTTCGCAGTTCATCCTATTAAAGAGAGTAGCAGTAGATACTACAGTCAGTAAGTTCTGGCAGATGGAAAAGATTCATAAAATAGTAGGATGCTACACTGGCACTAGCTGAAGAACTTGTGTACCTTTGGTCGAACTGGTTTGACAAAAGAGGGTCGGACAGGGAGTCCATAGACCTTAATCTGTGAGGGCTTCAGTCCAGCTTTTAGTGCTCTTTTTTCCACCTCGTTTGATGGACAGTAACATCTAGTGACAAGCTTGTGGAACCTAAGGGACAACAGTGGAATAACTATTTCATTGTAAGATTGTACGTCTCGAATTCCGGTAATAAACTAACAAAAAATAACGTTGAGTTATGTGGAACATTGAAGCCAGCATACCATGTTGGGTGACAAGTGCTTAGATCAGTGATGACAGTAGTGAATGGGATCTTATCCAAGAGACCTTTGGATCTTAGAATTCGGAGGGGCACATGTTGCATTAACGGATGAACACTGATAATTACATCAGGTTGGTACTTCATTAGACCTTTTGCAACCTCTCTGCATAAAAAGTGGCAATGGCAATTCCTTAATTATATACCTACCATATGAGAAAGAGAGAGGGGGGAGGGGGTGAGAGAAGAAATAAGACGTAGCTATAGTAGAGCACAGCTTGCAGAAGGCAAAAATGGTATATATTTCTATGCAGAAGTTGACAATCCTAGAAACACTTGATCCTAGCCAACACAGGCAATCATAGGATTAAGACCCTAGCATATAAATTTAGTCTGGACTCTGGAATATCCAAAGTGGTCGTTGTTGTTCTTCGCGCCGTGGTTGTCATTCTTCTTCAATTATTTTTTATTAGTACATTTTAGTTTAAAGTTCATCATGGTCAATTACAGTTCAAAATGTCAAACACTGAAGGCACATGAAAAGTTTTTTTTGTTTTTTTGCTCTTACTCTACAAATGTTGCAGGAAATTTGGGGTGAAAAATCATACAAATAAAAGAAAAGCATAGAAGGGGAAGAAAATATAATAACAATTTTTCCTAAATCACATAGTGGTTACTCAATGCCACCAGCTGTACCAGGGCAGCAACTTGATGTGTAAGCACTGAGGTATTATGAAAAACATTGTACCTTATTCTGCATTACAAATGCGCAAGCCTAGTAATTCATGAAGGCAGCGAGAAAACTGTGGATACCCTTCCATAATGCAAAATAGAAATTTTGTGATATAACTAGTAACCTTGCTATGAATGTGGATGTCGCTGCAAAGTGAGGCTGATGGACTACACGAGGTGCAGTACCATAGTATGTCATCTTCCACAAGGGTCCATGTTTCACCAAAAAACTATAGCTCCTAGGAAGTTGGTTGAATGGCCATGGAGTGTGGTCGGTCCACAGATCAGTGACAAATACCTGTAATAAAATCCTTTTGTTACAAAGGACAAAAGAAACTAAAAAGACTATTATTGACAAAATATCACCAGAAGAAAGGCACAGATCAGCCATTTGTCCATTCTATGTCTAAGAAGTAAGAACTAAAGCAATGCAGATGACATTGGCCGCCACAAGTGGAGAATGTCAACTACCAGAACTCCCCATCATTATACAATACATGCAAAGAATAATCTAAAACTAAACTAAAGCATCATGTGTCCTTTCATTACTGACTAGTTTATTTTTATCATTCCAGACAAATCACTCGGCAACACCAATGGGTAGTACCATAAGCAAACAAAGGGGCACTCTTCTCCTCCACTAAAAGGACAGCATCAATACAGCATTATGCTAAAGCATCGAAAGAAGGTCTTACGGTTGCAAGGATGGTCAGTATCATGGTGAACGGTTTACTCATATTAGCTGTTGTGCACTCATTACCTAACCAGTAGTAGTAAGGATAGGCTAGGACGACCTTATTCAACGCTGATGAGATAACAATGGAATCAAAACACTAATAACTGTACCAACCAAGTCGGTGTGCATAATGTGTAAATCTATTACGGCCATAAGAGCAACACATAGTTGTACAACTTATAATGCGGAAATCCAAGTGAGGCCGCGAGAGTGTCCAAACAAAAAAAAATGCTGCCCGGAGAGGGAGCCCAGCAAACGGCATCTACCAAGCGCATGTGTATAATGCTAAGGTCGGTCGAACAGGACAGCGACAGCGCACCTGGTAGTCGTCGCCGAACTCCTGGACGAAGGCGGCCTTGATGGCCTCGGCGGAGGCGCGGTGGCCGCCGCCCGTGTCGCTCATGAGGATCAGCACCTTCTTGGGCGCCTCGGCCCGCACCGCGGCCTCCTCCAACTCGCCTACCCCATCCACATCCCCTCCGTTTCCGCCGCCGCCGCCTCCCCCGCCGCCGGCGCTACCCCCGCCGCCGCCGAAACCCAGCCCCAGGGACGCGAACCCGAGCGGCGCGATTTGGTTCCCGTGCAGGCGCACGAACCGCGCGAACTCGGCCCACATCCGGTGGAGCCGCGGCGCCGCGGCGGAGGTGGGGCCCGGGGCGGACATGGCCGCGGAGGCGCGGCCGCGCGCGCGCGGGAGGAAGGAGACGTGGTGGGAGGAGGGCGCGGGGGCGGCGGAGAGCGCGGCCCCCGGGAGGGGCGGGGAGAGGAGAGGGGACGGGACGCATAGGAAGGCGGCCGGCAGCGCCGGCTCGGCGGTCGGCGCGGGCATCGCGGCCGCGGCGGCGAGGAGAGAGAGCGAGAGGTCAGGCTCGTGGCATTCGAGTGCGGGCGGGCGTGGGGGAGAGGGGAAGGTGAGCCACACAGCCGGGGAGGGAGGAGCCGAGGGGGGTGCGTTGGGTTGGGCCCGTGTCCGTCCGCCCGCCCGTGTGGCTTCCCACCACCCCCGGTCGGTGGCCGTTGGGGTCGGCGAGGCGTGTGAATTTGACGTGGGTTCCGGCTCATGACCAGCCACAACAAAGGTCTTTGTTTTTTCGATTTTGACCTGGCAAAAGATTTCTCTTTATAAAGTGTAAAGGTGTCTGCCTAACTCGACTACTCAATGTGAAGCGGAATGGAGTCATGTTACATGTGACCAATTCACTATTATGGCCATGTTTTATGGCGAAATATGCATATGGTGCTAGTACAGTCATCTTTCACATTGCTCGGATATAGCGTGTGCTATTGTGAAGTGCATCGTAGCTTGACTGCTGCATTCGAATGATGGAGCAAATGAGATCATGTGTGTGTTCACGCACCGGTGTCTACAAAATTAACCACACACTAGTAATAAGGTCCATACCCTCCTCGCCATGGTAAGTCCTATCATGCATCTAGAATAACCATTGCCCCCTCACTGACTTGGTATCAGCGATGATAAAAAAAAGTTAGAAAAATTGGCTAACGACATTGCCATTTCATTATCCCATGAAAAAAAATGTGAAGGGTAAATTGTGCTTTAGCAGTGCATACACGCAAATGCAAGATATTGGTGGCGAGAACAGATTTTTAGATAGCCTTGAAAGTTGTTAATATAAGTGAGAACTGAGAAAGCATCACGAAATTGTGTGTATAAGCAATTCTGTTAGTGAGTGATCAGCAAAACTTAAAATGGCTGATTCGCCTGTGGCTTTGCAACCCAGCCGGTTGGGAAGGCCAACTGTAATTTTGAGTTAATGAATCTGCTGCAATTTTTTTGAATTAATAAAAATGCTACAACAGTTTGGGTTGGTCTTTTCCGGCTGTTGTTGCTCGGCTCTGGCTGGCTGTGCTGATCGGCAGACCACAGCGAGCTCATCCGATCAGCTTAGTGTAGATATACAATAGGGTACCAACCAAAATCCACAGCCCTTCGGATTGAGATCGATGGGCTTGGCCCCTTGATCGCACGAGTGCACCGAACATATGGTTATACTATGTACCTAAGTTTTACCCATATATATTATGTGAAACCGGCCTTAGTACGATAGGCTAATCGATGTTTCAAGTCTAACCTGGTTCGGACGGTTGTACGAAACGGACCTAACATAACAATAAAGCAAGATATTTTTTTCTGCCGTTCACCCTTTTTGTTGGGCCCGGGCATTGCCTAAGTCCCTTTAGTTCGTCGCAGCTTGCCGCCTCATCTTTGCCTATTAGGCTATCTGTAGCAACACTCATCATCTTTTTTTTTTCAAATCTCACTCCACTCTATACATAATGTCATTTACAGAGTAAAATAGTGTGAAACAGTATCAAACAATGTATGATTTTTCATTTTGAGGTGCACCATTGGATTGAAAGAGCCTTAGACACCGATGCCCCCAATCATCATATCATGTATATGAAAGGCCCAACACAAATATTATATGTACACAATACAATAATACCACATCGCTAACTTAACTTTTGATTCACAAACTCATAACCACTCAATTTGACCATCAGAACACGTCGTATGGCAGGCTTGGTAAACTTGAGAAAAAGAAATAAATCATGCGGGCAAGCGGCGACCATGACATGAACTGAAACGATATGTCAGTCAAGAGCAGGAGGAGGTTGATGGTGGACGAGCTGGAGCTGCTGGGGCGATGGAAGTGGACTGGTGGAGGTTTGTGCATGCACGCAGAGGTTGGTGCCTTGATGCTGGGCGAGCTGGAGCTGCTGGTCCTAGTCGTAGCGGCCGGAGTCGCGGTTGCGATGAGAAATTCTTTGCTGCCGCGTAGTTCTGGAACCGATAAAGATGGACTTAAATACACATAGCTGCGGCCTACCACCACGCATACTAAAAAATATATGTGGCCTATGCGAGAGCGGGATTCATTGTTACATTTTTTACACAATATTTAGAATTTTGTTCTACTAATTTTTTCCATCCATGAAAATCTAAATTTAATTCGTGATTCTGATTAAACTGTAGGAGGAAGCCACACGTAACAGATGTCAAGTCGCATATAAACTACGTTTTCAACGTTCTAAACTTCTAATCTCGATAGAAAGTTATTTTACTCGTAGCTAACGGGAATCATTGAGACAATATGACTTGAATATTCAATAAGGGTGCTGCGACATGTAGACCATATGAAAACGATCACCTAAATTCCATTCTACCTCTATTTTAGGCACCTTACATATCGACTGGAAGTTAAGAGATAAACTTTCCAACCCAATTGACATCACCGAAAAATTGGCTCAGATTCGACGAGAATGGTCGAACGGTGGCATCACAAGAGATAAATGTTTGGTGTGTCACTCTACACCATGTATGTTCTATCTCTATCCTCAACAATTATGGCTTCTTTTGGTGTCAAGCTATGGTCTTTGTGGTACATCAAAATCGAAAAAAAAACATTGGATGTATCGCATTGGAAAAGCATGTTGATACGTCACTCACTGCAAGACCTGTGCACTTTACCCGTAGCAACGCACAAGCATTTTTGCTAGTAAAAGAAAAAGAATAAACAAGTCTAACCAAATAACAGGGCGGTTACAAAATCCATCATCCCAAACCTAATCCGTGCCTACTAGTGATACACGATGTCCTTCCTCCGCTGTTTTTTATTTGATGTTTTTAATTCAAAATGAACTAGCTATTGAGCTATGTGATAATATTCGAGAATGGAGTCAGTACGAGCGAGCAGTTGCGAGCAATGAGTCATCTCATAGGATTGTGATTATATATGGCCCTAGAGTTTTACTTCTATATACTTGTAATTGCGAACCTCATCGTCACATCGTGGAAAAGAACAATGTGGGGTTCTTCCTTCGCTCCTAGTGCGATAAGAGACAGAATGGTCCAACGAGGTGCTGGGCCTCTTATAATTATTGAAGATTTGTATTTCACGGCCCAACTAATATACCAACGTCTCAGCTGATGGGCTAAAAGCTTTGAATGTATTTTGCTTCATCAAGCCTTCAAGCACCCCGCACTCAGGCCAGCACCAGTTTTACGATTCGTCATTGCATCATGCATCATTGGGCCACTATATCCTCGCACATTCTAAGTGTAAAGACGTGTGGCCATTTTTTCTTGTGTTAGAATCGGTTCATTTTTCCGAAGTTCCTTATCGCGCACTCGCAGGCGAAGCTAGCGCCAAAAACAAGGTGGTGCACCGCTAACTAATGGGTTTTCTCATGTTCAAATTACAAAGGAAACCTTTCAATGCACCCTGGTGCAAAGATAACCTAGCTCCGCCCGTGAGCGCACTTATTGTTCCATTGAGGTTTACACTGTGCGATTATTTATGTTTGAATTTAGCGCTATATGTGAGAGATGTCTCGTCATCTTTTTTTTTAAAGTTATTATTAGACAATGTGGAGAACATGTTCCATTTATTCAAACCAAAGAAGGTGCATTAACAAAAAGAGGTCAAAAAACAAAACAGGCCACGCTTCTATTCTACCTCATTACTAGTTTATATTCCTCTCAATATACATGTTTTTAGTTTAGGTATTAAAAACCTATCGATTTAAAAAGGCCAAGCTTAAAGCACGACGGGCTGCGTGGTTACCAAAAACGCGACCCGTCCTCACCCCCGCGACCGGCGGTTCTCGTCCTCACCCCTTGCGAGCGACGGGTCGCTCTAATTGACATCGTTTGTGTTTCAGATGGCCTGGTTGAAAAAAACAAGGGAAAAAAAGCTTCACTTCGGCGTTGCCATGGATTTCTTCCGCCCTCGCTGTCTCGCACGCTACTGTGCAGAAATTTTCCGTTACGGCGACGGGGCGACAGCGACACCACCGGCGGACGACCGGACCGGGGCGAACAATCACAACCAACCAATGGGAGCCAACGACGACCAGATACCGGGCGGCCGCCACGTCTGGCCCACCTGTCGGTGACCGACGAGCCCTGCATCTCAGCCCGGTCACCACAGCGCGTGGTCCACAGGACAGAAGGCCCACCGCACCGCAGGCCCGCAGCTCTGCCTCTCCTCCTTCCCCAGCCTCCCTCCCTCCGACCCGAAGCGGCGGAGCGCCGGAGCCCCTCCGTGCGATGCAGACGCCGGCTACCACCTGCGGAGCCCACGCGGCCGCCTTCGCCCCCCGCCGGCCCTCCCCTCCTGGAAGCTTCAGCAAGCCCTTTCCCGGCCCTTCTCGGCGGGCGCCAGGGCTCCGCCTCGTCGCGCCCATGGCCTCCACCGTCGACTCGCCGGGGAGCTCCTCCGAATTCGCCAAGCGCATAGAGCGCGCCTGGCTCATCTCCCAGGTGGTTCCACACGTCCCCTAATCGCTCGCTGTTCGGTGACGCTTGCTTGTTCCATTGGTCCGGCATGCGAGGTGTGATTGTGAAGCTGTAGCCATTTTAGGATGACTCTGTGGTCGTGGGTGTGGGCGTCTGGCTAGATTGTGCCCCTTTGCGCGAGGTGTATGCTGCAACGAAATATCGGGGTTTGCGATTATATGTGAAAGTGGATGGTTGGGGTCAACCGCTCGCTGTTCAGCTGAACTCGAGACTAATTAGGACACATTGCGACGTTCACGTGCTGACAGCAATATGCTGTTGCTATGGCGGTTCAAACATCCATGTAAAGTCCTGTTGGTACAAGGTGACAGGAATAGTATATGTGTTGAACTCTTGAGCCGATAGAAGGCACTGTTGGTTCAGAAGACCCCATTGTGTTTTGGATGCATGCATTCAGACATACTACTAGAAATCATGTGTTTACTTAGTGATGAATCATATGTTGCATGTTTATGTGTCGGGGTTCATGTGTTCCTGAACAGATGCATAAGGTGCTAGTTTGGGAATCTTAGCTAGCTCTTCCAATAGATTGGTGGGTAAGGGATTCAGCTCCTCACAACATTTTGCTAAACACCATTTGTGCCGGAATTGTGGCAAGCCACAAATCATGTCATTATTTGCGGTATGTTTGGATTATAAAAGGTGTATGGCAGCCATACCTAGAATCTAAGGAAGTGGCAAACTACACATTTAGCCATGGTTTGTGAGCCAAGCGATTGGCAAACTTGGTCAAACTTGTGATCCTTCGTGTGTATTCATTGTGGCAAACCATGGTAGTGAACCAAACATACTCTTAAGCTTCCTTGAGAAGCCACACCTCGTTTGTGGGAGCTTAGCTATAAATCGGTGGCAAAGGACTTCATCTTCTTAAAAATTAGGGGACTTTTAAGTTTCCATGCGAAGCCCAAGGACCACACCATTTCAGAGAGTAAGCTACTTGTTCATTTGAGCTATGTAGAGTGTAGACCCTCCTTTAAACAAGGCTTAACTGCTCCAGCTTTTATGGCATGTGGATGTTTTTTTTATGTGAATATTGAACTAGTTTGGTTCATTAGGAGTTTTTAAAAGAAGTTGTGGCCAGCCCTGGTGCATGAGCTCCCCCCTTGTGCGTGGTCTGGGGAAGGGCTGACCCATTTTGGGGTCTATTGTACTCATCCTTTCCCTGCATTTCTGGAAAAGGCTGTTTCCACGTGTTAAAAGAAGCTGTACAATTATTTTTTCCTTTCATAGTAACTAATGGGAGTATCGATAATACTATAACTTTACAGTGTGGAATTGCATTCAATAAGAAAACATCCTCAGTCTTAGGCATATCTGATATGCTAGGAATGCTTTTGTATCATTTGATTAATTCGATACTTTGTGTACGAAATAAGGAGAAGTGTTCCAAAGTTTTGGAAGGACATGGTGTTGGATACTGTTCATGACTTCATGTATGTGACAACAACCTAATTTGGAGATGGAAATGCTACTCTAAATGCTTTGTTTTAGTTCTCAAAATCTCTAACTAGTAAAAAAGAGATGATTTTAATTACATGATGTGCACTGCTTAAATATTAAAATTAAATTATTTAGAAATAACATTTGTGGACATCTTGCCTAAAAGGCAGCTAAATATAGGTCCGAGTTTCTTGTTACTTCATCATCCGAGGCCGGTGATTAGAGAAGAGAGTTAAATTAGATCAGAAGTGGGCAAACTTAATCTTTATTCTATCTACAGAAGTGCTCGCTGTGCAGTCTTGTGCTGTAGTCTAACATTTATGATCTGTTGGTATGCAGCAACCAAAACCAGTTTCTTGCTCTTCCTGTCAATCTGCTGGCGATGTGGAGTGCAAGTGGTGTGCAGGAACAGGCTTCTTTATCCTTGGCAACAACATGTTGTGTGAAGTACCCTCAAAAAATACAAAATGTGTGATATGCTCTGGAAAGGTTGTATAAATTGTTCTTGATTTACAGATTTTGTTAATACATTGAAATGCAGACCGCCTAATTTGAAATAAGTACACCGTGTACCACTTTTGTGCTCCATGAACTAATTCATTTCACATGTCTATGAAGTAATCTATTAAGTTTTACATAAGATATTCTTCTATCTCAGGGTTTTGTAAGTTGTGCTGATTGCCAAGGGACTGGGTTTCGTGCCAAGTGGCTGGAACAGCCTCCTGTTGACAAATGAGCTAAGGAAGTCAATCATACTGTAAACTTTACCATTTCATAGTAAATTATCTAATTGGATGAGCCTCTGTCCATATTCCCCATATGTAACTATGGTTTCATTTTTTTTCCTATAACTGCACCAGTTCCATTCCTGTGGTGACATGTTGCAGTTATTCTCAAACAACATATTAATTATTCAATATACCTTTTCTACAAGAATATGAATACCAAAAGATGTTTTTCGCTAACTCGCAGATTGTGCCTCGGCATTCTGCATCTTTTCCTGTGCTACGTGCTACATACAGAAAACTAAGGAGATTTATATGTATTTTTGTTTAAGTTATTCATAATTCCAATATGCACACTTAGACTCTTTTTGTTTAATGCATAGTATCATCATGAGACCAGATAATTTATGTGGGCATTTATCTTCGAGCAATTTAGATCCATACCACTCAAATTTTCAAAGTTGAATTCCATGTTGTAGACCATGCCACCCAATGGCATTTCAAACAACATGAAATCTAATTTCGATAAATGTGAGTGCCATGGTTACAATTTTCCCTTTATCTTTCCTTCGCTCTTTTCTCATGGTAAAAACAACCAACATTTCAAATGGATCTCCTTATGTCATGAAATGGGTCATGGGAAAAGGCGTCATACGCAAGTGCTGAGGGAGGGAGGGGCTTAGGGGGCCACAGCTAGGGATGCAAGTCTCATCTACTTTGGGTCATTGGGTTGACCCAAAATTTGGCAAAATGAACTAGAGTGCATTCTATGTAATTAATTTAGATGAAAATGGCATGCCACCGTGAGCTGACCCAAATTACCCATTGGGTACCCACTTACATCCCCCCTATGGTACGTGAATCCCTGTTACATACAAAAAAAAATCATCCAATCCTAATAAAAATGATTTTACCCCTTCAATAATTCATTTATAAGTAATCACCCCCTCATTTATATTTCCTGGGTTTGCGTTCAAGCCTAAATTGTGAAAAGTACTGTAATTTAAGTGTAGATTTCATGAGCAATTACGGGAGTGGTCTCATCTCATGTTAGCACCATCTAATAACTTGACACTAGTAGAAGACAAAAGAGCCACCCTTCTAAAATGTCTACAGCCCCCAAAGTAAGATGGAAAGACAATAACTTGACACTAGTTTGTATTGTTAATTTAGCTATGTTACAAATAGGCCCTTGTAGAATAGTAACTGTTTGGGTAGGTATAATGTGAGCGGTGATATTCACTCTAGCGTATTCCTTTTAGCTGTTGCTTTTCTAGCTACATACCTCGGTACATGTTACAACCATGAAATTTTGTCAAAATCTTAAAACCAAATCATCATTTGGAAACATAGATCTGCCCTGTTGTAGTTGTATATTGGTCTTTGCAACAACAGTGTTGAGTATTGTTGTTCATTTGAATCCATATGCAGGAAATGCTGCCAGTTGAGATCAATGTCAGATTGGCTGCCCACAAATACTTGTGATTTCTGCTTTGTAGCCTCTATACTAGCAAAAAGATTTTGGGATTTCGATGGGATATGTTACTTTTGTATTAAACAAACAAACCTGTACTATGCTGCCAGAGAAGAGAACACTTTTTGACAACCTATGGACAAATGATTTGAGTATGTGCATTTCTTTGTCAGCGTGCTTGCACATATTTCTGAAAATTGTTTGGCATCATTTTCACACGTCTGTATCTGATAATTTCTTCACACATGGAGGGTAGATTTTATCTGGCTTTGGCAGGAGCAAATATTAGACCAAACTGAATTTAAAACTTATCGGGTAGGGACTTTGGATGAGCTGGCTTTTAAATTTCAGAAATGGTTGCTTTTAAAGTAGTAAATTCGATGAGAGCAAAGCCATCCAATTTTTCTGTGTTTTCTGATTGTAGATTATTGAAGATGCCAAAAATTCCCTTTGGCACCACTTTGAGGTCCGCAGCATATCTTAGCTAAATGAATTTTATATGGCCATTCATGGACTTACTGCTGCGACTTAAAAACCTTTTATTCCATAGCTGTTTACTGAACAAGGTTATTAGTTGGCTTTGGCACTGCCTCTTAACCTATGCATTAGGGCCATGCACGCAAAAGACAATGTTTCTATCTACCCTATGCTAGCTGTTTTCTTCCTTTGGAAGTAAACGAAGTTATCCGGAAGATCTGAAGGGGTAACATTCTGAAGTACAAATCATCAAGCTTGCAGTATTGTTGTACCGCTATGGACAAGCCTGTTATTTGTCCCCAGCAATTATGGCCTTTATTCTTGGGATGGTTTTATTTACCTTGGTTGGCTATTTGGTTATAAATTCCATGAAGGTCATTTCTACATCGATGATTATGGTTGCGTGCATATGCCCTTGGTATATTGCATTATTTCAAAAAGTGAATGGATCATCACTCTGTGGTTGCTTTTCCGGCTTATGTTGATTAACTTGTAATCGCAATTTTGAACTGTTTTGTATTGTAGGAGACTATGTATTGATTGTTTATTTTTACATTGTTGTGCCATCCTATCAAGTTTATCTTTGGGACCCTTATCTTAGGCAAAATTAGAGGTGAGTGATTTTGTAGAAACGGAATGATGCATTGATATACGGAATTCCTTTCCGTGTTTTGTCTTTTCTAGTTTGTTGTGGGCTGTTTTAGCTTTTCTGTTGGGCTCATTTACTATGAGGGAGAGATGGTGTCAGTAGTTGAGACAAAAAATGTACCGAGGATTGGACTGCTTTGAGCCATACAACGCAGTCCTTCCAAATGGAAGCAGCCAAAGCTGTTGTTTGTTTGTCATTACAATTGATAGAACTTACAGCGCAAAACAAAACGACAATTGATTGGAGTTGTATGAATTGATTGTGACTTTTATGGCATATTTCTATTACCCAGAAATGTGAAAGTTCTATAAAGGATTCCATAGTTTCTGTTTTCTGTTACTTGACCTTTGACATGGGTCTTGAAATTAGATTTATTCATCACTAGACCTACATTGATGTTTTTTTTAAAAAAATTACAGATATGGTGTATTCAGAAAATTTGGGTCGGTACCAAATGATCAAGCCCTACCTTCTTGTATGGTTGTATTGTATGTGATTGTTGACCAGGCTGTCGGCGGAAGCGACACTGAGATACCCTCAGGAGTAGAGGAGTAGAGAAGGAGTGTATGCACGTGAGCACTACTGCTGAGAACGATGGAGCTCGGGAGACTCAAGACATTTAGAGAGGTTCGAACCACCGTTGAGGTATAACACCCTACGTCTTCGTTTGGCATATCACTATGAAATGGGGAGTCAATTTGCGAGCCCAGCGTCTGCAGACCTGGGCGCTTGGGCTAGCTGTTAGGCTAAGTTGTGTGTTGGGGATAGGTGCTCTACTCCTCCCTTTTATAGACTAAAGGAGGAGGAGCCTTGTACAGAGTTGGAGCATAGTAGCTTTACAACTTTACAGTAGTTGTCACAGTAATGTCCTATTTCGGTATGGTCTTGGAACTGCATTACGTCGCTCGGTATGGCCTATCACGTTGCTCAGTACAGTGTATTTGACTTGGGGTGTCCTGCTGTGTACCCGAGCACGAGGTGGAGGCACTGTTTCTTCTCCACCTCGCGGGCCCGGGTAGGCGGACCGTACAGCCATCATGCCCTTCTTACTGCCTAGTCGCTTCGATCGTAAAGAGCGTGTCATTGTAGCCCTTACTGTGCGCCGTGGCAGAGGAGTGACCTGCTCTGTCTTGTCTGGCATGTCAAGTGATGATGGGGCCTGCACGCCCCACGCACTGCACACGAGGATTCCTTCTCCTGAAAGGAGATCTCCCCGAGGTTTACATGTCCAACCCCGGAGGCATCCCTTGGTTTGGAACCCCCAGCCCAGGTGGCGTCTGCCAACATCGGGTCTACCCCTGTGCGCTGGCCCGGTCTTGCTTTGTGTGGGCCCTATGGGCTCCCTTGCTGAGGCAAGCTGATGATCCACGTGGGCGCTGAGACGAGGAGGCGCTTGGTAAGCGACTCGGGGGGTATGGGACCCTCTTGGGCGCTAACACAGGTCATTTAACGAAATCACGGAGAAGACAACCAAGGCCATCTGTATCAAACCGTCCTTATTGTTCCACCTGGAAGGAAATATGTGCATTGTTACAAAGTCTATTTTACTCATTGAACTTATCATGTAGTATGAAACACCCCCATCCACCTCTAACTAGAATACCCACCTCTAACCAGAGCGTGTGGGGTTTGCCATAGACATTTACTGCACCTAGCGTGTGGGGCTTGACATACACATTTACTACACCTAGGCCCTAGGGTTTCATGGTGAGGAAGAGAACGGAACAGTAGTAGGAGTGGACTAGTGGTTGGGGGTGAGGGGTATGTGGGCCTAGGGTCAACGTGGAGCATGTATGATGTGGCTACATGTTGAACATGGGCAATGCTAGAGTTTGTTACCCTCGTGCCAGTACCTCGGTGCACTGGCACTAAGGTGAGACCAAACATTCTTAATAATTGAAGTAACTTTTACTAAATATCATAAGAAAATCCATTAGTTGCTTAAGTAGTGCACCTACCATTGTATTTGTGCTAGCTTCGCCTCTGCACTGTCGACGTGGATGACCAAGGTGATTTGGACGAGGATAAAAGTCACCATAGAGTGGCCTAGCGTCCATTGCGTAGTTCGAGAGGATGAAGTGTTTATAATTTATGATATTTGAATTCATAGTGTTTTAATATTACGTGACAAGTTTATGAGGCAAAATGGACATCTTTATAGAGAACTGGATGTAAATGATGCGCACGTTGTGAAATTTTGTCGTGCCCCGAGTAGCCCTTTGCATGGAGCTCAAACACACAAGTACATCCAGGGGATCCAATTTCTTGTTGATTAGGGAATCTTAACGTGTTGTCGGGAATTTGTGCTAGCAGTAGCACTCTGCAAACTAATCGCGCGGAGTTGGGTTTGCGTGTGGTGCTAGTTTACTATAGTCCAGTCCAAACATAACAGACATCACTTTGTCCAGTTGGTGCATGATGAGCGAGGCATGCTGAGCCTTGGTTGGTCACCTGGTCCCCTGTCGCTGCTGGGGCGTCGTATGACTCTCACGGTCAGGTTGGTTTGAGACACAGAAACAGGTGGCTCAGTGGCTTCAAGTCCTTTGGGTGTTGCCCGGCCAGTTGCCATTGTGGTCCTGAGCTGAACCATCAGGTGTAGGAATTCGGAATTGTCAATCTCAAACTCAGTGGCAGAGATCCTAGCATTAATATGTTATGGTTATCTTAATTTAAAGAGCAAGGCTCACGTAAGAAATTAGTTTCTTTTTTCTTTCTTTGCCACAGAATTAAGTTCAGCTGGCAATCGACAAGGTAATGAACTCAGCAGTTTCCCCCCCCTTTTTGTCACAGAATTAAGTTTCGACAAAAAATCACCTCCAGTTAGCCTTCATCTCAACCATACCGTGGTTTGAAATCCTTATACCACAGCCTCGCTCCCTGGAGCACTAGCAACGACCACAGCCAACCAAACACTTATAGTATCCCGCAAGTACGGCAACGGCGCAACGCCCTTGCAGTCGTGATCATGGGCGCCGGTCCTGGACGAGTGTTTACTCGGCAGTCGGCACTGGTTCCTGTCTCAATTGACATGCTAACGTGCCTTTCGCAGAACATGCTTTGGAAGTTTGGAACCTGTGGAGCTGAGCTTCGAGTTTGATGAAGGATGTGTGCCTACATCGGTATCACTATGGTCTAGTATGGCCGTCACGGTTTGCCGTTCCGGCGTCAATCGTCATAACAAGGGGGAGGTACCCGTTTTGCGGAGGGGCGGACCGTGGTTCTCGACCGGTGTGCATCATAATTCATAAATTCCGCCTGTGCCTATACTTCTTATAGACTCCTCAAAGGGAAAACAATATGTGAGGCCATATGGGAGTTGGGGAGGAACTGTGTTCCTCGACATGAAAAGGTCATGCGGTATTGTTTCTAGTATGTACATAAACGGTTCGCTCGAAATTTAAAGGAAAAAACTCACTCGTGTCCTCACATCATGTTATGTTTTTGGCTATTCCCAGTGCATTGATAACATACACATTTAATGTATTTTATGTGCGCATTTTTTTAATGTATCAAAGAAATTAAAAAGGAGAGAGAAAAATTGTATGTTGAGGAGAAGATACCGCTTAAACACAAGATCATAGACATTCAAATATGAACTATCTGAGTGTCCCACAATTCATACGCTCACACATATCTAGCAATTAATTATTTTATGCACACCAAGAAACAATCTATTATATTATGCATTTAGGATAATTGTATTTTTTTACTATCATATAACTTATAAATTTTGGATATTGTGATAAGATACAATAGATTAGGAATAACCTTAGCAGTGGAAACAAAGTGATTAGTGGGCAATAACTTTCAGGTCAAACAACTGTAGATTAGTCAGTTCGAGATATTACAGACTGTTAAAACATTTTTCCCTGGAGACGTCTGCAGTTTTTCGAAGAGAAGTGAATGAAGTATTTAAAGATGAAAGCGAGATTAATCCGCCCATCGGGCTCAAGGGTTCAAATACTAAACGGGGAGTCCTATATCTAAATTCGAATATTTAATATCCGATATGTATTTATATTCGTACCCTAAGATTCAAAGTTTGATGTGTTTACTATTGACATGGGATGTATATTAATATTCGATACATCTCAACACTATCCGTACCTAAATCTGATATAATAATAATAATAATAATAATAATAATAATAATAATAATAATAATAATACGTATTTGTATTTGCATGTATATTTTTGTATATGATGTTTGGTCTCTAGAAGTATTTGATCCAAATAGAAATCCCGACGAGGTTGATAAAAGGTCTGCTTCCACCTGGCTTTACGAAAAATTAAGCATTTTTCTAGGGCAGAACAGATAGAAGGTACTTTCTCTTACGACCATTTGGAAGTTGAAAGTGGGTGTCATGGTAGAATCTAGAATTGGTATTGGCACCCTCTAATTATAATTCCGTCATTTGGTGCCCTTGGCATTGGTAGGTGGCGAGCCCCAATGCCCAAGGAATTCACCCATGCTTCACAAGCTCTCACGCGATTCCAAGCTATCCCCTTCCATATTCAGCTGAATTACATTTCAATTCCTTTCTTGTGATTTTCCATGCCATCCAAACACCAGCATCGAATCAAGGCCCATTTTAATGCCAGTCAGATTTGGTATTGGATCCATTTCAATTCCGTGGCCCTCTCAATGTCGGCATCCAAATGGAGCATTAGTGAAAATGTATGTTTATCTAGCTTTGTCCTAATTTAATACTTTTTTATCTCTGACTTTTGATATATAAAAGTATATATGGACTGAGAACATGAGATTAGCGGAACACACTTTCATATAATTTTTTGTTAAAATAATTTATTTTGATAGATTTACTAGTCTAAAAAAGTGTTATATTGGAGGCTGCAAGCATGTCCAAATAGACATATTTCTGAAATAAACATCAATTTGAATTCATGCTTTTCTTCTGGTTCAGCAGAAATTCTGACATATTTCAGAACACATCCAGAAAAGATAGGGTATGTTTGGCAGCTCTTTCCCGCGTGGCCTGGCTCCAGTTTGTGGCCAGCCTAGAGCTGCCCAGGCTACCGTAGTGCAGGAGGTTTTGTTTGGTTGCATTGTCCACGTAGCGTGTCCTGTAAAAAATCTTGTTTGTTTGTTTCCAGATCTCAACTGTCCCTCTTCTCCTCTCCTCCGCTCTCTCGCTCCTCCAAGCGCACCCGTCGCCGCCGGAACCGCCGCCGGCCCCTCTTCTGCCAGCAGCCTCGCCCTCCCTCCACTGCCATGCGCCAGCCCGTGTTGCCCTCCCCTCCCCCGCGGCCGTCGGTGGCCTCGCGTTGGTCGCGCTGCCCTCTCCTCCCCCGCAGCGCACGCCGCACCTCGATGTCGGTCACCAACTCCTCCGCAGCGCCGACCGCGGTTGCGACAGCCATCCCCGACGACCCTGACACCATGCACCGCTGCGTTGTGCCCCTCGCCGCGGTCGTCACGCCCGCGCGCGCGTTCCGGACCCCTCCACCGTGTCCCCGCCGCCGCTCCCGTACCGTCTGCATCGCTGCAAGCTGCCGCAGGAGCTCCCCGCCGCCGCCGCCGCAGGAGCCCCCTCTCGCCCCCGCCGCAACAGCTCCCCGCGGCCGCCCCGCGGCCGCGCCGCAGGAGCTCCCCCTCGCCCCCGCCGCGACACCTCCCCGTGGCCGTCGGCGAGATCCAGGCGGCGCTGCTGGGCCCTCCTCCTCTTCCTTCTTCCCAGCACTGCTGGGCTACGACGCGGCGAGGATGACGAGGCGACGCGCGGGCGACGTGTTGGTGGGAGCCCGCAGGAGCTCGGCGGGGGCAGCGGGGGCCTGGCCACGGGAAAACGGCCTCCGGCTGCATTGCGGTGGCCTGGCTAGGAGAACGAATCAGATAACCAAACACTGGGCCTCACACAACGGTGGCCTGTCCAGCCCCTGGCTCACCTACCAAACAGCCCTATAACACTTTGTCTGACGAGATAAGAGTAAAACTCCTGAAGGAATGCATATATACTTTGTCTTTCTTTCCATTTACATCAAACGGTGACAATTTGCACCAACTTTGCAGCACACGGATTAAGCTAGTGGTCAAAATCTTTATTGCAGCAGTCTCACTCAAAAATTTCTTTTCCAATGCACTCTGTTGACGCCTCGCATCCTCTTATTTTCGTACCACAGTACCATCATGCATTGAGGTCGTTGAAAGTTGTCAAACACGACGCTTTACATTGTGCTGTCAATTTAAATAGGCACTTCCACTCTTGATGTAGGCCAGTGCGGCCGAAAAGCAGTGCAACGTGAAAATTGAGGATAGTCGGTGCTTATCTCATGGAATGCGTTTGCCCCTCCTTTTTTCTAACTCATTTTGAGAATTTTGCCCTTTTTATTAGGCATGTGATGATTGCAGAACGAAGAGATGATTTTCTAACATCCCGTCTCTACATAAACCAGATATGCATTTACATCAACTTCGTAAACATCTCATGCCTAGTTCGACAATTCTTGGATTAAAGGGGATAGTATTGAATTAAAATGGATTGAGAGGGATTCTGACTTGTTATGGATTTAAACCCACCACAATCCAGCCTATCCACTTCACTACAAGAGTTGCCAAACCAGCCCTCGGCGGGAGGAGCCATGCACCCACCACCGCATCAAGGGTGCTTTGGACTGAAAAATCCAATTCAGCTATGTTCACCCTATGTGAATGTTTGTCATTTTGCTATTAGAAGATGAGGGAAATCTATTTATCTAATTAGGATTAGTGTTTTGGGTTTAAGTTGTTACCGGTGTTTGGGTAGAAGAAGGTACCAATTGTTAGCTATAGCGCTAGTGGCGGCAACCTCCCCAGTGGTTGTGGGTGGATGGGGTGGGGAGGTGACAAGGGTACTATTGGTAAAACGCCAACATCAATGCCAACGGAAAGCACGGACAGCTAGGACGACCATCGGAATAGTTAGCAAAGGGCGGGCCATATGCCAGTGGTCAAGTGGCATGACGGTCGTCGTGGTCGCTAACATACAGGAGGACCAATGTGGACCTAGGAATTAGATAAATAGATAATGTGTACTCAAAATTTCAAAAGATAAAGATTAATATTGCTAACTACATGTATATAGTATATATGAGTTGGTTTCACATACATAACAAGTTTAGTTGGGCATGCCTCAACGCAAAAGGGCAAAGGGAGAGGGAGGAATTTAGGGCAATGTAGGCTAACAATGTGTTGAAATCCATTCACTATATTCTAAGGCATATTTGGTTTGTGGCCAAGCACGATGAAATCAAATTTTGGCGCACATTTGTGTGTGTGGCTCGAGGCTAACATTTGATCAAACAGCTCATTTTCTATTAATCTCCGTTTGGACTTGGCCAATATTTAGCCAGATCAAAATTTATCTCGGTAAATGGTAACTATAGGTGAGCGTTAATCCAGTGCGCGTTCACCACGCAATCAGTGGACGCCCGTGTTTCGCCTTCCGAGCCGGAAATGGCAACAACGAGATCTTGGAGAGAGGAGGCCCCATGTCTCAGACAGAGTTCACATGACCGAAAAGGCCCGAGCAGAGGCGAGAGCAAGACGTGGCGCGCGGGCTACCATCGGATCTCGCATCCTCGACAGCGCCGGCGGCCGGGGCCCGAAGCCACGCGAGGCCACGGCGCACGCTGCCGCCGTGGGGCTTTGCGTTTACGGGCTACAGGCGCCAGCCCAGAGTGCCAGTGCCAGCAGATGAGCAGAGTGCCCGGCTGCCCGCCCCCTCGCGCACAGTTCGCAGCTCGCTACGCGCCTACGCTACACTACGGACAAGGAGGCCGTTCTTCGCCGGCCAATCAGATCGGGGACGGGTATAAAAATTTAGAGAGAGAGAGAGGGAGGGGAGAGAGAAAGGCCGGCATCATCCTCTCTCTCTCCCGTCTCTCTTGTCTTCCTTCCTCCTCTGCTGCTCATTTGGCACCTGCGCTGCTCTCCAAACATCAACTAATTTTGCCGCCCCATCACCCCTGCACTGCACCCAGTCCAATCTCCCCTTCCGCATCTTTAAAACGGCCACGGCCAGGAGGCCACCATAGCTAGCTAGCCACCAATCTCTCCCTCCTCCTCCTCCTCCTCCTCTTCCTGCCGCCTCTCTCTCTCTCTCTCTCTCTCTTTCTCTCTCTGTTCTTCTCCACATCCGCAATGGCGAAGCCGCGCAAGAGCAGCGCCGCCGCCGCCAACAGCAACAGCACCAGCGCCAGCAGCGGCAGCGCCGCCGGCTACCTCGCGGCGCGCGTGAAGCCGAAGCGCACGCGGAAGAGCGTGCCCCGGGAGTCCCCCTCACAGCGCAGCTCCGTCTACCGCGGCGTCACACGGTACGTGCGCGCGTCACAGTCACGCGTGAGGCCATGGCCAGCCAGCTGCAGCTACTGATGATCGCTCGCTCGCTCACTCGGTCTGCTGCTTCATTCTCCGGTGCATCATCGCTGGCAGGCACCGGTGGACGGGGAGGTTCGAGGCTCACCTGTGGGACAAGAACAGCTGGAACGAGTCCCAGAACAAGAAGGGCAAGCAAGGTCAGTCTAATCCTCTTATTAGCTCCATTTAGCTGGACCATTATTTACCGCTGCATAGCTAGGCCCCCACACGCAGCAACACCTTATTGCTCTAATCTGTCTGATCCATCCTGCTAGCAGTAGCAGTACATTTTTTTTTTTTAAAAAGGGACAGGACTTTAGCTGACCCTTGCCAGTGAGAACCTTATTAGTGTATAGTAAATTACGAAGATACGTTTCTTGATTGATTCAGAAGAAGATGGCATGCATGTGTCTGACCTGACCACCCTGTTCTTGCTGCTCTGTGTTGTTGTTGGTGCATGCAGTTTACCTCGGTGAGGCTCTCTCGACTCACGGCCTTGGCATGACATGAGAGGATCATCGGAGGACCTCTCTTGCTCTGCTCTCTCTCAAAAAGGGAAAAAAATAAACTACTAGTAATTTCCGTCACTAGCTCATCGTCGTTCTTCGTCTCCCTCCCTCCCCGCATGCAGGCGCGTACGACGACGAGGAGGCAGCGGCGCGGGCGTATGACTTGGCGGCATTGAAGTACTGGGGCCCCGACACCATCCTCAACTTCCCGGTACCGCCAAAATTCATTCACTGGTCGCACGCGCCACCATCATTCCCCGCCCCGCGCAATTATTCATTCACCCTTGCATTTATCCGTCCCAAACGGTTTTTTTTTAAAAAAAAGAAAAGAAAAGTTGTATCCTCACTTCAATTCAGAGTGCCATGTCGTGAGGAAATTTCATTTACTAGATCTTTCTTTTATCCGGTCTCTAGATTTTAGCATTTGAGCATGCTTCTTTCTGAATATTCAGAATCTCTGAAGTCTGAACTCTTCCAAAATTCAGAGTTACAGATTTTATTTTATTTTTTTGCTGTTTTTTTTGGCACTCGGAGCACATGAACCATTGAACCTGCACTGCATGTGGGAGGATGTTTTTTTCCCCTTTTTTTGGCTTACTGAAATTTATACTTATGTCGCAGGCGTCTGCATATGAAGAAGAGCTGAAAGAAATGGAGGGCCAGTCCAGAGAAGAGTATATTGGATCCTTGAGGAGGTGAGCCTTTCCTTTGACAACCGACTTCTCGGCGGTTAATTTGTTGTAAAAAGCGCCGATTCACTCAATGGAATCACACCCGTGCATGTTTAACCAAATAATCAGGTCCATGAAATTTATCCACAGGAAAAGCAGTGGGTTCTCCAGGGGTGTCTCCAAATACAGAGGCGTCGCGAGGTAACACCACCTTACCTTCATCTGACGGCTTTGAACCCGTTCTGCTGAAGAGGAAACCTCAACCACGTGGCAGAACTGGATATATAAAAAAAGATAAAAATAGCATGGATTCTTATCTACTGTATTTTTTTTTAAAAAATTTCCAGACATCACCACAACGGGAGATGGGAAGCGAGGATTGGCCGTGTTTTTGGAAACAAGTATCTCTACCTCGGGACCTACGGTAAATTCGCTTTCCTACAAAAAACAATATATAGCTATTCTTTCTGAAAAATACAAAAACCGATGACATAGTAGGAGTATATATAACGTTATAAAGTGTATTGATCTTTGGAGCTTCTATAAACCAGTCCTATATGGGATTCCGTACGTGGAGCTCTATACATATGTCTAAAAGCCAGATCTCAGTAGCGTCGAGAGTGCAAGTTGTTCGGGCAACTGCACTGCAGGCTACAGCTACAACAGTGGAGGATGCGTGGCCCCCTAGTGACGAATGTGCCCTCACATCGGGTACGAATTCATTGACCATACGAATGAATTCCCAACCAATTCCTGCATCCCACTGACTGTAATCACTTGATGAGACTCCACCAACAGCGTCAAAGTCCAAGCCACGTGTTCCGAGCGAGCGCCGAAGGCTCGTTTGGAACGCAGGAATTCCGTCACAGCACCGAAAAATCCACGACGACCGACCGAAAGAGAAATCCAGGAGATGAGAATTCCTGCAGCTGATGTTTGCAAGAATTCTGTTTTTTTTTCTTCTATAGTTCTATCCCATGGCCACGACGTTTGTCCCCGCGATTTATGACTAGTCTACGATCACCAATAAGTCGGCTAATGGTCTACAGTAGAATAGATGGAGACAGTTGGGGGCGAGCAGCGGCTGATGCAAGGAGGCGAGGCCATTTGGGTGACTGGCGGCCACTTCAATTCCGGTTAGTTGGGGGAGTTAGACGCAGTGACCTCAGTGAGGTCGACCCGCCTGGCCATGGCCATGGCCAGCAGCAGTGCAGGTGCAGTGCAGCACCACCAACATCCAACGGTCCCCCACCCTTCCACCCCTGTGCCGCTCGGAGCCTACATCCATTAACACATGGATTAGCACTATTAATTAATGCCCATCAATGCAGTACTCTCCGGAGGAGCAAAGATGGGCACGATGGATGTGTGCTTCAACTGCACTGTCCCTAGCAGCAACACACGAACGCAGCTGCACCTAATCCTCCGCTGAAACCCTCCTCCCACACGCCGTGTTCGGCGCAGCAGCAGCGCCCCGTCCGCGATTGGATTTGGAACGCCGGAACTCTTTTCTTTCTATAGCAGATTTGCTAGAATTCTTGGCCAGATTAAAGAAAAACAAGATGAATCGCAGCGATTCCTAAAGAAACATTCTAAACACGTGTATGAAAGATGGTGTCTTTTTGGTGCTGATCGATCGGCTGTTGCGTTTGCGTGAACGTTCTGTGCGCGGCGGCAGCGACGCAGGAGGAGGCGGCGATGGCATACGACATGGCGGCGATCGAGTACCGGGGCCTGAACGCGGTCACCAACTTCGACCTGAGCCGCTACATCAAGTGGCTCCGCCCGGGCGCCGACGGGGCGGCCGCCGCCGCCGCCGCGCAGAACCCGCACCCGATGCTGGGCGGACTGGCGCAGCAGCTGCAGCTGCCGCCGGCGGCGGACACCGTCGACGACGGCGCCGCGTTCCCGCTGCCGCCGAGGTCGTCGCTGGGCCACACGCCCACCACGTCGGCGCTCAGCCTGCTGCTGCAGTCGTCCAAGTTCAAGGAGATGATCGAGCGCACGTCCGCCGCAGAGAGCGGCGCCACCACCACGTCGCCGTCCCCGTCGCCCTCGCCGCCGACGCAGGGGCAGCAGCCGGCGGCCAGCAGGGACCGAAACGGCGGCGCGTCGCCGCAGTGCGGCTTCCCCGAGGACATACAGACGTTCTTCGCCTGCGAGGACGTCGCGGGCGTCGGCGTCGACGTGGACGCGCTCTTCTTCGGCGACCTCGCCGCGTACGCGTCGCCGGCGTTCCACTTCGAGCTGGACTTGTAGCTCGTTGAAAAGGCTGGCTGCTGTTAGGCCCGTTAGTTATTGCATTATTAATTCAACAGCTTTTTTTGGGTTGCAATTGCAAATAGGAGAAGCATGTCGCCACATGGAGGAGAAAGAGAAACAAACAAGAGGCAGTAGCACAGCAGGCAGACATTGCTGAGTCTGTTTCGAGGGATTTACAGTGGTAGTGAGATTATATTTACTGAACGAGCAAGATTGTATTTTTTTCCCACCTTGGTAGCCTGAGGTAGAGTGAGCGTGTCCGTGTGTGTGAGAGAGAGCAAGAGATATTGTTTCATTTGTTTCATTCCTGAATCCTGACAAAAGAAAAAAAACAGCAAACCATATATATATATATATTTATAACATACAGTACTACCTGAGGATTTGTTTTCCCCTATACAAATGTGCAGCATGTTCTTATCCCTGTGATCTTTCGTTTGTTCACGTAAATCACATCATCCGATGGTCCAGACCCCAGGCTCCTGGCTCCTGAGCAATCCTGTCGGTTGGCAGGCTGGTGTCTGAAACCCTGTCTCAGCATCCGAACTCTGAAGATTTGCAGCCACTCATCGAAGTTACTGCAACTCACAGTTAATACTAGCAGCGCAAGTACGCGGCTGCAAAACTTTGAGGGCGTCCCTGCACTGCACGTGTGCCGGCTCAATTCTGCCGTGCGAGAGCAGTGAAAAGTATGTGGCTCGAAATGGAATAGTGGTCAGTCACCGGGTCACCGCTTCAGTACTGTGTCGCTGCTGCTAGCGTCACGCACGTACTGGCTAGGTCCGGAGCACAGTTCCATCACCGGCGCCGTGCTGCCACGGGCCACCGGCGCCGTGGGGCAGCGGCAGCCACTCGTTCTGGACGACGGTACGTCGGCTAGCTGCCGGGCAGTTGACGGCCGGCGGCACTGCCGGGATCCGGCAAGCAAGCAGCAGCCCCCCGCGTCATATCATATAAGTATCTACTGTGAATAGGTGATGCAGAGCACGCCGTACGTGCGCTCGCAGCTCGCGCCCGGCGGTCGGCCTGCGTTGGCGTCTGGCGACAACGAGCGGTGCTCTCAGGGAGATCTTTGTGAGTACCGTCGCGTGGCTTGTCAGTAGCTCCTGTTATTAGGGTACACGCACTCACGCACACGTTGGACTTAAGCGCTTTGGGATCTTTCAAAAATAATCATTTTCCTTTGGGATTGAAGGGGAATAAACTAATTTTCTCCTAAATCTCCTCCGTTTCATTCCAATTGACATTGAATTGCACTAAACAAAAGGATACATTGGATCTGTCGTAGAAAATGCTGCTTGCGTTGCGTTGCCCATGCATGTCGGGGTGCTAAGAAAGTTCCTAGTTTGTCATTTCTTCGGATCTTTGCCGTTGTCGCCATGGCGGAGGATGCAAAGAAACGTACGTAACGGTGCAGTTTCTATACGGACCACACTCTCTGCTTGGTGCTTGCCTTGAGATTTAATTGAGTAACAGAGGACAAGCCAAAATTTTCAAATACTGTACGCAATACTCTTGAGCCGATTTGGATTGTCCATTTCCTATCTGGTTGAATTGAGCCGATAATTCCCTAACATTGACATAAATCAATGCTTTTTACTCAAAATTTAAGTTTTTCCACTGACCAAACTTCTCTGAGCGGACAATTTCTACAGAAAACGACTAGTTTTTTTTTAGTCCAAATCAAATTGATCTTACCGGATTTTCCGCTCCATGAGGAAAAGGTACTAATGGACTGTTTGGTCCTCATTAAGAAATTTATGCTACATTTGCTTAGTTATCTATATACCTTACCTCTTATAGATTTTAAAATTTTTTAGTACTATTGATACGTGTTAGAAACAAACACGCAGAAGCGCATAGCATTAATCGAGATATCCATGACGACACTGGAAAACACGTGTTTGTTAATGAGGTTCAACCGAAGCCTATATTCTTGGGGCATGACTATGGTCGTTTCTCCTCATTATCGATAGTTATGCTGGCGTATACACGGGTACACCACGGCAACTCCGCATTCTCACGCCAAGCCATCTAGTCGTCCTACGATTACACAGGACAACCTCATATGTATGGCCCCTATGAATAGTTTTCCTAGAACTGTACCTAGACCCTTTTACAACTCAAAGTCTTACTGTAACTAAAACCGTACATATATTCGATACAAACTCTAAGGCTATCTCCAACAACACTCATCATCCAACTTCTTCAAATCACACTCCTCTCTGTACGTCATGTCAGCTACAGTGCAAAACAGTATCAAACAGTGATGCTACAATATTTTGAGAAACCCCTTTGGAGAATCCCATTGGAGTCGGCCTAACAAACTATACCTTGACGAATAGGTCTGCCACTTTGAATTCGTCCTTGCGCGAATCTCCGTGTATCAGACTTGAGTCTTCGTCTTCGGCTACTTCCACGAACGGTCATGAGCTTGTGCGAAACCCGTCCCTTCACAGCACATTGCTTTCACAAATTCGTCCCTCATGACTCCGCCTTCAACGGTGCACTTTGCAGTTTCTCCTGACGTAAATTTTTCTCCTCCTATCAACACAGTCATGCCGTCTTCATGATTATTCCATATGACTCACCTCGAAACATTAACTATCATCATCCAGCGTATTAAGCAAAATTAGATTCTTCTCAAGCTCCATCTCACGTTTCACATCCTAAAGTATCCACCCAACTCCGTCTTGCATCTTGATCTTGACATCACCTACTCCAATAACACGACAAAATCATGTTATTAACGCGTAGCCCGAGCCTAAATCACCAACCATGTCCGAAGTGAACTACTTTCTCTCTTTGTCGCATGAAAAAAAACTTGTTAAATCCAATATTCCTCCTTGAACTGACTATTTCTCTGATACTAAGAGAATACAGCCACTTCTACCTGAGTCAACCTTTAAAAATTGATGCAGCCATCGACTTTAACAGTTGACCCCATGCCAGTCAAACTGTATGTTGCTAGAGCTCCTCGCCGTCGTCCAAGTGCGAGAGGAGGCGTGGCTCACCGTGCGGTTGGAGCTCCTCGACGTTGTCTCTGCTTGCCCATGCGGGCACCACTCGGTCTGCCTCACCTCCAGCCGTGTACGAAGAGAGAATATAGGGAAGGGCCTGGCATCCTATACACATTGGGGTGGAAGCCGGACTCCGGAAAACACATTTAGTTTTGCAGGTCGGCGCTGCAGCCACTTTTCTATCCCCGAACCTCTACAGGTCCCAGGCGTTGCAGAGGGAAACGCTGCGGTCATCAGGTTGTCTATCTCACCATCTTTATTTTAAACTCTACTTTATTTACAATGTCCTCTGCCCATGCTGCACACAGCCGGGTCCAACCCAACCAAGTCCAAATGTCCAACAACCACGCAAGACACAACGTTCCTGAAGAGAAAAGCTAAAACTCAACCGGTTGTTTGAAAGCAATGCAACACTCAAATTTTCCAACCAATCCAAGAACGCCACGTAGGCCTTCTTCCCCAAATCCGGCCGGCGGGGTTAGGGTTCAGGGTGGGGGTTAGGGTTAGGGTTTTGGGGGTGGGGGCGTACCTGTGATCCCCGGCCTTAGAGGGATGCCCGGGGAGGCCGGCGGCCCGGTGGTGGTGGCGGATCAAGGCGGGCGGGGGCGGCGGGGCGCCGCCGGCCGCGAGTGGCGAAGGATGGTGGTCGGGCGATGATGGCAGCGGGGGCGCCGTCTCCGCCTCGCCGTCCCTCCTGCCTCGGTTAGCTGGCGGCGAGCGGTGGGCGGTGGCGGTGGCGGAGGTGGAGGGGACGCCGTCGAAGCCGGGCCGGCGCTGGAGGCGGGGGCGACGATTCGCCACCCCAGCGAAGCTGGGTTAGCTGGAGGTGGTGACGATGTGAAGAGGGCGACGAGCGCGTGGTGGCGGTGGGCGCGACGAGGAAAAGAAGCGCGCGGTGCGGGGTAGGGTTATGGGTGGGAGGCGCGGGTGAGGCGGGCCGCGGCGTGAGAGCCGTCCAATGGGTGACGTGAAGACGTGTGGAGCTTTGGATTTCAAACGATGGATTGCGTTCCATCACCGGGCGAGGAGTAGACAGACCCCTCCTGAACCCTAAACCCCCGCTCGGGTCTTCAGTCTTCACCTCCGTCCGCGCCCAGCACCCGCCCCGTAACCGCCGCAACTGATAACTACACCTCGCTTCCCCTTCCTCCTCGCCGCCGGCCGGCGCCTGGATTTGGGTGGGGGATTCATCCATCAGGCTTGGATCGATCTCCTTTTCCTATTGGTGTCGGATTGGCGCTCCGGTTCCTGGGGGATTTGTCTTCGTGTTTGCGGAGTGTCAATCCAGGTTCTCCTTTTCTCCATGGCGCTTCGTTTCGAGGTGCGTAGATGCTTTGCTACCGGTTCTTCTTCTTCCCTGCCTTCTATTGAGCTTTTTAGATTTTTTTTTGGGGGTGCGTTCGATTCGCTGAGGTGAGGTGAGAAGCGAAGTTGATTGTTTCCATTGCCGCGGCTTCGGGCTTCCCCCAAGCCAATTTGTTCAAGCAGAGATGAGAAGGCGGATAACCTTTGTTGATAAGCTGTTGGGTGGAATGTCTGACTCTAATAGGGAAATGTTTGTTTCTTATCCGTACTAGCTTCTGCTACTACAGATTCTCATCGCAGCTATGCTAATACTGATGTTTTGTACTAGTACTTTGTAGGATTGCACGAGCCACGACTTGTCCACATTGTGGGAGTTGACCAGTGCTATCCTAGGCTAGGCACGTGTTGTTCAGAGCTAGATATCTTATTTGCCCTTTTCTTTTTAGAGGCGCAAATTGTCTTTTTCCTCTCCATATAGTTGATGCACATACTGGGCAATTGGAATAATTTATAGGTAGAATCTTTCAGTATTCCTACGCTTTAGTACTTCGTTTCTGTAATTCTGCGTCATTCTTCACAGTGGTTTAGTATAGTGGTCCATGTAACAGGAGAAGGGTAGACAGGAAAAGTTTGAGAAGTGGGTCACATGAAAATGCCACATGGCACATGCATCCAGAGTGGCATGTTCCAGATGTGCTGGCGTTACAGTAGCTCACCTTTCGGCCCCTGTCTATGTCTGGCCCACCATCTTCGTTGGATAAAATTGTGTGGAATGTCTGGTTGAACCTGCTTGAGCTACGCCCTTCAAATTGCAGAATGCAAATTCTTATTAGTTTTGGAAATAATAGAGCACTAAATTAAAACATAGTGATGGAATCTGATGTGAAAGTGTTCCTGTTTGCTTGCAGATATTAGGGAGATTCAATCGTGCCCGTGCAGCTCGCTTAACTCTTCCCCACTTTACTTGTCACACACCACTTTTTATGCCTGTAGGAACTCAAGGTTTGTTTGTTATATGCTTTATTTATTTCTTTTATATGCAAGTTCGATTAGATCTGAAATAAATAGTCAGGGTTTATGTACTTTTTACTACTGAGCTCACCATTTTATATGCATTTCCCTTGCTGGCATACTGATCAACGTCATAGTATCCCTGTCCTTTTCATTGAAATTACTCTTATGAATTCCTGTACTTGAAAGAATAAAGAGCTTTGGCCATGATTTACTATTCCCATTTACCTGTTAATTAAGATTGGCTGCACATTTTTTCCCTCAGGAGCAGTTTAGAGCCTTTTCTTGCCTTCTTCTCTTCTAATCTCTGAATTATCATAGCTCTCAAAGTGTCTTCTCATTCGAATAGTTTACTATGATCAAGAGATTTTGTCTGTGCCTGAACTCTGTATAATTGCTTGCGCATTTCAGTTATTTCACAGTGGTTTTGTTTTTTCTTTTTGTTTAGGTACAATAAAAGGCTTGACCACGGACCAACTAGGGGATATAGGTTGCCAGATTATACTTGGAAACACCTACCATCTTGAACTACGTCCAGGTTCTCAACTTATTGATGACTTGGGTGGCCTGCATAAATTTATGAATTGGAAAAGGGCATTGCTGACTGACTCTGGTGGTTTCCAAATGGTTGCTCCAAATCTTTGTTTTCTCAACGCATTACATCTTGTGATAGACCATTTGAACATGCAGAACTGAGCTGTGGGCTTCTTATTTTGATGTTTTCATCATATATTAAGTACAAATAACACTTGCTGAAACCCTTCTCCACACAAAAGCATGAGCATTAACCATGCATATATAATATGATTATCTATTTTTGTAGCATTTGATCCTCCTGAACTGTAGCTCTGCTCCTGTGTTCTAATTTCTTGGAAATTTTCTTTTAGGTTTCATTGCTGCATTTAGCTGATATTACTGAGGAAGGAGTTACATTTCAGGTATATTCTTGTAGCCGCTTAGCATGTGATGCTCTTGTTCTTCATTAAAGTCACATTAAATTGTGTTTCTTAGCTTTCTAGTGTGATCTGCATTACACTGACCAGTTACGTGTCTGGTATAGTCGAATTAAATCTTTTATGGCGACATGTTTCTGTTTTAGTCTATGCATGTAGATAAACAATGTCCATATTTGTTATCACAGAATAATTAGGAAATAGGTTTTGCATGCTGTATGGTTGGTACGATACATGGTTAGTTGATTCAGATTGAGATATAGAATTAAAATCTAATTTCTATTGCATATTTTGTGGTTTTGCGTTATTTAGAAGGGAATTGCCCTTGCATTCACTAATTTGATCCTTCTTCGGATACATTTTAGTGCTGATGTTCAATCATCAATGTTTCTCGTTTTGCACCTATCTGATTCTGTTGCTTTTTCACGCCCAATCTACAGTCACCTGTTGATGGGAAGCCCATGCTTTTGACTCCTGAGGAATCTATCCATGTTCAGGTGCGGCCTTTTCTAGGCACCATTCAACTTATCATAGAATTAGTTTTTTCCTATCAGGCTATCACAAAGTCATAGTTATACGTGTGTGCCAGTTCCCCACCTTCATAGTTATTGAATGAATGCAGAACAATATTGGAGCTGATATAATCATGGCACTTGATGATGTTGTGAAGACTACAATTACTGGCCCAAGGATAGAAGAAGCTATGTACCGCACCCTTCGTTGGATTGATAGGTGCATAGCTGGTAAGATTATTAATCTGGCTGACTGAGCAGCTGGGTGATCTGGCATTAAGTGAGAGTCAAGTTAGAACTTGAATCATTTTATATACTGGCTTTATGTATGCAGTAAATTTAGTTATCCTGCTAAAAGAACATTTGAAACTGATATTGGTGTATTGTCCAGTGCTAAACATGGTTTATTAAGGGGTGTGTGTCTTCTGTTCAATGTTCAATTGTAGCTCACAAGAAACCTGATGTCCAGAACTTATTTGGGATTGTGCAAGGAGGATTGGATCCAGTTCTTAGGTGAGTTCATCTAGCTTGTTATGCATTTTATCCTTTCTTTTCGGGTCATCGATTAGGCTGATAACTTACTGCACAATACTTTTTCCCTAATTCCAGAGATATCTGCGTGAGGGGCTTGGTTGAGCGGAACCTTCCTGGGTATGTCATGAACTAAAATTTGATATGCTGAATCTGAAAAGACAATTTTATTTACTTGACATTTGCATCTAGTCATGTATAATGCCAGCACCTATGGCATACTTTCAAAATGGTCCGTCTTAGATGTGTTATTTGTTGTGTTTGTGTATATCACTCTGTGCCGGTAGTCAATTGTCCAGTGGTTCACTTCTTTGTTTCTTTTTTGGTTGCTAGATACGCAATTGGTGGTCTTGCTGGTGGTGAAGACAAGGACTCATTTTGGCGTGTTGTCGCCCAGTGCACTGCTGGATTGCCTGAAAATAAACCACGATATGTTATGGTATATACAAGTTTGAATTTCTTTATTCATTTTCCCATTGTATTGTAAAAATTCATATTCTTGGTGTAGGTATCTCTCTTTGCAAATAGAGATACTGAGGCCCCCGACCTAACAGGTTTCACAAGGGAATGGTCATGGTTAATTCGAATATTGTTCTGCCTGCATAAGTTATTAAGATTTCACGTAGCTTCAATCACGTGGTACATACATATACTTTCTTTGGCTAATTTCATTGTTATGCTAACATGCAGGGTGTTGGCTATCCACTTGATATTGTAGTCTGCAGTGCGTTGGGTGCAGACATGTATGACTGTGTTTATCCAACACGGACTGCTCGCTTTGGGACTGCGCTAGTGCCTGAGGTATACCCCATCTGATTAATCTATTGAATCATGTGTGTCTGTTTAGTATTTCACAGCGGAGACTTTCTTATTTTGTTATTTTTATCCTTTTCTATTCTGAGTCTGCTTCAAACTATGACTTCATGTCCTGAGCATTGAGCAGATTTTCTTTTCATTTTCCTCCTGAGGTTCAGTAGTGTCAAATATGCATACTTCTCTTCTTATTTCTTAGGGTGTCCTGAAGTTGAAACAGAATGCAATGGCAACTGATGAGCGGCCAATTGATCCTACCTGTTCATGTATGGTAAGGCTTCAAAATCACTGGAAGTGGTTCAAAGTCATCAAGTAATCTGACAAGCTTTGTTGTTCTATAACATGGCCATATTGACAGGTCTGCAAAAAATATACACGTGCATACTTACATTGTCTGGTCACAAAAGATGCTATGGGCTCTCAACTACTGTCATATCACAACCTATCATTTATGATGCGGGTATGTTAATTCTTTGTTTTGCCAAGTTATTTTTTGTTTCAACTTTTGTTAAGTGTTGTCCCTGAAACCTACCAATTTCAGTTAAGTAGGGACCTCCACATGTCTATTCTTGAAGGACGATTTCCAGAGTATGTTCTTATCATACCCTAATTTGTCTGGATTGCAAGTGGGAATTTGCACAGGGAAATAACGTGATTTTGTGCCATCTTGTAGATTCGTGCGAGGATTCTTGAGGGCACAGGTTTGGTTTGGTTTTCTACTCTATTGTACATATTATTATGGCTGCCATGTTCTCAGAGAAACAAACATGAACTGTGTGCAATTATACTGTTGAATTGAAAATATAGAATAGATTACAAGCTGAAACACATAAAATCTGTCCAAATATTATTATGCCCTTTGAAATGTGACGTCTTCTTAAACCATGCTATGCAGTTCCCAAAGGGTGACGTCCCACAATGGGTTCAGAACGCGATGGAGGTTGCTGGCATCGACATATCTGAGTGCTGCGCATCTACCAAATGTTTAACGCCAAGCGTCGTCCAGGGGCAACCTTTACCTGTACCGAATGGAGCTGTGCCGAACTAAGGTGGCCCATCCAGATACAGCACGACAGGCTCTCACGAAGAAGGCTTACCTGTCATAGATGTAGGGTCTCACTCACCGATTCATCATAGGATTTTGCAATAGTATGCTGAAGCTTACCAACAGGTTTTGGTGGTGTTTTGGGTGTGCTGTGTTTAGAAACAGCAGGGGGGTATGCAGGTCCTCTAGGTTATACGTCATTACGTCGTCGTCACTGATGACTGGATTGAATTGGCTGTCATTGCATCATTCGCACTCGGCCGTTGTTGAAGGATGTTCAGTGGTTACGGTCAGATCAAAGGAAGGTTTATTTAAAGGCACCATCGCCGTTATTCTGAAATTTTTGTTGTTGTAACGAAAGAAATGTTAGTCCTCGCAAAGCTTTTGAGACCTGCGCTCGTTGAAGAAACGGCGCTGTGCAGATGCAATGCCTGTTCCTTTTGCTGCTGTACGTGCCACTGGGAGTAGGGCTGACTACGTGCTCACTGGGAGGAGGCACGTACCCGCCAGAAACCAAAATTCCAACATACCCGCCATTTCAAACGCCGTCCGTCCCTGACCTGACCGGGTCTGCAGCAACTGGTCCAGTCTAGTCGTGCTGCCTGTGACGAGCAAGAGCAACCGGTCTGCACTGCACTGCCGGTCTGGTCGGTACCTTGCGGGTAAAAAGGTGAGTCATTCATCGATGCACATGCATCCAATCCAAGGATGTGTGACGGTGGTCCTGGTACAGAGAATAGGAGTGGTGGTGGCCCTCTGGTTTTTGTGATTCTAGGTGCTCATGCAGTGCCAGTGGCGTTCCAGGAACCCGTGGCCAAGGAATAAAATCGGCGAAATGGTCCATCAGCATCAGATCGGCAGGAGACGGCGTGTTTGAACACGAGCCACGGAGCTAGCTTTGGCTAACAACAGGGGCGGTAGCGTCCAGCCCTGCCCCTGCCTGCACAAAGGTAGGAAACTAGGAATAGGTAATCCTGCCACAAAAACCTGTCGAATGATTCGCGTCGTCGCATTGCATCCGCTGTAGCATTGATCGGGTCCCCAGCTCTTTTGGTCCTTGCATGCGTTGCACGTACCGTGTCGTCAGACGGCCTGCCCCTCGTATATTGTTCTCCCCCGGGACATCGCATCAATTGACAATGCAACGAATGAACGTCCTGCTAGATTGTCTTTGGAGTTTGGATAAACTAACCAAGCAAGTATCTAGCGCGGAGTAGACTAGCAGTAGCAGCGGAACTTGGTTACGGTTGGTACCTAATATTCCACAACTTTTATTACTGGTAGTATGCTCTTGTCCTAGATTATTACTTTTCCTCCGTATAAATACGCTGCAGGTGGACTTTTTTTCCATAGAACTTCAACCTGTTCATCTTATTAAAAACTTATATAAAGAAACAAGTTAGGCTAATGAATCACATCAAAATAAATACTAAATTATATTTTTTTGAAGTTTTGACAAATAATCAACTGCGGCTTAGAGACAGAGGAAGTGCATTTTTAATGGACTCAAATCCTCCTATGGCGTTGTAGAATTGTCGGTGACCTCTACATATATATAGCAAACATAGGAGACTGCCTATGTGCTCCCTCCAGCATTAAAATAATAGACATTTTAGACACGAACGATTACCAAATGCACCGCTTTAACTATCGATTAATAGGGGTATATATGTTCAAAATATACCAAGTGTAACATTTTGAAACTACTATTGAAAACGAACGTGCAATGTCAATTGAATATTTGAAGAGCTATTGATGGTCAAAACTAAAATATGTTAACTACATGCAAACCAAAACATATTGGACGCAGACCAAAACATATTGAAGAGACCGTCTACATTTTGAATGGTCGATTAGACAGTCCCACTGGAACGTACATATACATATATAGATATTGGAGAGGGCATGAAAGCACGGAGAATGGGATAGGCATTTTGCATTGGCTGTTGGAAATGGCCTCAGTATGCTGCTAGCACTAGGTAGACCATGGAGGGTAGGAGCGAGGACAGTGTTGATTATGGGTTGGAGGGTGGGTTCATAGGACTCGCTGGCAGCACTGAAAGTCAACTGTTGGTCAGTATCACCGAACAATTCCGAGGATAAAAAAATTATTTTGACAAGTTTGGAGATCTTAGATTCCGGATAACACCCTAACATAAGTTTAAGAACCTCAGAGTCACAGATATTACTCATATTGAACTCGAGAAGAAAGATGCACCATCCATCTCCTATCAAGGATCCAGAGGTTCAGCCTGTTCAGGTTTCTTCACCGAGAAGAGAATGCAATTTTCAGCGACCCTACCCTCCGATCCTCGTCCCTCGCGGCCTCGCAACTGGCAACTCGGCAAGGTACTGTGGGCCAAAGACCGGAACGCGAATCTCAACAAGATCATAATAAGTTGGCGTGAACCACCATATATATGTTCTCTGTCTTTGCTATGCATACCATGAGGCGTGAGCGTGTGCCAATGTTTAACATTTCCCCATCCGTGTGATGTGGCGCATCATGCATATCCATGCGGACTGCACTGAGCAAACTATATCATCAAGGACAAAATTTCCAGAGTTGCATTTGCATGGCACGTCTTCTGATCCTTATCCTCTGTGTGGGTTCCAGTTCAAGTGTTCAACAGGGCCTAGTCGCTACGTACGTACCCCAGCACAGCAGCCAGGAAGAACTATTCCAGCTTTATTCTGCACCATCAGATATCAGCAAGCATCTCGTGCCATATATGCTTACCTTCAATTCATACTCCCTGTTGTTGCATCGCATCAACCCATCGTCTCTTCCCAAGACCCAAGTAGACATTGCGTACGTTGTTGTTCCATCGAATTCGAAGTAGGCATGTAGCCATGGAAGGGACAGAGTACAGACTTAATTGTGCAGTTGTGTGTGCTTCACTCTATTAAGGCTTTCTCCTCTGTTTTTTTTTCAGTTAGTTTACCGATTAGTAGATGGGAATGAAATAAAGTACTCATATATTCCTCGGGCACACCGCACAGAATGTTGGAAGATCATATATTCGAACCTGTTCTTATTCCGCACGAATTCGATCGCGTCTTCTTTCGTTGGATGAAATGAATCCATATGGTAACAACAATGGTCAGCACGTCTAGAGAGCAGAGCAAGCTGCAGCGGGCATGGGTACCTAGATTCAATGAACAACCTCGAAGCATGGCTATAGCTAGTGCAATGAGATTTTGGGAGCGCTTCACGGTCTCTGGTACGGTGAGCTACCAAGTTATCATGTATCTGTCAGCGAAAAGATGCATAGGTCCTTAGCACATTCCTCAAATTTTGAACTCCACTTTGTCTGCAGTGATAGAACAGTGTTTTGAGCGTCCATTTGAGTGCTCCGCTTGAAGATGACCTAACGTTTTCTCTTGTAGGCTTGTAGCATATTCTTTTAACGTGACAAATCTTTTCCAATCAGATGTAACATCCATACATCCTAATGTTGTAGTATCTTGAAACATGTTTTTCAAACCTAAATAGTCAGCCCAACAATTTCTGAAAACTGGAAATGATCCATAAACTCAAATAGTCAAACCTACGATCATTTTCTAAAACCTACTTCATCAATTTGCCAAAGCTATTCTTTGAAAATGTCTCAACACTTTTTTAGCAAGCGTTTAGAACTCTGTTATGGATTAGTAGTAGCAATTTCTCATATGAGTTTATGAGTCGTGTATATACACTGTTCATCAATCATAAGTCGGCACACACGATGGTTTAAGAGATCAATTCTCCAGTGCCATGACGGGGAAAAAAGATGGTCGCGGTCTCAAGCGTTGAAAACGCCCAAACACCTACAAATCATGCAAATGTCTTACGCGGCAGTGCCAGAAAACCATTGAACAGATTGTCAGCAGCCACGGAGAGAGTTGAATGGATCACGAGAGCTTGACATTTCCTTAATTCACCTCTGACCAAACATTCCAAGACAGCATGACAAAAAAAGTCGCCATGCCAGTACATAATCCGTGTTTAGAGCCGTACCGGACTATCAGCGCACCAGCAGCTTCACCATCGGAAAAGGGGAAGGTGATAAGAATTTTGTTTTTCGGAACTGGACAGTGCATTGAAGTGGTCTCTCCTTCCGTTCTAATTTATACGTCGTTTATTTTTTTAACGTTAAGTTTGACTAATGTGTTTTATTCAAAAATTTCCATAAGGGCTTTGGTGTTTATACCCTCATTGTGAAGTCTAATTGTGATTTTGCTCTCATTTCTTAAACTTTATGAATTTACCTTTAAGATAGAGTTTACCCCTGTTTTCTTAACAATATCAATTCTGGTGCCAAAAGACGATCATGCCCCAACTATTTTGCCCCTATTTTTTGCGATGGATTTAATAATACCCCTATTCGCGCCGTCGTCGGTGGCTCGCACCCTGTCAACTGTGCCGCTGCTACCGGGTTTCCCAATGCCACACTGCATCCAAGCCACACCGTGATTAGGTTTTCATCGGTGGGTGAAAGTATAAGTGGCATTCTAGTCTATTCCCTCTATTTCAAAAGTTTTTCTATTTGTTTTAAATAGTTTAGTCTAGTGCATCTAATAGGGTTAGAAATAGGGGTAAGTTGAGTCATCGTTTTAAAAAACGTAAGGGTAAAATCACAAAGTTTTAAAAACGAGGGTAAAAACACAATTAGAGTTGCCAGTAGAGATATAAACACCGATCTCCCTTTTCATAATTATCATTTTATTTTTATTGTGATTTAGTTTAGCATATAATATACTTTAACTATGACTTGAAATTTTTCATATTTAACAATTTTTGAATAAGATGAATTGGTCAAACTTTGTATAAAAAATCAAATGACTTGCAAATTAAGACAGATGGAGTACCATCTGTTTTTAGACTCCACTGTATCTAATATTTGTCACAATATCTATTTCATACTATGCATGTCCCACGTGCATGCTCTGCTAGAAACAACCTAGCCCTTTATGTATAATCATATGTGTAGCACTTATTATAAAAGACAACCCTAATTATGTATAGGAATACGACATTATAATAATTCGTAAATGCATCAATAAAATATTGTGAGTTGCATTGTGACAACTTGTTCAATGATGCAAAACTAAATCATTTACCTCAATTTGTTTTTGGAAATGAGATAATGGCTTTGTGAGGCAACAAACTCTTTCTCTCTCTCTCCATATCATAAAAATAAAAAAAACTCCTTAGACCTAGTTTGAGTAGTCCTTGGTTGGAGTGGTTTAAGGGGATTGTGATGTATTTAAATACATAAAAGATCAAAATACTCCTCAATCCATCTCAATACACTCCCATCTCCTAATTACTCTTGAATTGAAAGGGATTGGAGTCGATTAGGAGGGATTGAGGAGGATTTTGATCTTTTGTAAATTTGAACAAAGTTCAATCCCCAAAAACCACTACAAAATCACTCAAATCCAAGAGTACATAAACTAGACTTTAGGCTCTGTTTGGAACAAAGGAATAGAAAACAGAGTAATCGAGAAAAACATAGGAACGGAGGAGAGTGAAAAGTAGAAAAATATAGGATTCCAAAACGGAGGAATGGAAATTTTAGTTTGTTTGGATCGCAGGAAAATATTTGAACCTTGACGTCTTACAATAAATGAGAAAATTGTATTGTAGAATTTCCAAAAGAAAATTATATTATATGATAATTAGAAGATTCGAGAGTAGTACTGGTACTTTTTCCTTGCCTTGGATAATGAGCAGCCGACCAATGGAACGATGCTTTGAGGAAAAAATAATATAAAAATCATGATTACAGAAGCGAAACAGAGCTGGCAGAGCGAGCACAACTCGTTCCCTTGGATCAGACTAGATTTTTTCTTTCGTGCGTTTTGTGTGTGTATCGCTTCCTTTCCTTTGGAACGGTACATGTCCTTTCCTATAATGCAAACGCTGCTGCTCAGTTCCTTTCCTTTGGATTGAGTTCCTTTGAAATTCCTGCGACAAACCTACGAACCAAACGTGACCTTAGGCTCCTTTAGAACGTAGGAATTTCACAGGATTGGTATAGAAATTTCACAAAAATCAATTCAAAAACACAGTAAAAACGTAGGAACAGAAAATTTTTCCTTTGTTCCAAAAGGAGCCTCAGTGGTTTTGTTTGAGACGACCCACAAGGGGCTGACGTGAACTAATGTACATTATAAAAATGCAAGTTTTAGAAAAGTCAATTGCTACAGTACATTGAAACTATTGTGGACCGTCCATTCTGTTAGATCTAAGCGGTTAAAATAAAGTATTACTTTTTAGAAAGTAATACCTAAAAACAATTAAAAATATTTTTTAAATCCTAATATCAAGGAGATTAGGATAATAATCGATGCTTTCCTCAACTAACTACCGGATGATTTGCACAGAACGTGGCATGCATGGACGGAGGCTTAGTCTTCTTTTGCACAGAACATTATCGTTCTTTGATGGAGACGTACCCAAATTATTTATTAAATCGTAATACGATGAGATGGAGATCGTAGGAAATGCCATGGCTGTCATTTCATAGCTATAAAAAAACAAGCGTTGAGCCGTTGACGGAGATGGATGTGTGGTGCAGTACAGCAGGGTACTCTTACTTTTTCAGACGTAAGACATCTGCAGCTAACAATTAAGTTGATGGACGTTTATGATTGGACGACTTCAATCGTTTTTAAGTCCTTAACCATTCATCATTAAACTCAAGGCTGCACTGGAATTAGTGGAACCAAATCTTGACAAAGCTGGGCAAGTACTTACTACGCCGGAGCGGATTGAATGGTCTGGCAACTTGGCAAGTACTCCTACGTACCACCACCCTGGCTGGTTGGCTCGAACGGTTTGGTCGCGGAGACGTGAGCTCCTTCGGCGCGGGGAGATCGGAACGGTGGAGGCGTGCGAGACAGCGAGAGGATAAGAGCAACGAGCATTTCTCTTTTTTTAGTTCTTTTCCCTATTTAATCAATTATATTAATTATTTTATTTTTTCTTAATTCAACGATTCAAATCCGTTTGAAGTCTTACCTCTTAGGAAATAACTTGTATACCGTAGTATAGCCCGAAAAATGTTTTTTACTATGTCCACTGCACAGTTTGAAAATAGTTGAAAAAAATCTAAAACCGGTAGAAGAAAAATATTTTCACCTTAAAATTTTTTATTTTCTTACCTTATTTTGTATCTATAACCACTAGGTATTTTTTTATCTTGGAATTAATAAGAAAGAAATGCCGTCAGTCAATCAGGCCTCTTTCTTTCTTTTTTTCCTCCTCCTTAATTACCCGGCCAGTCATACCACACCACATGTGTATTGCACGTTCATCAACGCTATACGTTAAATAACAACAATAACTATAAGAGCTTTGTTATTGGTCATTTGCCTGGAATCAAGCGCCTTTTTATGCCGCTACGTTCCCGTATGTGATCCAAGTCGGACGCGAAGAACACCAGAGTCGTGTAAAATTTTTTATTAAAACGAAAATAGTACGAAGAGGGAGGCTACATATGGAGTTATGGACCTTGGAATCCACTGGCCAATTTCTTTTGACCTACGTTGTCGCCAATCCCGATCGCGCGTACACGGTTCGTCATCAGACGGCGGTCGGCGGCTGCCCAGCATTAGCCGTCAACAAGACCATGGCGATCGATCGAGCTCCAACTCCTCCCTCCAAGTTCTGGTCCCGAATCGTGATGCCAGTCAAAAATCTCAGAAGAGCATCCGCGGCACTACGGCGGGGACCCGGGGCTGCCGCCGCGTTTGCCAGCCCGCGAAATTCTCCCCCGCGCGAGGGCGAGACCTCTGAAAAGTGTGGCGTCGTCTCCACTTGCTTCATTGCACTGCACATTGGCTGGCCAGCCGACTAGCGCCTGCCATTGCTGCCGCCCGGCCTCTATAAATTGCTGCGGCATCGATCTCTCTCCAACTGCGACACACCACGCACGCGTTTGCAGGTCTTGTCAGCAGCGATCTCCGCTCTCCGCTCAGCTGCGATCGATCGACCGACCATGGTGGTCGCGGAGGCAGCGGCGGCGACGGCGGGCGGGCGGTATGCGCTGCTGCTGGCGGCGCACGACTCGGAGTACGTGCTGAAGAGGTACGGCGGGTACCTCCCCGTGTTCGTGTCGGCGTTCGGCGCCGCGGGGGAGGCGTGGGACCTGTTCCGGGCCGTGGACGGCGAGCTCCCGGCCGCGGACGAGCTGGGGCGCTACGCCGCGTTCGTGATCAGCGGCAGCCCGCACGACGCGCACGGCGACGACGCGTGGGTCCTGCGGCTGTGCGCGCTGGTCCGGGACCTGCACGCGCGCCGCAGCCGGGTCCTCGGCGTCTGCTTCGGCCACCAGGTGATCTGCCGCGCGCTGGGGGGCCGCGTGGGCAGGGCGCGCGGCGGATGGGACGTCGGCGTCAGGGACGTGGCCATCGCCCACGCCGCCGGCAGCAGGCTCATCGGCGGCCGGCTGCTGCCTGCCGCCCCGCGCCAGGATCACCGAGGTCCATCAGGACGAGGTGCGTGCGTATCAGCGTATGCATGAATTGCATTTCCACGTACTGTCCGCCGATGCATGGTGTTGTCGCACGCGCAGGTGTGGGAGGTGCCGGAGGGCGCGGAGGTGCTGGCCTCCTCCGACAGGACCAGCGTCGAGATGTTCTGCGTCGGCGACCACGTGCTGGGCATCCAGGGCCACCCGGAGTACACCAAGGACATCCTCCTCAGCCTCGTCGACCGCCTCCTCGCCGCCGGATCCATCACCGTGAGTGCCTCTCAACACCCAAGCGTTTGCTCCTGGCTTCGTGCTGATTCAGCTTTGCCGCTCATACATGACACGCTGCAGATTTCCTTTGCTGAGGCCGTGAAGAGGCAGGTGGAGGCCACTGCGCCGGACCGGGAGTTCTGGCTGAAGCTCTGCAAGAGCTTCCTCAAGGCTCATGAAGCATATGCATAGCATGTATCCAGATGATTTGTACTGTATCCGTCTCGCCTTCCCATCTTGTGTGGTGTTCGTTTTTATCTGTGTTAGTTATAGCCCTTGTGGTGGATGGGATGCCCTGTTTCTGGTATCAATTTGCTGTGTCAGAGGTCTGGTTATGTTGACGCGCTGCGCTGTGTATAAGTAATAAGTTGCAGTTTGGAATAACGAAAAGTTGACTCTCAGGTCTTCTCTAGCAATGAAAAAAAGACCGGTTGATTTCAGCATGTTCAGCCTTCCCTTTCGTGTCAAGCACTTGATCATGCTCTCAGGAATGCAGGACCAAAGGTTCAAGAACGTACGATTTTGTTTTTCATGGAGCAATGTCTTATTATCCGTTTGTATGACAAAAAAGGAAGAAAAATTACGGTACTAGCTAGTATGTAAATTTGGCAAATGTCCAGGCACTCCGCGAGGCTGGAGCTACAATTTATTTGTCGCGAGCAAAACTCTGCTTATCTGTTCAGACATCAAGAGCACTGGGAATGACGTTTGAACTCAACTCAGATAAATTTGCCTGGAAAAACTTAAAACATAAACTTTTGTGCACTAACAATTTTGTTTTAACAAACGAAAATTCCATTCCGGGTATTTATTTTCAGAGTGACATGATATGATAAACTAAAACGGCAAATTCCTTGCTCCAAAGGTGAACAATGAACTTATGAACCACAATGTCGGGTCTAAGGCTGCTACTCATCTGCTGAAAAAAAGCAGCGCATAATTAACTCATTTTATTTGCAAATTTACTGACAATGAGATATAGCAGGACGCTGAAGATTTGTGGGCATACAACCCCAACCTGCAAAGATGTTGACATCTCTGTGAGGCTAGTGGTCCTTGATCCATTTTTAGCAGCCATAAAGAGAGGTCAATGCTCCGGTTTTGTCCCCAGAAAAGGGTAGGCCCGGGCCTTGGTTGCGTGTGGATCACTTGCTTTCTTGTTCTCTCCTTGGTCAGGATTATTGGAAGCAAATTCTACTATGTTAGTGTAGGGCCAGTGACTTTCTGATAGAACCAGCCAGTCATGAACCTGAACTAGTTCTACTGGCTCCGATCCTCCCAACTTGGTATTCATATATAGTTATATACCAAGACTATGGAATTAAATGACACTACTGACAGTAAGACCATGGAATTAAATGGCACTACATTACTGATACCGTGCCAATGACTTGTGCAAAAAACGACATTGTATCAGTTGTTAACAATCCATTGCACTGACTAGCAAGACAAATAATTTAGAGCACATATTAGCCGGCCCATTAAAAAGAACAGTACAAAATGTGCCATATGAGTAATCACTACAGCAGTAGGAATGACAATGAACAGACGATTCATCAAAAAAAATCCAATATATGATTAAAAATAGGAGAGTTTATTACAAGATCATTCTCCCCACAAGGGCTCGGCAGCAGAAGCAAATGATGAAACAAAAACACGCAGCTCACTATGGCAGACGCAGCAAACCATCTAGAGCACTTATTGAGCAAGAACAATACAAAGGAACAGTAGATAATATGCTTGCCGGTAGCCCAGCCAGCTGCTTAACTGAAACTATAGGTATCAGAAACCTCAAAGCTTCAAACTTGCAACAAGGTGAAGAACCGCCGAATTTTCTCAGGCATCCACATCTTTCTTCACCACCTTCTCGGCATCCCAGCAGCCGATACACATCTCGTCACTCTTCACAGCCATCTCTGTTCCATCGCTGCTCCAGCCATCCATCTCCAAGGTCGACCTTGGCGACACAGTTCCAGGGGCAACAGCAGTAAAGCTCTGGTACATCAGCAGACCGCCACCAGGAAGCTCCTGCTCGACAAGATCATCACACATGTAGGAA
>CM059013.1:14600100-14725100 GCA_030272315.1 Paspalum vaginatum | reverse complement strand
TCAACATCAGCACCCTTTGCCCATGATTTGGCAAACCCGTGGCCACCGAAGATGGTAACAGGCAACTGAGAAGTCCGAAGGAGAGAAGCCTGCCAGGACACTCTTGATCACATCACTGTAAACCAGAGTGCTAGGGTTGAAGTTCATAGCCTCATAGCTTGCATAGCTGAAACCTTCCTCAGGTGTAACATGGATGGTGGAGGCTGCAGGTCCAAAGACGCCATTCATCGAGTACCCACAGGGGTCGAACTCGAAGTCACAAATCTCCATCTCAGGGATGATCTCAGAAATCCCTGACAACTTTGTCATCTCCTTCGCTGATATGCAGCCACCATCAGCAGAGTTCTTGAAGAAAACCGCAGCTTTCTTAGCATCCAGTCCCGTCATGCACATCTCAAGTGTCACCATAGGTTGCTCAGGCTCCTCCGTAGCATAGTAGACATGCCATTTCTTCTTGGGTTTGAACGCGTCACCAATCACATAGGCATTGCCACCGGACTTGAGGCTACCAAAGAACCCGTTTAGAACAGATACCTCCTCAGAGAAGCTGCGGTGTGGCGCTGGCTGTGCACCAGGGAAGATGAACGTTCCACGAGAGTACTTCACTGAAAGAACGGGCAGTGACAGCTCTGCAGCAAGCTCAAGGATGCGAGGAATGGAAAGCAGCAGCTTTGTCGTCCCACAGGTCTTGAGGACAACCTTGTGAGGATACACAAAGAGGCTCGACTCAGACAGAACGTACGAGTCGAAGTGCTTGTTGGAGAGCTGAGACACTATGGTGCACCGTGCAAGATCCAAGAACGAGTCAATCTGCTCGCGAGAGAGGGCACGAAGGCCACGACCACAAGGGTCCTCAAAGACAGGTGCATCAGAGAAGGTTATCTCTAGGCGCTTCTCATAGCCCTCAAACCCAATAGGGGAGGCAGGAGAGGAGCCCCAAGAATCCAAAGACATTTCCATTGGATGCTGTGTTGCAAGCAAGAGAGGATGGAGGATGAAGGGAGAGATGGGTGAAGACAAGTTGGAGTCTCAGAAGCAGAGAATGCAGCCAGCCAAGGGAGAACTATCAAAACAAGAGAGAGAAAACTGAAGTAAAATCCTACTCTACGGCGAATTGCATGTGAAGCGATATCAGGATGGCTTGCGGGCGCACTGCAAAGCAAAAGATCAAACAAATAGTATGCATTAGAAACCAGAGCATGAAATGCACCAATGGGCAAGTTTGCATTTAGAACTATACATATTGCTTAAACTGTTGGTTCTTAGTTCTTACGTTGGAGTAGGCAGCAGACTGGAACTTCTTGATTCCTCCGGCTGGGCGAACGTCCTCAATCTTGTAACCAAGGGGAGCTTCGTACATGGAATTACTACTACTAGACTTCTTGCCACCTTTCGACTCCATTAGAGCATCCACAAATGTCCCTTCCTTGAAACTGTTGATCAAAACAGAGTTTAAGTTTCTTTCTTAGGCAGCAGAACAGCACAAATCATTAGCAACTTAGGGAGCATAACAGCACAAATCATTAGCAATTATCAGGATCCGTATTCTAAAATAGAAGGTATGGATGTGCACAAATGTTCGAGAATAGATAGTACAGATTTCAATATATACGATAGGCAATTTCAATTGAAGAGGAGATGTTCAGACCGGAATACATTATTGCAGCACCAATCTGATACATGGCTTTCAGGTATTAGCCATAAAAATGGAACAAGCATCTAAAACGACCAACTCAATATAATTAATCAACGAAGGTTTGACTCCATGCTAACTAGTATGATCAAAACACACTAAGCAAAATTGTTTCTGTCTGTTAATCATGCCTGTTTCTTCTAAAAAATTGTGGTTTCCATATGCCTAAATGGACGCAACGCATCATTGTGGCAGCAATGCAGCATAGCATAGCGCAAAGTACATCAACGAACAACAAAAGAAGCGTAACAAGTGCCTGTTCTAAGAGGCTCTCAAAGAACAACGAAAAAAAAGTTTAATGGCTCGTGGAATCTGGAATTTTTTATTTATTTATGGCGAATGCCGTCCAAATCTTGTCCTACCCGGAAGAAAGGACAAAAAAAGTTTCTTGTGACAGAGTGCTGGCGGACCTTCTTGAAGGTTACAAGAAAATCGGCACGTTTCCCAGGAACAAGAAATTTTAGCTTCTTGGGCATTGCAATCCGAGGGTTTGAATATGATAAATAACGACAACACATATCCGACAAAGAAGGGAAGAAGAAACACAACTTGGATTCCCTGCGAACTAAACGTATTTGATTCACCACAACAATATACTCTTTATATAAACGAAACGAATTTGCAGGCGCACGGACAATCTCCCGCGGCAGCCTGGCAAGATCCAATCTAGAGCCTCGTTACCCCCCGATGGAATTAAAACGTAAAACTTCCCGACGCCTCCAACAAAACAGGGGAGGAAGGAGACGTGAATCTTAGACGCAAACAGAGCCGGGGGATTTGCCTCTGTGGACCAAAAGCAAACGCGCCCTCGGGAACACATCCAAGATCCAAGCCAACGCGCTGCTACGATCTACGCGGAGGAGACCGCCGCGGCGGCTTCCTCCTTGCAGAGCCCGGGCGCACCACGACGGCAACAGGACGAGCAGAGCGCAAGGGAAGGGAGGAAGAAAAGCTCACGTTTGTTCAGGAACGCGACCACCGGCGGCGCCGGGACCAGCGGGCTCGTTGGAAGGACCGGAGAGGCGAGAGAGGACGGGGGCGGAGGTGGCACCGGGAAGCAGGGCGTAATGGGAAGGGACCCGAGACGCGGCGCGGATTTGCTCCTCCGGGATGGGAGGCGAAGGTTTGGGGCACGGAGGGAGGCGCGGGGCGGCTTCTTGGGATGGGGAAGACGAGGTGGCGACCGGCGCCGCTATTTATAGCGGCAAGTGGGCGTGGGGGCCCGGCCCGTGCCCACGAGACGGCTGGCTGGCTGGCTGGCTGGCCCGAGCCCTAACCTGCTCGGGCCCACTGTAGTCCGGCGCGCCGCGCGCGGTGGGGGAGAGAAACGAGACTAGCTGAGTAGCTGCATTGCAGGTCTGCAGCGGCAATGTGTAGATCTAAAGAGCTTTGTTTGGATCAGTTATGTAGTTTACATAAAGCTGTTAAAGAGATGTAACTGATTAAAATACATCTTATAACATGTTCTTCTCATTCTAAATTATCGACATTTTAAGATCAACTTTGATCGCTTTATTGAAAAAACATAATTATTACTTGAATTATGATTTTCACTGTGATTTAATTTACCATATAATATCCTTTGTAAGCACCGATGTAGTAACGCTAAACCTATACCTACCAACTATCCTATGGTATCACTTTTTTTTTGCACGCTCTAAAAAATTCTCTTCTCCCAATCCTCTCTACTAGCGTCATATATCTCTTGTTAAAAAATTGTACTAGTGATATATTTTGGGCTACTTATTTTCCAGACATATGTATAACCCTGAGGCGCCGTTCCTTTGGCGAGCCACGGCGCGGAGCGAGAAGCTTCGTGGTAACGCGCGAGACGCGCCGCGCGGTGCAGCTCCGCCAAAAGGAACACGACCTAAATATCGTGTACAAGTCGAATATTTGCTTAATTCGTTATATACCATGTATAAAACTAAATAGAGAAAAGGCGGTAGAAGAACATACACACATGATCCTACCACACGGCTAAGTTGTATGATCAGTATTATCACATACGATTATCGTGAATCTATTATTTTAAGTATCACGAAATCACACACTATAGGCATAACACCGTACTGATACTATTTTAAATTAATACTATTTTAAATTTTAATATATGACACAGTTGCCTTTGACATGATGTTTGATCATTTATCTTATTCAAATATTTTATACTTATATAAAGATGTAAGTCAGCCTAAAATACCATTAATGATAAAAACAAGTCACAATAAAATAAATAAAACTTAAAAATAATAATAAAAATATTCAAATATCAAATCCAAAAGCTAACATAGCATGTATATAAAAAAACGAGGTGGTATGCTGCACTGGGTTTTCTTGGTTGATTGTGTGTTTTATTCTGAGCTTCCTTTACCCTTGGTGATCAACTTTTGCATATGTCCTCCTACGCATTGAAAAGAGGCAATCTTATTTGTAGTACTCCAATGGCAGTTGAAGGGCCTTATTATAGGCCTATATACACCAAGGTCTAGAAACAGGACTACAGCGTGGCAACAAACCCAGATTAGCCCTCTCAGTCGGTTGGATTCGCCCAAGTTTCAGAATCAAGATTTGGCGTTTGATTGCTACATGAGGTAATTGTCATTTTGTACGAATCCGTTGTGTTATTTTGACGAAAGTAAGTCAACGACACGTTTAATTGTTTGGTTAGACGAATCAGGGAGAGAGAGAGAGATTTACCATATCGTGCACATCTTTTTTTAGACGATGATACTGCGCAAATCTTACGGGTGGTTCTGTGTGTTTTACTATTAGACAAACCCTTTTTTTTTGTCTGAGACTAGCTCCTACGGGATGATTTTTTATTTAATTTATTCAAAGGATCGATCTGAATTCATATGTTCGCGAATAAAGAAACGTGGAGCTAGCTCTGGTTTGTGTCCTTAATGAAGAGAATGATTAAAGATAAAGCGTCGTCACAACGAGCGGTCAGGAACAAAATAGAGCATATACATATACATACATAGCATCAAACAAAAGAGGCGTGCCGTATTTCTCGTCAAGCATATATAAAGGCTGTCTGCAAGGTTTGACTACCATTTACGCCGTTTCATGCTTCACAGCATAGCTTAAACAAAAAGATAATCTTCCCGTTCATTGGTAATTGTTGCACCTTCCACTTGCAGTAGCAGAGAGAAATGACGAGTAGAGGGCAATAAAATTTGACCTCTTCCTCTCTGTGCATGAGAAGCAGCAGGCGATTGAAAATCGCATAGATAGATTTGTTGAATCCAAGATGCAACTTTGATCGATCACCCCCGTCCGATCCTTTTCGACTGTGCATGCTTCCCTATATATATTGCTCCGGAGTAGTAGCTGTTAAACAGCCTGCACTAATTGGAGATTATCCCTCCGTAGCTTCCGCAAGACTTCCCCATAGCTTGCAAGCATAGAATTGGCAACCATTTTTCCATTGACCAACAACTAAACAAATCACAGATAGTAGTCATTAGCTGCAATAAATATATGGAGTACTCAACTTGCAAGTGCGCCTCGATCGCAATTATTGGCCAATTACGCTAGACTAATCCCGATCACTGAGTCATCCCACGCGAGGCCGAGCTGGTGTCCACGGCCACTAGCTACTAGTAGACTTGTACGGGGGGCATATATATGAATCTGTTATGGTCTGATGGAGACCGCCTTTGTAATGTGCCTCAACACCCTGACGACTGATTATCGTAAAGCGAGAAATAATAAAGCCGTTTTGTGTGTGTAATGTGCGCGCGTGGGTTCCCCATTGCTAATGCACCACTCAGCTCCTTCCGGTGTGGCAGCTCAACCGTGCTTACATGGGAGGCCGTTATATAGGCAGAAAGTTTAATTTGCTGGCTCCTACTGTTAATACAAGTTGTTCTTTTTTTTTTCCCGTCTACATGCTGCATGTACTTTCGATGGTTGAGCCGACGATACGAATACCATCCCAGAAAAGGTTTATCGAACCGACGATATTTTTTTTTGGTTTATTAAAACTGTCTGTAAGAGAATTTTTCCTTTTTCACCGGTAAAGGTACTATACATGCAACTAAGTAATATTTTATCAAAATTTCCATGTACACCTTTTCTAAATTGTAAAAGCGATTAATTTGGGACTACACATGTAACATTTAAGCTCAAAGAAACGATGGCATTTTATCTAAATTTCTAACTACACTCTTTTTAAAAAATGGGAAAGTAATTAATTTGGCGCTACATTTAGCGTTGTAGCCCAAATAAACATCGTTTCATCAAAATTTGTAACTGCATTAGTTGGAGACCAATTTGGCATCTCAAAGGACACAGTGCAAATTAGGTGTGCAGCAGCGAAGGTATGATCATCATCAGTCGAATGCATATAAACCCGGCTCAATCATCAAATCCATAGACTTGTTTCAAATGTTGTTTTTTTTCTACATACATGCACATAATCACACACACAGGTAACATTATTGTAGTTCGAATGGTAAGAGGGCGGAGGCACGGTGCCGCGCCGAGGCTGCAGAAGAGCAGAGCAGAAGAGACGAGCCGCAAATGCTAAAGCGCATCGCCGCGGCTCCCTCCGAGACGGGAGAGGCGAGAAAGCGATCGAGGCGGCGGCGGCGGCGGCAGGCTCGAGGACGGAGAAAAAGCCTGGCCTTGGGATCAGCGTAGTTTGTCTGGAGCATCTAGCGCTCGCGCTCGTGAGTGCGGCACATGGGCCCCGCCCCCGCCTCTGTCTGAAGCCACGCACGCACGCACACCCCACACCCCACCACGGGGTACGGATAGCATGCACGCAATCGAATGCTACGAGTAGCAGTAGCACTCGAACCATGCACGCGGCGTGGGCGATGGATGCGATTCCACTGCACCAGCGATGGTGATGGCGCGCGTCCCGTACCGTCGCGCACTCCTGCAGCTCACTGGCCACAGAGCAGGGGGAGCAGCTAGCGGTCACGGGCACTACACAGCCACGGACGAGGACGAGCAGCGGGGAATCGGGGGATCCGCACCGAGATCGCGCGCTGGCGGGGCCGGGCCATGCCATCCATGACGACGCGACGCGCGATCTCGGGCGGCAGCAGGATCGGATTCTTCGTCGTCTGATGACCACGCCCTGCAGGTTCATTCTGGCAGAGCAGAGCAGAGCAGAGGCCACTCATCACGTGCACCCCTTGGACCTTGCTGCCAGCCTGCCACGCCGACGCCGATCCCGCCCCTGCCTGCGATCAACGGATCCCAACTGCGAGGCTCCCGCTCCCCGGCCCAAGCGCACAAACCAATTAGGCCCTTTCAGGATCGGAGAGAATCCCCGTATTTCAGTTTTTTTTTTCTTCTTGTCAAATTATTAAACTGTTTGGTACTAGCATGAAATTCCTGCGTGGTTTTTACATGGTTCCAAACGTGGTGTCAAAATGTGGTGAACGAACCGTGCCCGCCTGCCTGGGTCGTACGCCCCCTTTTTTTTTTTCTTTTCAATTCTCTTCGTCCTAGGTTGCAATCGGTGACGCCACCTTCTGTCTGTCTACCGAGCTCTGCGGCCGGCTGCACGTGCTGCTACCGTCGGTCGCAACGAGAGAGGCATGTGATGGGCCGTCCGGTTCGACTGTAGGCCCCAACGGACACGAGGCCCGCTCAACTAGCAGCACATCTTTCTCCCGGGCCCTTTTCCGGTGCTCAACCCGTACGTGGCCAGGTCTCGTGAGCATCGCGGAAAGAGGCCCCCACCAAGCCCCAGCCCACGAGCTCCGGCAAAGCGCGCCGCGCACGTGGCCCCACACATCAGCCACAGGACACGTCCTACAGACCTACAGCTGGTCACCTGGCCCGCGTGTCAGCGCTCTCCCGGTGCGACCTTTTCCGTCGCCGCCTCCCGCGCCCGCGGCTCCCGCCCCACGCCTCGGCCGCGCCGGCGACCGGCCGACAAGCCGGAGCAGGCACCGATGGCGGCGGCGGCGGCGGCACGTGCCCGCCTCCTCGCCCGCTACGCTGCGCTGCCCGCCGCGGCGACGGCCGCGGCTCGGTCCTCGCCAGGTTGTTGCACTCGAACCGTTCGACGGAATGCCGCTGCGGGGTCGCCGGGGCGGTGGGGTTGGTTGACTGCTCCGCTGGCTGCGTCTCTCTTGACTGGCTGTGGTTTCTCCGTCCAGGCCTGCGCGCGCTCTGCACGCTCTCCACCACGCTGCGGTCCGGCGCCGGCGAGGACGAGATCGAGCGCATCCGCCGCGAGTTCGAGGACGCCAAGCGCAACTACCTCAGCATCCCCGCCGCCATCAAGGACATGCCCAAGATGAACCCCCAAGGTCTGGATTGTCCTCTCGCTTCCCTGTCCTGTTCGTCTCGCTGTGCAGTGTCAGAGATCGGTTCTTCAGACTTTAGCATGTCAGGGTTTGGGTGTCGCGCGTTTCAGGCATTTACGTCAACAAGAACGTCAAGCTGGACGACCTTCATGTCTACGGCTTTGACTACGACTACACGCTCTCTCACTACTCCGAGCAACTGCAGTGCCTCATCTACGATCTCGCGAAAAAGCGCTTGGTCAATGAGGTCTGGTTGGTTTCCTTGTAAATGGGCTGTGTTGATAACGGATGGATCGCTTGCGGTTTCTGAGCAGAGGTGATGATTCTTTGCAGTTGAGGTATCCGGAGAGTTGCTTGCAGTATGAGTATGACCGCACCTTCCCCATCAGGGGCCTATACTATGACAGACTCAAAGGGTGCCTTGTCAAGCTTGATTTCTTTGGCTCTATCGAACCAGATGGTTGCTTCTTTGGGCGGCGGAGGGTAATGCACTCTCTAGTTTTATTGTTTCTCTCTCTCTCTCTCTCTCTCTCTCTTTTTACCTCAAATCAGTTGCACCCAACTTACAAACCTATGCATTCTTTAGTTCCTTTACAAAGTACTACTTCTGTCAACATTACATGATGTTTAGGACAACAAACAACAACTAATATGTATTAAAAAATTTCTTATTCTTGTTCTAAACGTCAATTTTGACCGGAGGGAGTGTATCGAGAAGTTTGCTAGGGCTGTTTTCAATGTTATCTGGTTTTGGCATTTCATCATTATTGGATTATTCACAATGCAAGTTGTCACACTGTAATTGATTGCCTTATAGTGGATGATTGTTGATTTCAAACTTCATTCTTTTATCTTTTTCTCCTCAAAGGGCTGAATCCAACTTGCTAGACTAGGTCATGCATATTTGAGTTCCTTTTCATACTACATTTAGAAATTTGTTAATGCAGACTGTTATTTGGTTTCTGCATTAGTTATATCTGAGACATTAATATGTAAAAATATGTAAGTTGTCACTGAACGCAAGCTTTATCCGGTTCATTAAGCTTAGTGTCAACAGCTGAGCATAGATTACGCACATTGATTGTTCTAGAGAATTTCTGTACTATAATACTATTTACAATAATTGCTTATGTAGACTATGTTGATTTACAGCTTATGAATTCGATTTCTTATGTGAATTCTTGTTAATCAGCTGAGTTTGAGTGAGATAAGAGAGCTCTACGGCACACGGCATATTGGCAGAGATCAAGCTCGTCAACTTGTTGGGTTGATGGATGTCTTCTGTTTTAGCGAGGTACTTTTGAATTCATCCGAGCCTTAGTTTTATCCCCTTCTTTTTACGCTACTATTTACTTCAAGAATAGTGAATATCAATTGCCTTATAAGCATGCCAACTACAGCGCCATATTATCACCCATTTTGGTTGATGCTTTGTTCATAAGCTAATTAGATTTTATCTATTTGGTATTCATAGATCACGTTTTATGCATATTTGATCATTCTTCAAGGGCATCTAGCTATGCATGTGGATATGACCTACTATGTGGAGCGATATTTTGCACTTATAGATGACTTGTTGTATCGCATATTAACAACTAGGGTTATTGTGCACTCATTGCAGTATCATGTACTTAGTAATTGCTGTGACACCATAACATGTAAGTGTGCAACTAAACTAGCTTTTCTGTAGTACTTTCTAACTATGACTCTATGCAATGTTCATTTCTTCACAGGCATGTCTGCTCGCTGATATTGTTCAGCACTTTATTGATGCCAAACTGGAGTTTGATGCCTCTTATGTATATGAGGATGTAAACCAATCGATTCAGCATGTCCACAGAAGTGGTTTAATTCACAGGCAAATTCTTTCTGAGCCTCAGAAATTTCTAATAAAAAAAGTAGGCAACATGCTTTTGCTGATTCCTTTTTATCTGAAGTTTCAAATATCGATGATCTAACATGATGCTGCTTCTCATTTCTGACTAAGGCTGTTGCCTCATCTGTGACCCACAGAGCCAGGTGTTCCGTTTCTTGAAGATGCTTAGAGAGAAAGGGAAAAAGCTATTTCTTCTTACTAATTCACCTTTCTACTTTGTGGATGGAGGGATGCGTTATTTGCTAGAGGTTCTTTCTAAATTTCAATCTCCTTATATTGTTTGTGCATATTGTTTAGTATTCAAAAGAAGTATGTTAAGCCAAAACAGAATAACAGGTTTCTATCTGGTTCATGAATAACATATATACTTTTGATATAACCTTTTTCTTATTTTCTCAGGGTTTTCACGATCTTGTATATCTTTTCTTTCTGGGTTAGATTTCTATCTGGTTCGCTGTTCTTTGGTTATTAATTTGTGTCTTTCTTGTAATTTTCTTGGTAAATTGTTCCAAACAGATTACAAGGTATCATGTAGGTATAATATGTCAACTTTTTTTTTTTGCTAAATCACATTCTCCACATGACTATTTCACAATTTGGATGGCCAGGACCAGCATTTTGACGGAAATTCCTGGAGGGAACTCTTTGATGTTGTGATTGCGCAGGCAAATAAACCAAGTTTCTATAACTCAGATCATCCGTTCAGGTTCTGTTTAGCATCTATGTGTTACTAACAAAAAAAAAAACAATTTTGATCCTTCTTGCTAAGATGTGTTAATGTGTTTTTTCTTTCCCGCTGATGCATCTGTGTAGGTCTGTTGCTATAATTTGAATTTTAATTATTGGAAAGTAGTGTTAATAAGTACAGGTGCATAAGGACCTGGGTTTATACTGCGGTCAGATATTGTATTTTTTCCTTTTATTATTATTTTCTTGAGTTCTGCACTACTGTGTCTTCTCCAATTCTGGTTTCCTAACTCTTTTTGCTGGTTGCTTGTAGGGTTTATGACACTCAAAAGGACACCTTAGCTTTTACTGCAGTTGACAAGTTTCTGCCAGATCAAGTATACTACCATGGCTGTTTGAAATCTTTTCTGCAGATCACAAAATGGAGAGGCCCAGAGGTTGGTTATTTTGAACCTAAATAAGAATCAATTTATCTATGTGCTTTTATCAATTTTGCCTTTTCTGTTTGAGTGATACAGCATTCACTTTTTTCTCCCCCTTAATTCAACACCATACTTTTCATATTATATAAACGCAGTTGACATTTGATATTACTGTTGCCTAATGGAGGCCAGCAACTTTTGTGCTCATCAGCTGAATGTTGATTATGTTTCTTGCTTATTGCAGTATTCTGATACAGTATATTGGAATAACCTGCAGACTAAAGATATAACTTTTGGCTGGTCTTCACTCACACTAAAATGCATTGCAAAATTGTAAATTTCAGGAAATTGTCATTTCAATTTCTCATCTCAGATTTTTTTTTATGGTTATGTATTAGGTGATATACTTTGGTGATCATCTTTTGAGTGACTTGAGAGGACCGGCAAAAGCTGGTTGGCGAACAGCTGCTGTAATTCGAGAACTTGAGGTGGATGCTTCACTTTTACATGAGATATACTTTTACATACATGAGACATGGTTGTATGAAATATTGAAATTCTATCACCACCACTTTAACATTTTCATATTTTACCTATTGAATATTAATGTCAGTCTGAGGTCGCCTTGATCCTATTAGAGTGTTGGTACCAATGAAGTTTTAAGCTGAGAAGATGAAAATAAAGGCAAATGTTTTGAAATACTAAAAATAGTACTACCTCCTCCCATTAATATATAAAGTTTTTAGTTAAAATTGAACTAAAAAACGTCACATATTTGTGATTGGAGGGAATAATTTCATATTTTATGTTAATCTTGAATATGCTATTGGAGAACATGAACAAGCTTGTACTCGTTCTTTAAGACCTGGATGATTCTCACTTTATCACTATTTTGTCATACAACATGCATGGTTATGTTTTGTACAGTGTCATAATGATCCATGCTTTGTCGCTTCAGGATGAAATAGAAATCCAGAACGGCGACAGCTACCGATTCCAACAGGTGTGTACTGCATTATCTGCTTCTCATGTTTATGATATGTTACTGTTAGTATATATCTATAATGTCTAGCTGGCAGAGCCTATCGTCTCATCACCTAGATCAGCTTATGCGAAGTCTAAATGGACACGCAAGGCTAACTGCCACAATTCACCTCTGATTCTGTTTCCATAAGTCATGGGGTAGATTGGTTGGCTGTTTTGCACATATATATAGTAAGGCTATACTCACCGGTCTGCCCATATTTCAAATTCCTCTGTCTACAATGCAAAATAGTGTTTTGGGTGCCCAAATGGGCGTCACTGGTGGCACAGCCTAACCTAGGTTATCCCCAGGACATCTATCAATCAAGTCTCTTTCAAGAACTTGGATCACCTCGATGTATTGCTCATTGAAAGAATTAATAAAATTTATGCAGAAAAAACATCTTGAACAGTTACTACATGATTTTCTGTTCCCCATAGAACTTAAGCTATGTTTGTCCTTATTAATTGGTTTTCAAAAGTACTTCTGAAACCAGCCAAATTTGTGACAAGTATCGTGACTCTTGACATTGGAAATGAGATACGGAAATTACTCATGCTGTGTGTTGACTACTACAGCCAGAAAGGCTGCCTGTGTCAACTTGCAGGATTTGGTCCAGGCGAGTCACGCTGTTGAAACTTTTTGGTGCTGCTGTTATTTCTTTGCAAAGGATGCATGGCACTGGGGTTGGTAAAATCTGAAGTTCCATTCTCCTGACACACATAAGCTAAAAGATGACACTTGAACGATCAGTTGCACCACAAATTGGTCAACACAGTACAGATACACTGATAGCATTTTACCTTTATATTTGCTATATATATATTTTTTATTCCTCACCTACGCTGTTTGTTAGTCCATGGTTTTTAATCCACATGAATGGCTATCATTTTACTTAATGATATCTTACATTGCAGGCAAAATTGAGTATAATACATGATCTACTTGGGAAAGTCCATGCAACTGTGGTTAGCACTGAGAAAGGCCAAGTCTACAGAGCATTGCTTGATGAGTTGAATGCAGAAAGGCGACAATGCCGACATGGGATGAGAGATCTGTTCAATAGCTCTTTTGGTGCAACATTTCTTACAGACACTGGAAGGGAGTCAGCGTTTGCCTACCACATTCATCAATATGCTGATATTTACACAAGCAAGCTCGAGAATTTCTTATCATATGCCCCTGAATCTTGGCTTCATCCACCTCATGACATAAAGATTATGCCACACAATTCGAAGGTAGTTTAAATCCTCATCCAAATTCGGCGATTTACCCTTCACAAGGAAGCAATCTAGAAATTTCTCCATTGTGATTGTTTTCGTGATTTTTCTAATAGTTACAATGGGTCTATTTGGTAGCCACGCTAGCGCGCTAGCCATGCCACGCTAGTGTGAGGCCAGTGTTTGGCTACGTGAGCCGCCTCCCTAGCCAGGCCCAGGCATACCAACCCGAGGCCTGGAGGCTGGCTCTGATAGAACGGCCAAATCAGCCGTTCTATTCTAGCCCGTCCGTATTCACCGGCCAAGCGCCCCGCGTGGCCGCCCTCTTCTTCACCGGTCGCCGCTGTCATCCTCTCTTCTCCACTCTTCATCGCCGCTGTCGGAGGAAGAGGCCAACCGCCGGTCGCCCCTGGACCACCGTCGCTGGGAGGAACTCGCTGGCCGGGAGGAGCGCGTCGCCGTCCATATCTGGTGGTGCGTCCTCGTTCTCCTCCAACACGGCAGCTCGGGCATGGTGGCATGGGATGCCGGGTCGGGGGTGGAGGTGTCGGCGGCGGTGCGTGCATGGCGGCACAACGGGTCGGGGGTGGAGGGGTCAGCGGCGGTGCGTGCATGGCGGAGCGGCGGCTCAGGGGTGGAGGGGTCGGCGGCGGCACGGGCATGGCGGCGGCGCGGGCATGGCGGAGCGACGGATCGGGGGTGGAGGGGTCGACAACGCGCGCGGGCATGGCGAGGCAGCAGCTCGGGGTTGGAGGGGTCGGCACCGGTGTGGGCATGGCGGAGCGATGGCTCAAGGGTGGAGGGGTTGGCGGCGGCGCGGGCATGGCGGAGCGACGACTCGGGGGTGGAGGGGTCGGCGGCCTGCGTGGGCATGGCGAGGCGGCTGCTCAGGGTTGGAGGGGTCGGCGTAGCATGAGCATGGCGAAGGTGGAGGAGACTGATAGCTCGCATGAAGGTGGATAGGCGAACCAAACACAGGCCAACCATGTCCACCTCCACTGGCTAGGAGCAACCAAACACATGCAAGCCTGCTAAGTTTAGCCTGGCTAGAAGTCCTAGCCAGGCTCCAGCTAGTTGAGTTACCAAACAGACCCAATGGAAACATATGCTCATGTGTTGAAATATTGAGTTGGAATAATCATTTTGGACATTCCATATTGCAGGTCCCGGCAAGCCTGTTCAGTACTTCCTAGTTCATTCTATCCCCTTGTTTTGGTGGTTACGGTTTCTGTGCAAAACGGCACGACTGGACTGTGGATTCCTGCTGCTTTTGTTTGGGTCATGAATAAAGCACCAGATGATGGATCAATCCAGCAAGACCAAGATGCAAGTTAACTATCGTTCTCCTGACTTGCCATGGAAATGGAGTCCACGGGAGTAAGGTGACTCTTGCCTGCACGAGGAAGCTTCTATCTACTGAAAGAAAAAGAAAAGCTTTCTATCTGAGAACCCGCTTCCTTATGTTCAACTTACATTAGTATTCTCAGTAGTGAAGATGCCCATGAAACCCTAACAATTTGAAATGTCTGTCAATAAAAGAGTTGCATGCAACCCATTGTGTTTCCCCATTTTCTTCTCATGCTGCTGCACGCGTTGCTGCACTCCTGTTACACTGAAAATTCATTTGTGGTATGCTATGAGTTTTTCGGGATGAGAAGATAACTTTTGGTCCGAACTATCATTCTAGGGTAAATTACCAAACACTTATTTGTCCTTGTCTGTTAGAGGAAGGTCATCTTGATTTCCATTGTTTCTCCCCGAGGCTGGCTGGAGTTCCAGTTCTTGCTTGTATGACCTAAAGGACCTGACATCCCAAGAGTAACAACCATTAAGGAACTCGTCATTGCTGTACAGCTTTCTGATAACTGAATAACGTCAAAAGTTTCTGATAACATAATAAGTGAATAAATGCGCTACCTCTGACGAAAGCTTGATCTGTTCGCACCAGACGGGAGTGCACATGCAGCTGCAGAGCAATATCCAACGTCCTCGGATTGTGATTGTGAAGCACCCATCTTATTTTAGGAGAACAAGCAAAAAAAAGTAACAAAGGGATTAGATAATTTTCAAAACGATGGAAGTGCATCCTTATTTTCAGAGACAGAAATACACTCACATGCCGATGAGACGGGGTCTGCTCCGGTGTGCGCCTTTCATTGTTGATTCGATCCCTTCGCTCATGCTTCAAAGCTTTTATGCATTTGATGAGGTAATACAGGAGAATGGCGCCAAGCCATAGCATTATCATGATCTCAATTGCCATCAACCATCCAACCACTGAAAATATAATAGAACAGATCAATAACGACTTCGCTATTTTATGGGGCAAGAGCTTCAAGTTTCAGCACAGGGCATTGTGCAACAAATCACCACCAATGGGAAAGCGAACAAAAATATTGTGAGATTTCATACTTACAGGGAGACCCCCTTGAGTTCATATGTTTTTTCTTCACAAGACGAATAGTCTTTGCAGCGGACAGTGGCGTCGACATCATCTCTGAACAGTCAGGATAGCATCCATAGTGTCCCAGGTCGTTTACAGTGATGGATAAAATTGTTTTGTTGCTTGCACCCTGCAAGCGAAACACACCTCACCCTTTTTTTCAGTATATCCTCATAAACTCATGAATGAAAAAACAACACTTCATATCTATTTTTTTATCTCAGATTCTTCCTTAGTCGCCAGTTTTGCTAGAAAAAAAAAGAATTATCAATATAAAAATACAAGCTAGTTATGCAATTCTGCTAAAAAAACGTATTCAAGAAATGGAGATTCACGAAATGTACAGCTGAGACGATCTGAGAAGACTGAATATTTACTTGGTAACGCAACTGCTGCATCGCATTGTTGCAGTCCTGGACGTTCCCATGGAACCTGATGGAAGTTCCTTTCAGGACATAGTGATTGGCAATGGTCACATAGTCCTGAGCCTTCTCCCAATGGCTAACGCCTTCAGGCTTCATCGCCACAGTGGCAATGGCAATGCTGGTAGGCAAGGTCACCGTCAACATTCCTTCGAGGACTTCTAGGGAGAGCCCTAGCAAAAAATGAGACTTGTTCCCTATAAAATAAAATATGTCAGTGTACATCACTAAATAAAAAATAATATATATATATTTTACAATGCATAGCAGCACCATAAAAACAGTCTATAATTCATATAAAAGTACCTGGGAAACTGTCAAGATCAGGTTCAACTATTGAAAACTGAAATTCATCCTTGTGCTTATCAAATATTTGATATCCTTGCCATGATTCCTTCCCACCCAAGAAAATTGATCTTGGAGCTAGGATCACTGGAGGATCATTAACTGGTTCAACAATTATCGGGAACTGGGCGTTTTCCATACCGTTTCTGCTCACGCCATATAGTGCTATAGCATCATTTCCATAGAAGTCTTGATTTCTACACATGGTGATGTGGTTATTGTAACTAAAAGTCTCAAAAGACAGTTGTAAACGTTCACGGTTTATAAAGACTTGGGGGATTCAGGTTATTGATTAGTACCCAATGTACTGTAGTAATTGCAGCGCGTCATTCATTGCTTCTATTGTTCCTTGCAATATCAATTCCACTCCAGTTCCAAGTACATTAACTGATGGCTGTTGAGATTTCATTGTCATTGGAGCAAGAGACAGATTTCCAGATCGCGCTTTCACCGTAACAGATATATTTTCTGTTATATCTGAATACACCATTTTGATCCCTGGAAATCCACTGCCAGAAACATATACATATTTTGGTTAGTTTATTAGAAAGTGAATAAAAGATATTAAACTTTATGCTTAGTTAAAAAATAAAATAAATACAAGTATGCAATACTATTTAGTAGAAAACAGTATGGCTTACCCAAATTGTGGGCCGATTGTATCTTCAGTAACATGCAACTTCTGGGGTAAAGAGATGAATTGAGGTGGTCTGCAGAGAACAGATATGAAAACTGTTGCGGTGACAACATTGTTTTGCGCATCAGTTATCGTATATGAGAACGAATCATTCCCAAAGAATCCTTCAAAAGGGGTGTAACGATAGATGTGGTTGAACTGCAGGACTGATCCATGAAGTGGCTTCAGAGAAAAGGAAAAAATATCATTAAGGTGGAGAATTTGTAGTAGAATACATAATGCTTGAGATTGTTATTCTTTTTATAGCTTCATATTTCTTATTTGAAATCAGTTCTATATATGCTGAACATTTCCTAGAGACCGGGCGGGCTGTATGCATCACCATGATGTAACTAGAGGCCACATTCGACTTTCCATTGTATGTTCAAAATAACTGAAATGTTTTTCTTGCAGTCAAAGTATTCAATAATGGTATTGTAAAATTCAAATCGGTTCTATTAGGATCGTTTGTTGCCAAAAGTTTCTTTGTTTCTATAGCAGAAATGACATTAGAAAAACATGGTCAGGTTTAAAAAAGTTGGAGAAACTATATCACTATAACGCTGAGACTGCGTTTTTCACTTACAGAAGATGAGTTAGTGATTTCGGCTTTACTTCCAGAAATTTGATCATTTGACACCACATCGAAGGAAACTGATCCATCCTCCCATACTGAAACACTATCGTTTTTAAGATATGAGAAGTAATCAGCTGCAAAGAGACACACTTCATCAGAGTTACACGAGAAACAAGCAGAGACATTGGGAGCACTCCAATGCTTCAGTATGTAATGAGATAATTAATAATTTTCTACCAATCAGAGCTTAACTAAATACTAGATCATCTGAATAATTTCTTTCCTTTTTCCTGTCGATTTTTTCTAGACTGACTGGAAAAACTACCTTCGAAAACTTGTACTTCGAATGGACATGGTGCCAGCTGCTTATCCTCAAATAGAACACATATGCTATGTTGACCATATTCCGGTGCTACATAGTGAGCAATATATGACCCATCTCTGTTGTCGACGAATTCCTTTGCCACAAAGCATGTGGCATTTTCACCGGGTTCATGGAATCTCAAATCTGACTCGAGAGATACCACCGGGTTCATGAACGAGTCAACAAGTCGAACAACAACTTCATTTTCAACTGACATCTTGACTATAGGGGCAAACTTGACAACACTTGATAAAGAAAGGTCGATTGCACCTAGAAAAAGGGAAGGTTATGGTATAGAAAGTTAGAGGTTTAATCTTAGAGGTCAATATGTATCAGATAGACATAAGCTTGCCGTTAATTTGTTGTATGAGCTGCGTAACTAGTCACTACTACCTCAGTCCTGAAATAGGGATTTTGAGTTTGTCCAAAGTCAAACTATGCTAATTTAACCATCTTAATAGAAAAGAATGTTATCATACAAATATTGTAGGAAGTAAACTACAAACTATATTGCATAATGGATTTAATGGTGCTCATTGGGCATCTTAAGTGTTATTATATTTTTTTTATGAACTCGGTAAAATTTAGGATAGTTTGACTTAGGACAAACTCAAGATCCCTTGTAGTTTAGTTCAGAGGTAGTGTTCTAAGGAGATTACCCTTTTATTTGAAATCATTGAAGAGTTTTTCATTAGGAATTCATGAGAACTATGAATTATTACAACTTTCTCTTTGTACGCTATTTCATTTTAATATAATCCATTCTGATCAGCATATTGCACACATTGCATGTAAAATAGCACCAGCATATCAAAGCGCAAAAATTACCATTGATATTACTGAAAGGTTGGAAATCCATGAATTACATAAATGTGAAAAGATTTATAAAAAAGAAACAAAAGAGAGAGAAAAAAAACCTGGCAGAGCTGTCATGGCATATGGATTTCCACCATTTAGCACTATGTTCCCACACAGGACCACAATGTCATATTCCCCGGCAGTGTGAGGAGTGTACTGGACAAAAAATCTACTGGTTTCGACGGTTGAGGTCTAACAATACAACGAATTTCAGTGGTCATGTTACTTATACATGTTAAATTAAGCAGAAAGCAAGTACTCGCCTCCTGATGGCCAGCGGGTTCTAAACTTTCTCCATCCTTGGATTTTGTCTCTGCAAATTAATTCATTCAACATTCTGGCCAAAAAAGAAAATGTTCAGATTGACAGAAGGCTAAGAAATTACAGTAGTACCATTTGGTTCTGGTATAGGTGATATGGTGATTGGGTCTACGTAAGATGTGCCACTTTTACCCAGAAACTTCACTTGCAGTCTTGCTGTTTGAACCGGAGAAGGGTTTCTGTACTGATCCAACAAGAAAACCATAAATGTTGATATCAAACCAGCACGAGCATGTGCCAAAGCAGCACCATATGCATAGCTGTTTGATCCATCGCAAAATGCTGAAAGTAGAAGAATCGATTTGAGCATCTTGACCGGTAATGAGGAAATACCACTTTTGAAACTAAAAGGCATAGTATTGTTGCATACCTACAAAAACATCAAACATGTAAGCCGTGTTGGAAACCCTTCGGTTCAGCTGAGGATCAAAAACTGTGAGCACAAACTCTCCAGGCTCTACAACATTAAGAGATAGGAGCTGGACTCCATCAGCTACCGCTTCCATCGTGAGACCCAGTGCTGGGAAGGACAGATTCGTGGCTCTCTTAACTACTTGAGCATCGAATTGATGAATTTCTGGAACGGTATTTCCAAATGAGTCCCTCTGATATATGAATAATTCTAGCTTGGAATTTATCTGAAAGCTGTTGACTCCATGCTTCCACTCACATGTGCTTTTTTCTATGTTAAGGAGACCTGAAATATGTAAAAAAAAATTGGGAAAAATGCCCCGAATTATTGACATTTCCACCAAATGCACATCTCCATACTATGTTCGTAAGTACATCTGTATTCGTTGGACGTTTTCTCTAACCTGGTTTCACCGTCAGCGTTAGAGGCGAATCACGTAGCTCCCTGTTATCCCCATAGACATGCACGAACAAGTCCCCTGCAACGGTGGGCACGAACTCGAGCCCGATGCGCCCATCCGCTGCCCACCCGTTGTAGTGGAAATCCAAGAACTCGACGGCGGACCCGTTGGCGCGGGAGCCCGAGACCCTGAAGTAGTCCGGCAAGTCGGCGCCGCGCGCGACGCCGTTGCCGAACGCGTCCCTGGGCGCGACGGACACGAACGCCCTGGACCCCGCGACGCAGCGGCCGCGGAACGTCCAGGACGCCCGGGACGCGGACGGGTGCAGGTCGGCGGCGGCGACCGTGAACGGGAGGTAAGAGTCGCCGGCGCTGAACCGGTCCTCGGCCACGAGCGCGACGAAGCTGCCGGCGCGCAGGGGCACGAAGGTGATGGTCCACGAGTTAGGGTCGTCGCCGAGGTTCGCGGCGACGTCGGAGACGTAGCTGCTGTTGCCCTTCTTGCCGTTCACCACCAGGGAGAAGGAGAGCGAGGCGCGGACGCTGGCGCTGGCCTGCAGGTCCAGCGCCATGACCTTGATGGCCGCGGTGTCGCCCGTGCGGAACGACTTCTTGTCCCCGAGCCAGCCGAACATGAAGGCCGGCGCGGGGCTCTGCTGCGCCAGAGACAGCGGGGAGGAGGCGGTCATGGCCAGCAGCGACGCGCAGAGAAGAAGAGGAAGCGGCACGGCTGCCCGCCGAGAGGTCGCGGCGGGGTCGGCCATGGCTGCGTCGTGTTGCGTTGCCTGCCGGAGATGGCCGAGGAGAAGGGAACTGGAGCGGAGGACGACGGGCGGTTGGTGTACAAATGGCGGTCTCGGGAGCGCGGGCGTGCATGCATGGGATGGGAAGTGGAACTGCAAGGAAGGCGATAACCGCCGGCGCTTCCACTCCGCAGGACAGAGTGCCAGAGTCGCAGGCAGTTGACGCACGCTGGGCAACTGCCGATTCCAGCGCGAGCGGGCGTATCAGAACAGAGAAGCCTCATTTCCACCGTCCAAACATCAATTCAAATAGCACAGTTCCATCTAATGTCTGCAAGACGACTGCACTTCACGAATCCATGTGCTGATGTGCAGCAAAATGTTCGTTTACATTGCATGATGATATGAACAATAGCGTGTACAATTCTTTGTCCATTGTTGCTCATGTCATATGTAGGAGTACTTATTTATGGATACAAAGGGATAGTCGTTGTCACAGAGTTCACAGAGAGCAGCTGAGTAGTGGCAATCAGCCAATCACACACACTGATGATGACTTGCCGTGTGAGCGAGGCGTTGTTCGTCGTCTTATTATTACCTGCCATTTCCAGAACCAGAACCATAGCCGTAGCCATGGCCCTCGCCGTAGCCAGAGCCAGAGCCATCTCCATATCCACTTCCCGAGCCCTCACCGTACCCTTCGCCATAGCCGGATCCGGATCCTTGGCCGTGGCCAGAGCCGGAACCTTCACCGTAGCCAGACCCTCGACCGGACCCACTTCCTTGGCCTTGGCCATGGCCTTCGCCGTACCCCGACCCAGACCCTGAACCTTGGCCATGGCCCGAGCCATGACCTTCGCCGTACCCAGATCCTTGCCCTTGCCCTGCACCCTGCCCTTGACCGTAACCGGATCCTGAACCCGCACCAGACCCAGCATATGAGCCTGCCCCGGACCCCGCCGATGAGCCTGCGCCAGAAGCAGCACCGGAGCCGGAGCCGGAACCGGAGGCCGAGGCAGAACCTGATCCCGACCCAGACGCCGAGCCGGAGCCGCTGACGCCACCACCTATACCAATGCTGATCCCGGTGCCGATGCCGATGCCGATGCCGCCGCCACCAAGGTCGATGCTCAGGTCCTTCCTGGAGATGCGGCCCTCGGACGTGAGGAGAAGGGCAGCGAGCACGGCGATGCCAAGGGAAATGGCCACGATGGGAGGTCGAGACATGCTCGCTCCTAGGAATGAAGCTGGGAACAGTGCAGCTGTATGTGTTCTTTTGATGTTTTCTATATGGATTCGAATGTACAGTGCTGTATTCTTGCATATCCTGGTTGGCATTTATAGGACCCAAAAGTAGGGTTTCGCAAAAAAAACAAAAAAAAAAAAAGATTGGCTCATTGGTGGCAGGATTGCAGGGAACTTGTGGTGGTGTAGGCATTGGACGGCTGAGTTTTGACTTAATGGAGAGTTGGTGTGGTGGTCTGGTCTTGTGTTAGTGTAGTGGAGCAGGGACGGTGCAAAGGAATGGGCCTGATGGCATAGTGAGAGCATTTTGGGTAATGGTCTTGTTAGATATGATATGCATGCCATTGCTTCCAGAAGGAATGTTGTAAACCGTCACTGCACTGAAAAGTGAGCTGGCAGCTTTTTTGTGATGGAATGGAGCAGGGCACTGGAAGATCCTGGAAGCTCTTGCCTTTTTATCCTTTTAGTTAGTTATTCGCTAATGCATGGATTCATGTATGATCAGTGGGAGCTTACTTGTAAGGCTTATCAAGTCAAGTGCTACTCCTGTTCTTCTGCTCCCCGCCTCGTGCTATCAACCTCAGCGTTGACGCCTTAGATAGATCGGTCGATATACCTTCTCCATGGACAGTCATTTTCGATCGTTATTCCTTCTGCCAATTTTCGTTTTTTCCCCGAAAGAGAAAAATAGGCAAACAAACACACTACAATGACCATAAGCATAATTAAGCGCTCAGGCGGTCAGTTTCATGCAACTAACATCCCTTCACCTAAATACACATGTATAAAAAGTCCACACCCAACATCATGCATGCAAATGTTATCGGATCATCAGTACAACGCATGCATAGAACCTAATCGTCACCTGTTGTTCATATCTTCCTAAGCTAATCGGCCGCGGGCGAGATGATGATTATTATTAAAGGGCCAAGCCGCCTTCAAGGAAAAAACAAACGTATCAAGGGTGGCGTTGCCCAGTTCCAGATCCTGCACTGCTAGACCTTGTGCTAGATTCTGCAGTACTAGACCCAGCGCTGGAGCCAAAACCAGAACTTGCAGACGACGAAGCACTTGATCCAGCAGTTGAACTACTACTCCCAGACCTTAACCCAAAGCCAGCAGCCGAGCTTGAAGCCCCGTTACCACCACCGCCTCCTAGTCCAATACTAACTCCGGCACCCAGTCCAAGCCCAAGGCCCCCTCCTGAGCTTGAGCCTGAACCTGAACCTGAACCTGAACCAAAAGCCGACGCCGATCCAGATCCAGAGCCCGAGCCCGAGCCCGAGACTGACGCGGACGATGAACCTGAGCCACCGGAACCTAGACCTATACCGACTCCAACGCCAAGCCCAAGGCCCAGGCCTCCTGATCCTGATCCAGAGCCCGATCCAGACCCAGACCCTGAACTCGATCCTGAGTTAGAGCCAGACGCTGACGATGCCGAGCCAGAACCGGAGCCAGAGCCGGAACCCCCGGCACCAACGCCTGCGCCCACACCGATGCCGATGCCGATGCCGATCCCAAGGCCGCCATTCCCGAGGTTGATGCCAAGGTCCTTGCGAGCAGCACGAAGACTGATCTCACCCACCGCCACTACTGGCGCAATAAGCAACACGGCGACCACAAGTGCGTGTGTCCTAATGGCGGAATGGGCCTTCATGTTGCAGACCACCATCGCGCCTGATATATGTATGTTGATCTGCACTGTACGTCTGTACTGTAAGAATAGGTCGGTTGTTCTGGACTATGCGAACTTCGGCATCTAGCTCCATGGGAATTTATAGCTCCTCGATCGATCGTCCCAGTGTACATGACGACGAGTGGTGCGTGGTGCGGTTGTTGAATCGCGTGCGCGCGTGTTTGCTCTCGGGAGCCTCCGTGCGTACATGTGGCCGCGAGCTGTGTGCCTTGACATGCATCGCCGAGGAGGAGGAAGTGACCAGAGTTTTAGCGCGCACGGCAAGGTCGCCGTGTGTCCTCCTCATGGCCATGCGAAGTGCATGTGCAGGGTGTAGTGGGCGGCGTCGTCTCGTCTCTGGTCGCTGCCGCCTACGCCGGCGAGCTATATTCTTTCCTAGCGCTGCGCGACACGTTTGATACATGCATATCGTCGATCGGTGGGATTATTGTCAGTGCGCAGCCGGAAATTAAGAAATAAAGTTGGGGTCGGGAGAGAATGGGCAGCTGGGCTTTTACCTGCACGCCGGCGGTGGACTGGACTGCTGGCCGGTGCGACGACGACTCCAGAATTGATAGATCGATGGCGCCACTTGACCATGATGCCTGCCTGCTGTAGCAGACGTAAACGGATAGAAACCCACGCATGTTCCTTTTCTTCGTCACCACCATCATTTGGCATTGTATATGACTCATCAACTCATCACTATAGCTAATAGTTTTCATAACCTGGCGACGAACCCTCGCCAGGTAGTGAGTTTCTACTAGTGACTATTCTAATAGATAAATGGCCGCACCACGGCTTGGTGCACCTAATTTTGCCAAACCGTGGACGCGCGCGATCAGGAACGCCATGTATACCGTACCCGGAAGCGGAACACCGTCGTCCTGTGTGCGTGACTCGCGAATGGATCCACACTACAACTTGATCCCCCGGCCTAACTTTTGCTAATTAAGTAGTAGTTAACTCGAATTCCATGGTCCAAGCAGCCAGGCAATCTATTCTAGTACCTATATAACGGACAAGACAACCTGATCAAACGAAGCGCCGCCATGTGCCGGTCCCGGCAGACCGACGTGCCGCCGCAGCGCACGCCGGCATCACACAACCACTCCGCGCGCTGACCACCCCAGCAAAGGTGTTCGTCGCCTTTTCCGCACAGGGGAACCGCGCGCGCTCTCTCGCCCACAGCGCCCCACGCCACGCCCACATGATCGCGCGCTCTGCATGCGCGCCGCTCCCCCTATAAAACTGACGGAGCTGGACGCCGAAGGCTTTTCTCTGCATAGCGAGTGTGCGTGGTCTGCTAGCGAGCGAGCGAGCAAGCAAGCAAGGGAGGATGGCGGGTGGCAAGGGCGGTGCCGGCGGCGAGTGCTCTGGCGCTGGTGGTGGCCTCCCTGTGCCTGCTTCTATCCTGCGGTCCAGCAGAGGCCCGCCTGGTGAGGAAGGACGGCCTCGGCATCGGCATCGGCGGCGGCCAGGGCGCGGGCGTGGGGGTGGGCATCGGCATCGGCGTCGGGGTGGGCGTGGGCACCGGCGGCGGGGTCTCGGTGTCCGGGTCTGGCTCTGGGTCAGGGTCGGTGCCCGGGGTGGGCTCGGCTTCGGGGTCCAGGTCCGGGTCCGTCTCCGTCGGAGGGGCGAGTTCGTCCGCCGGGTCCAGCGCTGGGTCGTCCACGGGCTCGAGTGGGTCTGGGGCCGGGTCGTCTGCGGGGTCTGGTGGAGGGACAGGGGTATGGGCAGGGTGGTGGGAGTGGGTTTGGGCCTGGGTATGGTAACGGGTGGTGGGTCAGGGTGGTGGGTCGGGCAACGGGGTGGTCGGCGTGGGGTATGGAAGGTGGATCCTGGCTCAGGGTGGTGGACAACCTTGATAAGTCTATACTTATCACAAAACAAGTGGCGAGTACTGATAAGTGTACGTTATTCTAATAAGTAAAAGCTAAGGGAGTGTATTACTGTTTCTTTTGTATGTCGTATGTGATATGTAATAAATGAAATTGTTTAGGTTGTCTACTTCAAGTTTTTAGTTAGTACCCGAACATAGTGAGGATGGTGAGGCGACGTGTCTCAATCGCGGGCTTGCACTTGTGAGTAATGTGGCAACGCTCTACTAGCGGTCGTTCCACGTGGAAGATAGCTAATTGTGTAGGAGATGGAATCAACTGGCGAAAGATATGGCAGAAGGTTCTTGTCTTCCGTGACGATGACGGCGGCCGGCATCGCTACCTTTCCTCGTGACGTTGTCATGGTTCCGTCGTCCATGCTGGGCCTCCAAGGTAAAAGCCTACTCCTCTCGGATGGACAGCTATGGCGTTTGTGAAGGCGTCGTTGCAGGAGACGTTGTATGTGTGAAGGCCCTTCATGTTGAGATAGTGCTAAGTTTGGGTCTTGCTTGCACTGGTCCCATATATGTACAAAATATTCCTCTTGGTCCAAAACCCTGTGAACTTTGTCAAATTGGTCCAGGAGACGGAATCATTCCTTGGGCCAAAATCGTGGTTACCTTACCAGGTCATCATCAAATTTTACTAGATATCTCTCGGGAAAGAACGATGCTTCTAGTTTGTCGTTGGGCAGAAGACGTGAGGTGATGGATGGTCTAACCGACTGTGCACCCGGCAACAGCTAGTACAGAGGTTAACCCCGTGATGCCTAATTTGGGTGTTCTTGGATTTGTATGGTTTGGGGGGAGAGAGAGATCGGAGCGTGTTTAAATCATCAATAGATCAAAATTCTCTTCGGTCCCTTTTAATCCACTCTAACTAGGGAGGTGGGTCCATGCTATTTGCGCGGGTAGCTAGGTTTTTAATAATAATTTATAGGATACAAATATCATTGTTATTTTGAGTTTATGACCATTTAAGTAGTGTAATTTGGTACATAAAAATAGTTTATTAAAAAGTCTAACAATTTCAAATATACTTCGCTTTAGATTTGTGCTAAGTCAAATTTCTATAGATTTGACTACATTTTTAGAAAAAAGGCACCTACATCTATAACATCAAATTGCTTTCATTAATTCTGCCATGAAATTTATTTTGCTGGTGGATTTATTTTATGTAGTAGTTGTTAATAACTTAATATATTAACCTAAGGCAAAGACATATTTTTACAATTTTAGTGTGCATTTTTGTCTAAGTCCTACTATTATGGACTCTTGAACAAAGGGATGTGAAATAAAGAATGAGTGACAAAAATAAAAAAACTGTAGTACCATGACAAAAAGTTATATGAACCGCTAAAGTTATATGAACCGCGGAATCAATACATAAAACCCACAAACCATACAATGCTCTTGGTGTTCATGTTGCTAGAGTAGTGGAGAGTGATCTGAGTTGGATGGCCATGAGGGGATCTAAAGGCTAGCGGAGGCAAGTTGTGTGGGCTTAGGACCATAGCTGGAGGTGGAATAGAACAACGATTGGGCAACAGAGAGGAAGGCCATTTTTCTACCATGGCTTGGGTTTTCACTAACCATGGGCTTGCGCAGACGTAGAAATTCCTATATTCTGTGAAGGCGATGAAACATTTCTATAGAAATTGTTTTAGTCAATCCTCCTCCATAAAAAACATGTGACATTAGCAAAACTCAGAAAGGCCGGTTATTTGAAATTCCTTTGCAAAATACTCCATTCCAAACGGAGCCTTATATCTCATCTACGCCACACTTTCTTTCCCATCTATTCAGCAATTATGCAGCATGGTACATGTCATTAATCGATCTCATGTTTGCCAGATCTACATCTCCTATTCCTATATTGGTCCCTAAGAGGCTGATTGAGCTCCATGTTCTTTTTTTATTGCCGCATCTCGTATAAAACGCTTGTTAGATCGTAGGGTATGGTGGCATGTGTAGACAATTGTGCACTTTCCTGTGGATGAGTCTTTGCGGGTCAGGCTCCATGACTACATGGTTGTGCACAACCCATGTTAATGTTGATGAACATCATGTCATGCGTAGTATCTCAGAGTATCCTTTATTATAAACTCGTGGTTGTTATATAGATTTCTTTGATTTTGGAGCTATAAGAATTAGCACCTAGAGGATTTCTTTACTAAGACAATAGATGAAAAATGTACACATCTTTTATTATTTTGACTTTCATTTCTCATGCTATGATTCTCCTAGCTATATTTTTACATTATGGATTTATCAGAAATTCTCTTTATACTTACTTTTGTTGTATTTTCACTTAAACAACTATCCAAGTGACATATTTGATATGCTAGTTGATTCATCGAAACATGATGCGCTAATTGTTTGGTGTCCAACAAATCATTGAGACTCAATTGAAGGATTGATGGAACTGTTATCCCACTAAAAAAGGTTGCACAATTCATTATAGCCAGAGAAAAATTATAGGAAACCAAGTTAATCATATCATTTTTATCGGCATTACATTTATCAAACCGAGTACTATTTGTGTTAGAGTCTCTCTCATCATTAGGACTTCTTTGAGTTGAATATGTAGCATGAAAGATCTTGTTTTCTTACTAATTGTGTCAAAATTGCACATTTATTCCTATCGGACAACATATAGACAAACTATTTTTAGCTATGGCAGCAATTAGTTGTATTTGATAAATATAGATCGCTAGATGTCCATAAAATTGAATCGTTCATATTTTTGTCTTTTAGTTTAACGGGGGTAATTTTTAGACCTGACCGTGGTGGCTACTTTATATTGGATTAATCTAGAATGTTGGATGGTTATAACAACCATTTATATTTGAGAGAATTACTTTCTTGAACTTAAAAAAAGTTGCTGCTTACTTTTTTGGCTTAAAAATTCTAAAGCTTACCCTATATCGCCAAAAATTTTGTTCTCATTACTTATTTGGCCTTTCCGTAAATTTGAAGACTAAACAGTGCAAAAAAAAGATACAAAGACATTTTTGCCCTTAATAATTGTACCATTGACAATCGGGGCCCACCAGCCTTTCCTTTCCTCTTTCTTCTTTGCACCATGCCCAGCAGACCATGGGACGCAGGCCCGCCGCCGTTGCCCTCGAGCGGTGCCCCCGCCAGCCGTCACTGCGGACCCTCACGCGGCGCGCCCCCGCCGTGGCTCGACGCGCGGCACGCCCGGCCGGCCGTCGCCTCGGCACCTCGCTTGGGCGCGGCGCGCTGTCGCCCGCCGTCGCCGTGGCTCGACGCACGGCACGCCCGACCAGCCGTCGCCGCGGCACCTCACGGGGGCGCGGCGCGCTGCCGCCCGCCGTCGCCGTGGCTCGACGCGCGGCACACCCGGTCGGCCGTCGCCGCGGCACCTCGCGTGGGCGCGGCACGCTGCCCCCGCCGTCGCCGTGGCACCTCGCGTGGGCGCGGCCACGCGGCGCGCCCTGCCGGATGCCGCAGCGGCCCTTCGCGCTGCAACTTGCCCGGGGTGCCCAGCCGGCCGTCGCCGCGCCACCTTGCGCAGCGCGCTCCCGCCCGCCGTCGCCCCGGCCCCTCGTGCGGCGCGCCCGGCCGGCCGTCGATGTGGCCAGATGCGCGGCGCGCCCCGCCCGCCATCGTCGTAGCCTCTCGCGGCCGACGAGGAAGACGCAGCGGCCGTGGGCATCAGGGGCACGCGCCAACTCGCCTGGGAGCGAGCGTGAGGGAGAGACGAGAGAATGAGGCGGAGGAAGAAAAGAACCAGGTAAAAATGTCTTTTTACACTACACTTAACGCTGTTAGACCTTTAAACTAACGGAAAGGTCAAGGAATTAACGAAAACAAAATTTTTGGCCATATAGGTAAGTTTTAGAATTTTTAGGCTAAGAAAGTAAGCAACAACTTTTTTAGACCAAAAAAGTAATTCTCTCTTTATATTTTCAAAAAACCAAAAACGTTTGGATGATTACTACAACAAACAGTGTCAGTACTTATATTTTTATTTTTCTATTTGCATTTGAATTTGATATAATTTTTTAGATTAATGTACATCGTTAGTTTTTTTCATAAGAATATAATGTTCCAGGCTTATTCCTTTTTTGATTGGTAATTTTTATGTTCTCTCGATGAATATGGTGGCTTTTCTTTAACAAATTTTATTAAGATATTAGGTGATGCAGATGAGTATTTATTCTTTGTTATTTATATTTGACAAAGTTAGTTTAATTTACACTAATAGATGAAGATGGCAGTGAACTTTCTTTTTTGGTAGTAGTATTTAAATATATATGGCAAGATATTTATATAATATAGTAATGTATTTTGCTTTTCTGATCAATATGATATACTGTAGACTCTATTGACAATGTGGCGACTTCTTCTAATACTCCCTTTTTGAGACAATATACAGCTGGTGTTGAGCTTTCTCACACATTTTTGTCTCCTTGATACTGTGAATTTAGAAAGAAATCTTTTGAGAAAGATATATTCGCAATGAATATTAGCACAATATATCAGCAATCCAGTAGCAACAACCATTCTTATATGAGATATTTTAGAGAAGAATGAATTTGCAAACGAAAACAATAAAAACTCGCGTGCAATGTGAAAGCAATATATTTCTATACTTTAACCTGATGGTGTCCTGCGAGAGAGTAGAGAGAGGGATTTGCACCTTTTGTTTTACCTTAGTAGATGTATATGCCTGAGTATCATTATTGGTTTTAGGAGACTCACGGACAGATGCGTTTTGGGGCTTGGGCCGGAAGACTCACGAAGTTAGGCTTCCCGGTTAGGATGTTGCCGAGATAGAGTTGGATTAATTATCGGTGAATCATCTGAACAATATATGGACCAAAAGATCTACATAAATCCGACGGTGGAGGAAGTTTTTTTATTAACGTGATAATTTTTAGACTCTCTCAGCCAACGATATGAACCGTTAGATCTTCGTAAAATCCAACGGTTGAGGGTTTTTCTTTTTTCGGATTAATGTGGGAATTTCTAGACCCTATAATCGGATCGAATACGGACGGATATTGCTAATACCATATTTGTTTTCATATTTTTTTCAGATTCGAATCGGATACGGATATTGATCAAATGTGTCAGATAAGACTTAAATGGTTATCGACGTCGTATTTATCCAACTTTGAGTACTTGGATACGGATACGGATCGGATACTAAACGTTCGAATTCGAATACTGATTGGATTTTTATCCTTCTAAACGGATCGGAACTCGAATATAGACGTATAATATCCATACCATTTATACCTCTCATTATAGTTATATAATAGATAGATTTCTACGTCCTCTCGACGAACCTGGTTGTTTCTTTTAACGTTCAACGGTCCAACCAAACTGGACCTGAGGAGACAGTACACGTTGTGGCGGTTGTGAGCGTAGCATATGACTCTGATCACAGTACCTTGGTACGCCTTGAGTGTGACCCACCCGACACGAAAAAAAAAAAAACTCGCCAAACGCTGCCGTGTGAAAGCGTCGCGCGCTCGATGGGTCCCGTCCGGATCACTCCAGCTCCACCGCGTAAGACCGATCCGCACTCATGGTGCATCCCCCGCCGACCGGTACGGTGTCCGTTGACACAAATCGCGGGAGCTTGAAACGCTCAAAAGCGCAGGAGGGCAGCCGGCGGGGGGCGAGGAGCAAGATTACATTACATAGCATTTCTTCGATCGTTGAGCGCGTCGATATGATCGATCCAATATACATGTCGGCGTCGATGCACTGTGTGTGTCTCTCCTCTCCGCTCGTTTAGTTCCTCTCCGGCGCCGTACGTGCGCGGGCGTCGGCTCGTCGGATCACGCGGTGCGTGTGCTTGTCTATGTACCTGTCTCTCTCTCTCTCTCTCGGCCGCCGCGTCGTGTGTGCGGGCCTTGAAACAAAACGCCAACCACCATTGTTGACAGCGACGACACCAAACATGGACCGAACGCGTGAATGAACTCGTCAATGGCAACAATACTCTACTCCCAAGCCAGTATGAACTCCAAGAGCTCTTGTTTGGAACGTAGACATTTTACAAAAATTTTGCAAAAATGTTACACAGAAAGAAATAAAAGAACAATTCAATTTCATAAAAAACGGAAGAACAGAGAAAAATTCTCACGCAGGGCCTGATCTGTCGGACCCAAAGCCACGCACTATTGTACATACTATTCAAACCCGGTTTTGCTAGTACGTACTGCTTTCCCTTGCTAACGTTGCCATCAAATTAGGAACACGTTTTGCAATCGAAAAAACGAACACGAAACCAAACCAAACCAAACCGGCCTCCCTCCCCGGTCAATACGCTTTGCCGCGTGCAGCCATCGCTCCCTGCCCCCCGGGCCCCAGCGGCAGCCACGCAACGAGTCGTCGTCAAACCCACCACACGCCAACGTTTTTAGTTCGCACTCCAACTCCCACCAAAAAGCGCAACAACTTTCCACGCCTCCTTCGTCCCCTCCTTCCTCCGCGCGCCCTTCCTCCGGCCTTCCCCTACCTACGACACCACCTACAAATACGACGCCCGGCACGGCAGCCCTGACCACCACGTCCCGGAAACCCTCGTCATCAGTCACCACACCACATCAGACCCCGAGCACCCACCCTCTCCTCCACTGCCCATCAGCACCGCCGCGCCAGAAGGAGGCCAGCACCCTCAAACCCCAAGCGCGCCATGGCGTTCCGTCTGAGCAACAGCGTGATCGGCATCCTCAACGCCATCACGCTGCTGCTCTCGATCCCGATCCTGGCGGCGGGCATCTGGCTGGGCCACCGCTCCGACGGCACCGAGTGCGAGCGCTACCTCTCGGCGCCCGTCATCGCGGTGGGGGCCTTCCTGCTCGCCGTCTCGCTCGCGGGCCTCGTCGGCGCCTGCTGCCGCGTCACCTGGCTGCTCTGGGTCTACCTCCTCGCCATGTTCGTCCTCATCGTCGTCCTCTTCGGCATCACCGTCTTCGCCTTCGTCGTCACCAACAAGGGCGCCGGGGAGGCCGTCTCGGGCAGGGGGTTCAAGGAGTACCGGCTCGGGGACTATTCGAACTGGCTGCAGAACCGGGTGGAGAACAGCAAGAACTGGGGCAGGATCAGGAGCTGCCTCCAGGACTCCAAGGTCTGCCAGAAGCTGCAGGCCAAGAACGAGACGCTCACGCAGTTCATGGCCTCCGACCTCTCGCCCATCGAGGTATGTGCTGCTACACGTATCTGCTTGCTGATTCTTGGGTTTTTTTTGCAAAATCCATCTCGCCAAGACACAGATTCTAAAGACGAACTCGATCGATATGCATTCAGCGTACGTACGTGTCGTTTTTTACTTGCGCTAGCGTGGGTTCAGGATTGTGATCGTGACCTTGAAGCGCGTTCGCACAACCTTATCTGTCTACCTAGCTAGGGCGGCTACCTGATGGTTACCTGCACTGCACGGCTGTCCATCTCCATCAGACGTACTGTGTAGTATTTACATTTTTGAAATAGCAATAATTTATCTAAAAATGTCCTCATCAGACTTGGCCCAAGGATCACTGCTGTTTTATTATAATGTGACACGTAGTTTCTTTTGTCCGAATCAACTACTAGTACTTTAGTACCTGCTCTGAACTGCTCCCAATGCTCTGACTGACCGTTGCATTATTGAAGCGGGAGTTTTCGTTCCTACATTTCAACGGCCCGGCGACTTTTAGGTTTCGTAAGCGAACGCAAACATTTCACGAAACTGCTCACCCATTTCGGAATCACATATTATCGTAAACAAATCACTGAATTTTTCCTCGCGTTGACCTAAACATCACTTACAGCATTCACCAACATGATCACTCACCTGTTCTTCCTGTCCCTGCAATTGCATATGCAGTCCGGCTGCTGCAAGCCCCCCACCAGCTGCGGCTTCGACTATGTCGGCGCCACGGACTGGACGCCGGCGGCCAACTCCACCCCGGCGGCCGACCCGGACTGCGCCACCTGGAGCAACGACGCCTCCTCGCTCTGCTACGCCTGCCAGTCCTGCAAGGCCGGCGTGGTGGCCACCTTCAAGAAGGACTGGAAGCGCGTCGCCATCGTCAACATCGTCTTCCTCGTCTTCATCATCATCGTCTACTCCGTCGGCTGCTGCGCCTTCAGGAACAACCGCAGGGACAACGCCTACCGCCACGGCGGCGGATGGAAGGGTGCGGGGTACGCCGCCTGATGATCCACCGTCCCATTCCGTATACTAGTTTGGAAGGTGGAGCAGATCGAGCCGGAGCTCGATCGATCGCGCGCTCCAGCTGCGGTCGCCCATGCCTCGTGATCCATCATTACTTGTCGTCCTATTACACCTTTATTAGGCTTCATCTAGCTCTGTAGTATGTACAGGCGAGATTATTACACGTCTTGTAGTTATGGCGGTAGTTATTATCTGATCAGCAGTAGGTTTTGTATGTGCTGCTCAGTGGTTCGACACACTGCTATATATATGTATCTATGGATTCCTTTATTCTACATGCTACACTGAGATCTTTGGTTCTGGCATTTTTATCTTCATGTCCATGAGCAATCACTTGCACCTTTGCCTGTTCAGTTTTTCTTTTCAGAACTTCGCTTGACACGAAACCACCATCTCGTATAAATTGTTCTAAATAATACTACTAGATGATGATACGGCACCTTTTCGAGGTGTACTGTTGTGTCAATCGATACTCTGTTTTGCTCCCCTTGATAGATAGTACTTTATTACCTACCTCAAGTTGTTGAGCTAACTGCCATTTCCGGTTCAGAAGTCTGAAACCATTGCGTGCACTTGCTTCTGTCATTGACACATACGATATATCCTCCACACGGAACTGGCTAGATCCAAGAAAGGGAGACGAAGGCTTTAAGTCTTCAACCATTCGTTATCAAGAAAGAAAAGCATTCTACCATGACGAAGCGATATGAAAGCTGTGGTGCCCAGGGTTCACCTTTCCGCTCGGAAAGTCCGGTTTTCCGGAAAAAATTTTCGTTTCCAGACGGTACCGGGAAGGGTTTTTCGGTCCAGAAAATTGATTTTTTAGATTCTAAATTTAAAAATATAAAAATCAAATTTTGATCAAAACAACGGAATCCGCTACAGTGCTACCGGAAAGGTGAACCATGGTGGTGCCCCATGGTGGTGCCCCATGAGAGCCAGCAGCCCAACAGGCCCCGGAAATATCCACCTCTTTCCCACGCTTTCGCTGTTCAGGTACGGAAAACAACTCCCATCTTGCTTGTCGTCTTCGGTGGGAGATTCCTTCCTATCAGCCTAGTCTAAGATAGATCCACCAAATCATGTGGGGATTTTCTTTTTCCAATATTTAATTGGACATCACTCACCAGGCACCGAGTTATGTGCTCAGAGCTGCCTAGAAACTAAAAAATAACTATTTAATTTTGCTGTTCAATCTTCCACATCAAATGTCCGAACCCAATCAAGACCAAATAACAGATCCAAATAGTCTCATTGGGGGACGCCTTTAGTTTCGGTTCAGAAATATCTTGTAATGACAGATGCCTAGCAGTGATCGATTAATGGCCGAAACAATATAATCTTACTATTACTACTTAGAACTTAAAAAAGAAACACGGATTGTGAAACACGCTAGAAAAAAAAGATAAATCCTATAAACTTCCAAAAAAATCAGAAACAGTCCGTGGATCAAATAGTCTCCAATAATACTAGTCATTAGAATTATTATATTTTTCTAAAAAAATTACCCAACATGCCATTATAATAGACCATTAAAATAACTCGCTAAATTTTTATATAAATTACCCACCATGCCATTATGAAAGGCCAATTAAAATAACCCCCTCAATTTGCATATAAATTACCCACCACACCATTATGAAAGATGAATTAAATAACACCAAATTTTGAATATAAATTACACACCATGCTAGTGTGAGAGATGAATTAAAGTAATCCCTAAACTTCCACATGCATTACCATTATGAAAATGAATTAAATTACCCCCTAATTACATATAAATTATTATTGTAAAAGATAGTTTAAAGGAACCCCTGATTTGCATATTATGACTATGCCATTAAAAAATAAATATTAATGAGCTAGAGCATGTCGTAGATAGATAAGATAAATAATTATGTATACACACACATACATTCTATTAAAGTATGAGATATATTGAATAATATCAATTTTAATTAAATGTGGGTCTCAAGTTTATTATAACTTTTCAATATTTATTTTCATACTAGCCCGTGTGTTTACATGGGTTTGATGTACTAGTGTTACTAATTTGAGGCTACAAAATAAAGACTATTTATTGGCGCTCTAGAAAAATATTAAATAATCTTAAATAAAATCAAAAGCATCTAGCTAGTCGTAGCATCTAATAATACTATCTATTAGGTCTATTATACTCTTCTAAATAAAATTACCAACCATGAAATTGTAGAATATGAATTAAAATAACTTCTGCATATAAATTACATAGCACACCATTGTAAAAGATAAATTAAAATATCTCTCTATATTTTATAAATTAACCACCATGACATTGTGAAAGATGAATTAAGATAATCCCTAAATTTATATGCAAATTTAAACCCTAAATTTGCACATAATTTCCCATTGTGCTATTATAAAAATGTAATGTTAAATAAAGCCTAAGATCGGTGGATAAGATAAAAATATGCGCATAGATATTTTATTAAAGTATGAACATATGAGATACTAAATATAATATAATTTTTATTAATTGTAGATCTCAAATTAATATATAAATTTCTAGGATGTATGTTTCATAACAATACTAACCTGTTTTGTATGGGGTTGGTGTACTAATTTACTTTAATCCTATCCTAAGTAAAAGATATTCTAACTTTGACCAAGTTCGTAAAAAAAAGATACCATCGTTTATATTATCAACTTAGTTCCACTAAACCCACCATAAAACATGTTAATAGTACATTTATTTGATAGTAAAGGCTAATATACATGTGTGTGGGCCATAGTACGAAATAGCGCGCTATAGCGTTTTTACAGACTTGACGCTAACACTATTGCAGTACAAAATAGCGCGCTATTGCGCGCTAATAGCGTTTTTGGAAGACTGACGCTAAATTCTATAACGCGCTATTTTGTACATTGGTGTGGGCGAAAATTCTTCAGTAAACCCGTAAATCTATATAACCTATATAAGTGAATCTAACTAACAATCATTAATTTTTCTTCTCTCAGTATACAAGCTATCTACATTATCTATGAGTCTACTAAGTTAGAAGCCACATCATCAACTAAGACCCTTTATTAATGTCTTTTATTGATTTTCTATGGCTAATAGCATTTATGCATGCACATATTAGTTCATATGAGTATCATGCTACAAAATTTCTATAGCCAAGATGCAAACATATGAAGAATCGATTATTTAAAATTCGATCTACCTCAACTAATATGAACATGTTATAAAATATGATGTCTATATAAAAATATTTTTTGCAATCAAAATAGTATTTTTCACCTTTAAATTTAACTTTAAAAGTAGTTTAATAATTTCCACAATAAAATTTCAACATCAAAATTAGTTTACGGATTCCCCGCAGCAACGTGCGGGAAATCACCTAGTTTATTTGCTGAATAAAACTCTATGAAATTATGTATTTAAATTCATGGGCCCACGAATTTATGTAAATCTATGGGCTTGCCTTAGCCCACAAATTTATACACTGGCAAGTTAAATTTGTGAGTCACATCGGCCCACAAATTGATTCGTGGCCTGATGTGGCCACGAATATAGCTTTGCACACGTGTAGTGTGAGACTGTGAGCTGGTTTGGACTATGAATTTAAGTGAAGGTATTTTTTATAAGAACATCGAATTGCTTGATCTACCAAGGAAACACTATTTTCGCATCAAAATACATTCTTTTGAAGAAGGAAACAAAAATTTTATTTTGTTAGTTTCATCGGAAAAAGTGTACATAATGCCTGAGCTATACTAGGTATAATGTTTGACCTCTGCTACTAAAAAGCCAGATGATTTTTTTCTGTTTGACAATGAAAATCAGGTATTTAACACATTAAACTTTGGAAAACCAGAAAAAATTACCCTTGGATTGTTTTGGAGGGTGGGTTTGCTCTCATAACTCAAACATCAGCAACACCTCAGTGGACATGGGGCGCGGGTCCCACATGTCAGGTCTCCATCTTTTTTCTCCCCCCTTCCTCTCCAGTCCTATCTCACCGCATTTTTTTCCAGTTTGGACTGGACTACAAAAGAACCGGTGAATTTCAAGGCCCTGTTTGGTTCGCAGGTTTGTCGTAGGAATTTCAAAGGAACTCAATCCAAAGAAAAGGAGCTGAGCAGCAGCGTTTGGATTAAAGGAAAGGACATGTACCGTTCCAATGGAAAAGAAGTGATACACACACAAAACGCAGGAAAGAAAAAAATCTAGTCTGATCCAAGGGAACGAGTTGTGCTCGCTCTGCCAACTCTGTTTCGCTTCTATAATCATGATTTTTATATTGTTTTTTCCTCAAAGCATCGTTCCATCGGTCGGCTGCTCATTATCCAATGCAAGGAAAAAGTACTCTCGAACCTTTTAATTATCATATAATATAATTTGCTTTTGGAAATACTACAATACAATTTTCTCATTTATTGTAAGATGTCAAGGTTCAAATATTTTCCTGCGATCAAAACAGATTAAATTTTCCATTCCTCCATTTTGGAATCCTATAGTTTTCTACTTTCCACTATGCTCCGTTCGTACGTTTTTCTCGATTTCTCTGTTTTTAATTCCTTTGTTCCAAACATGAACCTTAATTTTCACGTGAGAGAATAGTCGTATACTGCATTCAGGAAGAGGCGGAGGTGGCCACTAGACCAAGCATGGCCCCATCAAAGAGAAGCAATCAACCGTCGCCTTGAAAAATTGGAAATGACGGAAGATCTAGCTAGAAAAATGAGTTCACATTCAAACTTAACTGAACACAACAAAAAACCGGAACATAGGCTGTAAAGCGATTGACCAAAATTATGCAGAGGCAAGAAACACCGACAACTCAATACCACTTGAGGCCAAATTTAAAAACTTTTGAATTAAAGGGGATGGAAGTGGATTTAAAAGTGATGGACCAGATTTTGTTGGCTCTTGTGCAAAGTGGTAAAATATTACTTTGCTATGATTTGTCAATTGGTAACAAAAGTACCCACTGCGTGCCATTTCGTTCAGGGTTAATTAATTCACCACTCATCTCTTGTCAGCTGCCACCGCTCAACAAGTACAAATGGCACGACATGGATGCTAAATTGCCCAAAGGAAAAATACAAGTAGCTGCCGCCTGCCCGCATATTTTCGCATATAAACAAAGAAGACACAACAATTAAAATAGAGTATGAGATATAGATAGGATCATGCTAGCAAGGTCTTCTGTTGGACCTTGCTCATATCTTTGGTGGATATGTCCTCAGTTGCATTCAATAAACATAGGCTGTGTCCAAACATACACGTAATCTCAAAACAGACAAGTTCGCAAGCAAACCAGGCCGGCTAGTGACTGGCTACACAATAATCACAATGTCCGGTTTAGGCCGGTCGGCTAAACGTATTAATAACATATGCTTCGGCAAAAGAAACTGCATTACATTAATCTATATCTCGGGCATGCCCAAGACCAACTCTCATAATTTTGTATTTGTTTAAAAGGAGGGAAGCTTCTGTTCTTTAGAAGCTATAATAGAGAGTACAATCAAGTCTTTTAACAGATCCAAAGGGAAACAGACAAGCAAAATGTTCATTTTTAATTGTCAAACTAATCGTCAAGTCTGGATTTAACCATCGAATTGTAAAAAGGGTATCTTTAAAAATTCAACTATTAAAATCAGATATATTTAGCCTCCTCAATCGATTTTTTTATTTTTAGAAATAACTAAAATAATTTAATATAAACAAATTCACAACTAATTCATTTGAAATTACTAAAATATAAAGATAATACCCTTTTTAAATAGAATCTCTCAGCTATAGTTCCTTGTTTAGAATTATTAGAAAAATGTGCATGTGTTGCAACGGGTGTAATTGTTTTAATGTGAATTTGACACCCGTTTAGGTTATTGACTCCATCTTTTTATGTAGATTTTCGCCGACTTTTGAAAGAAGATCTCATTTATTACTTCTCTGTTTTATTGTTCCTATCCACACCCATTTATTGTTTTGCATGATATTAGATCCGGAGTCCTAGCAAAAGAAATTCAATAGACTATGTACATAGAACATAAGGAAGACGACACCAATCGATCTCACTTATGCAGGCTCCACTTAGGAAGAGCATGACTAGAACTTTACTTTGCATTGTTTGCATACCTAAGTAATACAAACGCTCACGTATATAAATAATGGACATGACTATAAACCACTAGGGATATAATGAGATCCAAAAAACTTTAGATAGAGTACTAGCAGACGATTATTATTTTAAAATTATTAGTGATTTCATATTTTTAAGTAGATTATTTATATCTTTAGGGATTGAATTATTTTTTATTATTTAAAAAATGGAAAGCCATCTTTGAAGATATGGGCCAAATGTTTTCGGTTTCAATAGTTGGATGGATAAAAAAAAATTGATTTCAAAGTTCAATGGTCAAATTCGTACTTAGATGATAATTTGATGGCCTAAAGTAGACTTCTTGATACAAATAACCAACAATAAAAGAACGGATTTTCGTAATACCATTTTTCAGCTAACGAAAAAATTTGTATTTTTTACATTGGCCTCACTCTACATGTTGTAAAGGATTGAAAATGATTGGAAATAGTCTAAAACTAACAGAAAAAAAATTACCACCATTAGTCTTTTATTTTCTCACCTTTTTTTTACATGTACCCATAAGATAGTTTTATTATATTAGAATTAATGAAAAGGGAAAGACATCAATCAAGCAAGCGAGTCACCTTTATTTTATTTCCTTATTTATCTTTCATTTGACTCTTTACTAGCCGGTCATCTTTTTTCTTTTCCTCGATGTCCTCCGCTCTTCACGCAGTGCACATAAACCCATCAAACATATAAACTGAAACTCGGTTCACGATGTACATGCTATACATACGTCTTCGCTACTAACAAACGAACAACTAATGAAACTAGGTGGAGTTTCAAGCTCTAGATCTCTCGTATGTCCGACGTCAGATCATATGGATTAAAGGTTTGAAGTTGCGCAAGCACGTCACCACTGAGCTGGGATTTGGGCCATGCTATTTGTCGGCTACTCGAAGTATGACACTTTAGCACAACACGAAGCACGGCACGACACGATAAAGTTTGAGCCATGCCGGCACATCACGAACGTGAGGGCCGTGCTGTGTTTAAGATCTCGGCACGATGGGTGGCACGGCACGTCACGTACCATGGGCCGTGCTTGGGCCAGCACGGCACGTAAATAGCACATCAACATTATACTAATAAAGTATCATCAAAACAATGAAACATGTCTTCCCTGATGTGTTACTTTGTATCATTATTTCACGAAATGTATATTTTTTAAGAAGATAACAATTATATAGCGCTTGCTATGATACTGAGACACTAACAATAGAGTGGTTAGAGAAAATAAGTGCAAATATTTGAAGGACCGTGCTCAGACCGACGCAGTACAATGACATGCTGGCAGAGGAAGAGCTAGGGAACCGTTAATCACCGTCCTGTTTGGTGTTACGATTGTCACTGTACTTGTCATGAGCTGTGCCAGAAAAAAAAAAAAACCATATAAAATCTCACAATAATTAAAAACATTTGGCCAGTACAAAGAATCTTAAAAATCATTAGATTCTATTCTGTTTTTAATCATTAGTACATAAAGTAACCTCCAAAACATATTAATTATCCACTGTGAGATAAAATATATAATATCTCTCTACATTTATGTCAAATTATCCACATTTGTTATTATAACAGATAACTTTAGATGAATCTTTAAATTGTATATTAGAATATATACATCTAAAATAACACTATATATTAAAAAGTGCGAATTGAGTGCAGTAAAGTTGCTTATGTTCATTGCGGTAGAACTAGACTACATAGGTTCATTCAAATCGTCGATTTTTATACAAGGGTGTTTGTATTTTTCTAGATTTATTTTAAAATTTAATGCTTTTTTCCGTGGTAAGTGATACACCTTCGTCATCTGTCTTAGACGCCGGACCAGTCCAAGTTCTAGGTCGGGGAAGCATGTGGCAAGACTTTGATTTTTTTTTTCTTCTGCATGGCTTGCTAGGGAGCAGTATTTCAAACCCTCTCTCCACCTCATATAATATATGATAATTGTTGATGGTTTTGATATTTATTGGGAACACCGCTACGGAGGTAATCATATGGGTGGGATGTGTATCCATACGGATGTGTAAGCATGAGCACCTACGCATGTACTATGCTTAAAAAAACAAAGAAGCTAAATTAGTTAAACTACATCTATTATCGTCTATATATGTTTCCAATTTATCAACTTCAACCAATATCTACGAATTTTCAACGTACGTACATCTAATATGTACAAGAGTATGGACCAGGAATTGAATTCCCTCTGGAGACGCAATGAGCAGAAGATGACTCTGCAGCTGCAGCCAAAACGGCCGCCTCGCTTTGTCCTCTGGCTGCATCCTCTCTTGGAGATCCCAAGCAGCCAAGAGAGCATCTTCAGAGACACTGCCCTGCCTACATATACGCACCGGAGAGCTTGTTGTTTTTCACAGACAGCACAGCAAGTCAGCAACACACACACCCAGACTACAGAATTATCACGCAGCTGAAAGGCCGAGGAGCAACAATGAAGGGGAGCAAGGTCCATGAGCACGAGACCGACGTCCCCGCCTCTGAGCTATGGGCGATCTATGGCACGCTCCGCGCCGCCGAGCTGTTGCCGAAGCTGCTCCCGCATGTCCTCGCCAAGGTCGAGGTTGTCAGCGGCGATGGCGGTGTCGGTACCATCTTGCAGCTAACATTTCCCCCTGGTGAGTGAAAGATTGTACCACATACATGCTAACATAATCTTGATGTTGGATAGTTGATATGCCAAAATATACGTCTCCGTTCCAATTTGTAGGTTGGTTGACTCTTTTACACCAAATTTGACTTACCCATGTTATTTAAAGAATATAATTATTATTTATTTTCATTGTGATTTAGTTTAGTATATAATATACTTTAATTATGACTTAATTTTTCCTATATTTTCGTAATTTTTTTAATAAAACGAGTTTTTTAAAATTAATGTTCAAATAGTCAAACGGTTTATAAATTAGAACGGAGTGAGCAATAATAACATGTACTTGCTCTGATTTTACTAGGGATCCCTGGCCTGGAGAGCTACAAGGAGAAGTTCATCAAAGTCGACAACGAGAATTACATCAAGGAGTCAGAAACAATTGAGGGCGACCTTCTTAAGCTGGGGTTCCTCTCCTACATGATACGCTTTGAGGTCATTGCAAAGGGCCCCAACTCGTCAGTGATAAGATCCACTATCGATTATGAAATTGATGATGCGCACCCAGAGCTTGAAGCTATGGTGAGCATTGCGCCTTTGGCTGCAACTGCTGAGAAATTTGCCGAGCATGCCAAGGAGAAGATGGCGACTCAGGCAGCCGCTTGAAAAGGAATCTTTTCCTGGAAAAACCCTCTTGAAAAAGCTGAAGAGCAGAGTTTATCATGAGAAACAAATATACTACGATTTCGGCGTTTCTGTTTTGAGTTTCAAATATTTCCCTGAACATCGAATACTCAATCCTGATCGGACAAACCACATGCATATGCTTTGAGCTATGAAAGTAATGCACCGTTTTCACTGTTTCGTATAGTCACTGTAAGGTACTAAGAGTATAATTCTCGCCGTAAGGAATATTGATACCTTTTCCTTACAATTATATACCAAGTACTACAATTCTCGTTGTCAACGTTGATAAACTTCTCCTGACAATTAAGTACAAAGTTGTACGACCGAGTGTGGCATCCTGTGTAAAAGACTATATATGTAACTTTAGAAGATTGCTTAGAAAATCCGGCAAGGTCCACTCATGCATTTTAGGTCCACTCATCACCCACATCTTGCCCGATCAGGCGTCTTTAACGGTTCTAGCCGGGAGCTGATGCTTTGTTGTCCACGTCGATCTTGGAGATAGTATACCAATTCACTCATCCATCAACTTGCTGTCTCTGAAAAAGTGCAATACACTAAAAAAAAATACAGGGTCCCATCTAATTACTACTAGCTGCAAGAGAGAAGTGGCCGCAGCAGTCCTCACGTGGGGCCCTGCGTGTACTCGGGGCACACAAATAGTTTGGCGAGTACTTTGTCGATAGCGATTTGATTTTCTAGGTTTTTCTTTCCCATGCCAGCTGAAATCTTATGCAAGCTGGCGATTTCACCAACCGTTGGAGGCGTCCTCAATTAACTCACCGCTCACCTCTCGTTGTACGCCAGCGTCACCGCAACTCATCACCTTGCTCTTCCCTAGATCCAGGTTCACACCGATAGTCGATAGAAGCAATCTATCACCCTGGACGTGCCGGTGTATCCTCATTGCTAACAGCGAGTTAGTCGCTGGTCATGGCCAACCCCCTTTGTAATGTGATCGCATTAGAGCACCACGTGGCCATGGCGGCATGTCCACGTAAGAAAAATTGGCTCGTGTGGTTTGGTATGGATTATGGCTAAGCAGCATGATTAGACCCTGAACTTACATGTGTACTTTAGACCAACCTCAACCTATGAGTATATGGATATGTAAAGGACTGTCCTATAACACTGTTTGACACTGTAGACAAGAGAGAGAGGTAATTGGAACAGTGGATGAATAGAGATAGGCATCCCTTTTACTCATCCCCATTGAGGATGGCCTTACAAGTTCATAACCAGGATGGAATGGCCATGTAAGTTTTCGGACTATAGTGCAATCCAGTCTTTATTTAAATATGGCAAAGGTACTCCTTTTGGGTCATGAAAACTCAGCGCATGTCGTCGACTTCCTTTTTCTAAATAATTTTCACCATTCAAAAAATTTGTGGAGACTTTTAAAAACACAAAACATACTCAAATAACCCATCTTGTACTTTTGATAAAACAAATCACAATAAAACAAACGACAAATTATTTACTTTAATATAAGATGAAAGGTCCAAGATGCGGAAAAAAATTCAAGGGTGACAAAAAAAAATGTGACCAAAGATAGCATATATAAAGAAATTGTCTGGTTCTAGAGTACCAAGAGGATTCTAAGACTTGGAAGACAATATTTGGTTCTAAAATCTAAATATCCACCAATATTGGTTCTAAGACTTTGAGGTCTAACCTTTACCTTGGGTCGTCATCTTCATCTATGACCACCACATCACACCAACACCCACAGATTCACAAGCTAAGACACATATGTTTGCTCTGTCATTGAAAGACTCAATTCACCTTCCGATCGCTGATCATATCAGATATAGTCAAAGACACATTTGCACCAAAACTTGTCAACAAAAAGGCGTGAGGTTGAAGACACACTGCCCGTCCGGTCCCCATCTAATGGTCAGAACTCAGGAGGCATCGACTGCCTTGGTGCTAATTTTTAGTCTTATGAGGTGTAACTTTGAAACCATCAGAAACATGTTTGAACGTGCAGATCCCCTTTATATTCTCAAAGAAAATTAGCATGCTTGAGTATCAGCAGTCGTCGACCGCTGATAGCAATGGTTCTGAAAAACCGGTTCGGCTCCCTACTCTGACACCGATACAGTCCGCATCTACCGCCTGCTTGGAATCACTGCTTTGGATGGCCAGCCTCTCGCCGCTCTTCGAATCACCTGCTTTACCCCACAGCACGACGTACAAGCCAACGATGATTGTAACTGCACCTAAGACGCTGCACAAGAGAAAAGCTTCACTGATATCACTGCTGACTTAACGCTTGACACATGATTAGCAAGGTACTCAGACTATGCTGCTGCTGCTGCTGCAGGGTGTACAATGGAGGTGTGCATACCTTCCAACATGGAGTTTTTCATGCAGGAAGAGCGTAGATAATATTGCTGTGATCACTGCACTCAACGGCGTAAAGATTGCGCTGTAGAGGGGTCCTTTTACTGATATGCACCAGGATTGGATGAAGAAGTTCGCGCCGGAGGCAAACACACCCTGCAAAATTTGTTCAGTTTTGATCAGTATACGCAATGGAGTTGAAAGCAATGGACCAGCGATCCAGGTGAAATTTACTCCATATAAGATGCAGGGGAACTCCCAGAACGAGGTAAGCTTCCATATCTCCAAGTAGTTGTGTTCCAGAAAGAACGCCATCACCGCGCACTGCAGGGTCGCTAGGAAGCACATCCAGGTCGCCAGGGACAGAGGATCAAGGTACGACTTGCAGACCGGAACCTGAAGCCATTTGACGCAACACCGGTGAGTCACCTAATCACTAAACCTCGGCGATGGTGTGCTGAATCTTGGCAAGGCGCTCGCGTCGCTGAAAATCATCAGTTACCTGCAAGATGTACCAGATGGAGACGCAGACAGCGTTTCCCACGAGGTAGATCCCTCCTTTCACCCAGTCACTGGTCGGCGTCGCAGAGATAAGAACCGCACCGAGGAGCTCGGGGCCCTTGAAGAATGCCATGAACCCTGCTCCGGCGAGGCAGATGGCGGTGCCGACGATCTTGGCGATGCTTCTCAAGCTTCTGGTGTGCACCTTTTCTAGCCTGAGAGCCGGATCGAAGGCGGGAATGAGAATCTGGGCTGCTACGAGCGTGGGATTTTTTTTTTTGAATCCGCGTGGGACTTTTAACGGTAAGCCCATCTGGAAGGATTTGGACTGGTAGGCCCAGTGGCCAAAAATCCGGAAATAGCGGGCCCAACTTTCCGCTAAAAAAAAAGGAAGACAGAAATAAATAAATAAAAACTTGAATGATTACCCGATGACGGCGGCGATGGCGAAGGTGATGCCGGGGGCGAGATTGGTGGTGGCCCTGGCCATGGACGGCGAAGCGAGGTGGAGGCCCTGAAAGTAGAAGTACTGGCCCGTCGCGCTGCCCCACCATGGATCCGTTCAGATGATGAAGTCAGATCACAGGCAGCTGGCTGGCTCTCTTCCAAGCTTCAAGAACGGGGGGATCGGAGAGAGGACAGGAGAGCTTACGACGCACTCACGTGGCTAGGGATGCCGCGAAGACGAGCGCGAAGGCGCGCGCGCCGACGGCCATGGGCCGCAGCGTGCAGCCCCTGGTGGCGAGCGAGGCGAGGAGGAGCGTGGCGGCGGCGATGCCCTGGCGGTAGGCGACGAAGACAATGGGGCGCATGCCGAGCCCGTACGCCGTCTTGAGCGCCACGTCCACCAGCGCGTAGAAGAGCTGCACCAGCACCATCCCCACGCTCGGCCCGTACCGCTCCAGCAACGGCGGCGCCAGGCCGCCGGCCATGGCGCGAGGCAAGATCTGTTGCGAGGTGAGCGTCGGAGTCAACTTACGCCAGTCGCCAGGGATTAGTATGGAGATTCGTGCACTGAATTTACTTGCTGTCGGTGTCGCGGGCATGGTCGTTGATTGCTCGATTTCTCCTCTTCTTCGTTGCCGCCATTCTACAGGTAGCATCTCCACCACATGTGGTCGGAGCACGGGCGGAGCTACGGCCGACACCGACGGTTTCACGATTCACGTTAGCCTCGCGTACCTAGCAATTTTTTACCATATTGGACCCCGATAAAAATTATGCAGCAGTCCAACAAATCATGCAGTGCAACAAAAACGCATGGCACATGCAGCAGTTCTGTACTCGTGCAGGACGCAGGTGGCAAAGAGAAGGCCATCCGGGTTGATAGTTATTACTTAACGAAATCCCCAAATATAATGTAGGGCCGAATAGCTACTCCTATCAGTTAACGATCCAATTTCTTAGTTTGCCACGTTAACATGTACACTTCGCTGGTACAAATTCTACAGTCTAACCTCTTGATTAATTATTTATAGTATATCACATTGGTCATTTATGTCTGCACTCTGCATGTTTATCAATTAAGCCTTCGTATTAATCTATTGCAGAGGGGGTCGATGGTCGACCGTCTGTGGCGGAGTGGGGGTGGCGAGAGAGGGCGGGGCAGGTGGGCAGGGGCCTGGCAGGGGTGGGGAGAGAACCGGCCGGGAGACGTGGATGGAAAGCGAGCGTCGGCGGGGGTCGCACGAGGTGGGCCCGAGTGCGGGGTCGAGCGGGGGTGTGGCAGAGGCGGTTCGGACGGACGACGGACTCAGTGTAAACTTTTTAGGAGTAGAGAAGAGATAAGAGTGAGCAATTCTTTCCAAGACAGGAAAATTTCAAATGTTATTAACTTTGTTTTCTTATAGTGATAAGAGTGAGTAGTTTTTTAGAAGAAAATAAAATTTTCAAATGTTATTAGCATTTTTATGAGGTGCCTTATGCAAATCAAGGTGAAATTATTCCAAATGATAATAGTAAGACGACCACAAGAGAACCGGGGTATAACGAACAGGGGTAGAGTTAAGTGGACACCATTTGTTCCTATTCTTAGTGTTCTGTTTGGAGCAATATAGCAATAGGTGTGGGGAATAAATAAGTTCCAAATGTCTCGAAATAAAGCATCAATAGATTCATTATATTTTAAAAAGATATATATATATATATATATATATTACATTTTTTATTTAAAATAAATTAATTTTGAATTTTAGAGACTAGACAAAATTTTATTGGTTTCAACGATAAAAAATTACCACCTAAACAGCTTTCAACTAGTTTTCGGGTGCGTGTTTTTTCGGTTTTGGATAGTTGGGGACCCAAGGTTATCCGGTTACGTTGTGTCGAGATTGAAAGTCGGACAATCGTGACTATTTTAGGGCTGGGTTGTAAACTGGATTTTTTTTCTCTTTTTAGAAGAAACAAAGCCTCAAATGTTGTTAACTTTTTTTCTAACGTCCCTTCTGATTTATGATAATTAAGGTCAAATCCTAACCTATAATAGTAAGATAAGACGGTAAATAAGAAACTCTTTCGCCTACCAACGAACTGGTTGGTAGAAATAGGAAGAGCCTCCGTTCAGGTTTCCGTTGCAGTAGCCAAGCTAGGCAGCAGGCGAGACTGACTACGGCACGCCGTAGGAGCGGGTCAAATTGAACCAACATACGTACCACTAGTATTCCACGGATCTGGCGAACTGGACCATGCTGTAAATTGTTACCATGTGTCCATGTTGCGTTCAGAACTTCAGATTCAGAAGCCGTCGGCGCGTCTGGTAGTATACGTGCAATTCATTTCCCATCCTTTTCCCCCCGGTTGATTAGGATTACAAGGCTTTCATATTTTGATTCTCTGAAAGTCTCTTCATTAGTTTATCACTGTTTTCCCCCACCTTCAGTCTAGCGTTTAAATGATAAATTAAATGCGTGTTAAACGATTTGTACTGTAGTACTGATAAATAGCCATAAAAATATCATAATTTTATAATTTGTAATGAATGATTTGGTTTCACAATTAGATACATAAACAACTCATATAGATATCACACACGTATTTTCATATCGCTGTATCATGAATACACACTTTGTTCTAACAACTAGCTTAAATATCAAATATATTCTTGCATTAAAGTACACATGAATGGTCATGTAATCGGCGTTTAAATACATGATTTAAATGTTTTTTACCGTTTAATTTTTTAGTTAAAATGGTGTTTCGTTTAATTAATTATTAGTTAAGGCCTAAACTATTTGCATACCCATTGTTGTGTAGTGCACTTTTACATACACGCAAAGACAATGGTCTGTGAAGGCGAGGTGCCACCAAACTCCAGAGGTGAAGATGTTTACATGGTCAGTCGTCGCCTTTTGTCTGGCGTTAATTTAAATGATAGATGAAGTGGTTTTAAATTATTTGCATTGTAGTAAGAAATAGATATAAAAATATCATAATGTCATCATTTTTAATGAATGGTTCACAGTTTCACAATTAGAAACACTAAGTCACTAACAGCTTATATAGATAGCACACACATAGTTCCATATTGCCACATGAGTATACACTTTGTTCTAACAACTAACTTAAATGTCAAATAGTCTAACATTAAAATGAACCGTTTTTTAAATACATGATTTAAACATTGTTTACCACTTAAATGTTTGGGAGATTGGTGTCTATGCCCTACTAGAAATTCTAATTGTGTTTTACCCTCGTTTTTAAAATTTTGTGATTTTATCCTTACGTTTTTAAAACGAAGACTCGGTCTGATACCGCTACTGCTGCTAGATTTATTAGCTCTCAAAAGCTACTGGATTAGTTCTCCGGCCTGGCTCGACACCATGTGGTAAGTCCACTCACTCGCCTGCACCCTCTCCCCATCCTTGCTCTTCTTCATTTTGCATTCTGCAGCATGGTTCTCCGGCAGCAGATTCTTTGCTGCTCAATTCAATTGTTGTCGCTATTGAACAGGAATCGGCTTCCAGGAGTACATAGAACGACAAGTGTAACGACGGAAGGAAAGGGGGGGGGGCACGCAAGTATGCGGCACGGAAATATCTATCTATAAACTAAACGTCAAACGACAATCCTACGAGCCGTTCTCCATTCTTCTTTAGCTTTCGACGCTACCTGTTCAACAGTTCAGAAATTGATTCTGAAAAAATTCGCCTATTGCGTTCCTTTTTTTTGTTTTGAAACGAACCGGCATGAGAGCTGCCTATTATATTAATAAGAAGGAGAACCCCAAGGAGAAGGAGTTACAAAATAATTACATGTATACAAACGAGGGATAAGAGAAATAAAACTCTCACGAGCGTAAGCTTTACGCTCGGTTTAACAACACAGGGTCGCTAGCCCTTTACCTCTATCGCCGCCCATAGATTCGCGCCATCTTTGATTTTCTAAAGAACTATGCCATTTGGAGCCTCGACTCGGTTAAACTATTGCGCTCCTTACAGATATTCCTCATTGTGCAAATCACCAACCAAGAGATTAACGTAGCTGCTGATCATGGGAAGTCTCCTGCTTGGGTGTCTAGAGCCCCACTGAAGTTCTCCCAACTAAGGCACTAAGCACCTGGTTCCACACAGCTTGTGCGAAAGGGCATGCAAGGCAAAGATGAAGGCTGGATTTCAGGCAACACTTACCGTCATAAACCATCTCAGCTGGATCCAAGGATTTAAACGAATTTCGTCTTCTAGGGATTTTCCATTGCAGCGTAGTATATATTATTATATAGAACCAGGGGTCAGACTCAAATATTTAAGAGTTAACTGTAACCGGCCACTATAGGAGTACAGTTTATAGTTGGATCGGAACACATGCTCAATATGACAGATGCACAGTTACAACTTGCTACAACGTGTTCAGGTGGCAGGGGAGAATTTTTTGGTTTTTGTTTTTGGAAAAGGAAGCTTTGTTATCATTTCAAGAGTAATACATCGAAATGATCTAAGGTCCTGAAAGGGAGACTCCCGGCCTCTGTTTCAACAGAAAACACATAGCTTAAAGCAAAAGAAAAAAAAAGGCAACCTCGTGCAGCTAGGACCCAAACTTTCCATGAGACCAAATGCAGCTATGCCTTGCCTTGCTGCATAGCTTCCTACCAAGGATATAGAATGATGAACTTAATCACCCAAGCACTTACATTGATCATAGTATCCTAGTAGTAGTTGGGGCTAGACCCCTGTAGAGATAGACAGCCATGGCTGTCCTGAGGAGTAGAATTTTGCCCTGCTGTTTTCAGCATGGGAGTAGGAGTACTTGGGTAGATTGTACAAGAGTAGGTGTACTAAGTAGTGTAGAACCATACCTGTAGTTGGTAGTGGTTGGGAGTAGATGTACTAGTATGTATTTCCCTTCTCTATAAATAGAAGCAGCAGCAAGCTGCAAATCAGTTCAGCAGCACCAAGAACTTGTGTGTTCTAGTTCTCACCCTTCCCCACCAATTCGCCTCAAGTGTGTGTGTGATCTAGAGTAGCAGCAGTTGCACAAGCTGCTTATTAGTGATCCTAGAGTGGGCTAACAGTGGTATTAGAGCCTAATTTAGGTGATTAAGGAGCCAATTAGAGGGAGATGTCTTCTTTCTCGACCGGCAGCGTGCAGTCCCACCTCGACGGCAACCAGTGGACGTCGGACGTCCAGGCAGCCTAGAGAGCGGTCGTCCAAATCACCAACCCGCCCGTGGGTCGTGGTGAAGACGGTGCGCGAGGTGGGAGGCGCGCAGTTCCCGCTACTGACCCACACCAACTACGGCGAATGGCGACGGTGAATCGGTGATGAAGGTCATGCTCAAGGCCAGGGGCCTTTGGCGGGTCGTCCAGGACGGCACCGACGACGAGCAGGAGGACCAAATGGCCATGGAGGCCATCCTCAAGGGCGTGCCCCCTGAGTACGTCACCACCTTGGGGAGCAAGGACTCCGCCAGGGAAGCCTGGAGCTGCCTGCAGGCCATGCGCGTTGGCAGCGACCGCGTGAAGAAGGCGAAGGTGCAGCAGCTACGGCACGAGTTCGAGAACATCGCATTCCGTGATGGGGAGATGGTGGAAGACTTCGCGCTGAGCCAGCTCGGAGCGCTGGGCGAAGAGATCAAGGAGGAAACGGTGGTGGCAAAGTACCTGCGGATCGTGCCGTCTCGGTACGCGCAGGTGGCGGTCTCCATCGAAATGCTGCTTGACCTTGACAAGCTCACCATCGAGGATGTCACCGGGCAGGCTGAAGGCGGTCGAGGACCGCGCCGAGGCACCGGCGGCGGATGGCGCGAATGGGCAGCTGCTCCTCACGGAGGAGGAATGGACAGCTCGGATGAAGGAGCGTCAGCAAGGCGATGGCTCCGCATCCTCGAGCAGAGGCCGTGGTGGACGGCGCCGCAGCAAGCCGCAGAAGAAGAATGGAGGCAGGCAAGGCCAAAGATGATGGCGGCAAGCCTGTCGCGAAGGACAAGTGCCTAAATTGCGGCAAGCTAGGGCACTGGGCGCGAAATTGCCGCGCTCCTCGACGCCGCTAGCAGGCCAATTTGGCCGAAGGGGAAGAAGAGGAGCCGGACGTTGCTCCTTGCGTGCACAAGCGGCGAGGTGGAGAGAGCAGAGGAAGCCTGCTCTGCTGATGGCGCAGGCGTGCGCAGCAGAGGAGCCAAGAGGCGCGCTAGGTGCGGCTCGAGGAACCTCGGGCGCACGTCAACCTCGGCAGGGAAGATGAGGAGGAGGAAAGCGGAACGCTGGTACCTGGATAGCGGTGCGAGCAACCACATGACTGGGAGTCGTGGGGCCTTCTCCGAGCTCGACTCCTCCATCACCGACACCGTCAAGTTCGGCGACAACTCTGTCAGTCGATATCGCTGGTCAAGGCACGATCCTTTTCAGCTGTAGCGGCGGCGGGTATCGTGCGCTCACCGGTGTCTACTTCATTCCCCGCCTCCGCAGCAACATCATCAGCCTGGGACAGCTCGATGAACGCGGGTGCAAGGTCCTCATCGACAACGGCATCCTGCGCATCCGCGACCGCGAGCAGAAGCTTCTTGCCAAGGTGAGCCATTCTAGGAATCGGCTCTACGTGCTACCGCTGACGATCGCCAGGCCGATGTGCTTGGCTGCGAGGCATGAGGAGACGGCGTGGCGCCGGCACGCGCGGTTCGGCCATCTGACTTTGACGCTCTGGGTCGGATGGCGCGCAAAGGCATGTTCCGCGGGTTGCCGGAAATCGAGCACATCAGCGAGCTCTGCGACAGCTGCCTCGCCGGCAAGCAGAGGAGGACCCCCTTCCCTAAGGCAATGAGCGACCGAGCCCAGGACCCGCTGGAGCTGGTCCACGGCGACCTGTGCGGACCGATCAAGCCAGCCACACACGGCGGGCAGAGGTACTTCCTCCCACTCGTGGATGACAGCAGCCGGTTCATGTGGCTGCGGCTGCTGACCGCCAAGGACCAGGCAGCGGAAGCAATCAAGGAGATCAAGGCTCGGGCGGAGAAGGAGACGGGGAAGAAGCTAAAGGTTCTGAGAACCGACCACAGTGGAGAGTTCACCTCGGAGGAGTTTGGCCGCTACTGCGCCGGCGAAGGCGTGGAGTGCCATCTCTCGGCCCCGTACTCCCCACAGCAGAATGGTGTCATCGAACGGCGGAACCAGACCGTCGTAGGCATGGCTAGGAGCATGCTGAAGGCCAAGGCGATGCCGGCGGCATTCTGGGGCGAGGCGGTGAGCACTGCGGTCTACATTCTGAACCGCTCCCCCACCAAGGCCCTGGATGGGCAGACGCCATTCGAGGCGTGGCACGGGCGCAAGCCCGACGTCGCGCACCTGCGCACCTTTGGGTGCATCGGGCACGTCAAGGTGATGCGGCCCAACCTCTCCAAGCTGGAGGATCGGAGCAAGCCTATGGTGTTCCTAGGCTACGAGGCGGGCAGCAAGGCCTACCGCCTCTATGACCTGGTGGAGCGGCGCGTGCACATTTCACGCGACGTCGTGTTCGATGAAGCGGCAAGCTGGGATTGGACACGTTCCAGCGATGGGGAAGCGACAGCAGGCAGGAACTCAAGCTCCTTCGTCATCGAGTACGAGAAGTACCAAGACGGGGAAGAGCCGGCTCGCAGGGAGCCGGTGCGCGGCGTGGACAACGGCGGTGGCGAGCCTCGAGCAGACTCCCCAGCACCGGGAGCAGGGGAAGCACTGCCTGCGACCCCGTCGATAGCACCGGTCCGCTACGTCACGCCTCCGCCGAACGCATCGCCCTATCTCGACGCCGAGCACGAAGGAGAGCCAGTGCGGTTTCCGCGCGGTGGACGACCTCGTCGGCGAGGCAACTCCACTAGGCATGGCGGCGCAGGCTCTGGCCGATGCAGGGCTGCACTTCTGCAGCGTGGAGGAGCCGCCGTCGTTCGTCGCGGCTGAGTAGGACGAGAACTGGCAGCGCGCGATGCTAAAGGAGATGAACGCCATCCAGGAGAACCAGACATGGGAGCTGGTTGACCCACCGGCCAATTGCCGCCCAATTGGGCTCAAGTGGGTCTACAAAGTGAAGCGGGATGAGCACGGTGACGTTGTGCGACACAAGGCGCAGTCTAGTGGCGCAGCGGATTCGTGCAGCGGGAAGGCATTGACTTCGAGGAGGTCTTTGTACGCCGGTGGCAAGGATGGAGTTAGTGCGGCTGGTGCTTGCGCTGGCGGCCATGCGCGGCTTGGAACGTCCACCACATGGACGTCAAGTCCGCATTCTTGAACGGGGAGCTCAAGGAGGAGGTCTTCGTCAAGCAGCCGCCGGGATTCGTCGTTGCCGACCTAGGAGCACAAGGTGCTCCGCCTACGCAAGGCTCTCTACGGTCTGCAGCAGGCCCTGCGGGCATGGAATGTCAAGCTGGACGCAAGCTTGACCCGGCTCGGGTTCGCCAAGTGCGAGACAGAGCATGCTCTATACACACGGCAGGGCAGAGCAAGGGCAGATGGTGGTCAGGCGTCTACATCGACGACTTGGTGGTCACCGGCAGCCAGCGAGCAAGACGTCACCACATTCAAGCAAGAGATGAAGGCGCTCTTCCGTATGAGCGACCTCGGACTGCTCACCTACTACCTCGGCATTGAGGTGGAGCAGATGACTGACTCCATCACCCTCCGCCAGAGCGCGTACGCGAGGAAGTTGCTTGAGCGGAGCGGCATGGCGGGTTGCAGGGCCAACAAGACGCAGATGGAGGAGAAGATCAAGCTGAGCAAGGGGAAGCTCGGCGGCAAAGGTGGACGCGATGAGCTACAGGAGCATTGTCGGCGAGGCTGCGCTATCTAAGTGCACACACTGCCGGACTTGGCGTTTGTTGTGGGCTACGTCAGCCGGTTCATGGAGGATCCATGTGAAGATCAGCCTCACCGCCGTCAAGCATCTTCTCCTGCTACGTCGCCGGTACGGTGGACTACGGAGTGGTCTATCCTAGGGACGGCAAAGGGAAGGCGGAGCTCACAGGCTACAGCGACATGGGAGGCGACGTCGATGGAAGGAAGAGCACCTCGGGCATCCTCTTCTTTCTCGGCAAGTGTCCCATCTCCTGGTAGTCACAGAAGCAGAGGATTGTCGCCCTCTCCACATGTGAAGCAGAGTACGTCGCGGCTATGACGGCGTGCTGCCAGGGAGTTTGGCTCAGGCTGCTGCTGTAGGAGATCACCGGAGAAGATCACCGCGCTGCCGGTCCTGAGGGTGGACAACAAGTCCGCCATCGAATTGGCAAAGAATCCCGTCCTTCATGACAGGAAGCAAACACATTGACATCCGGTTCCACTTCATCCGAGACTGTGTCACTGGAGGGCGGATCATCCTCGGGCATGTTGAGACCGGCCAGCAGCTCGCGGACATCCTCACCAAACCTTTGGGCCAGAAACGCCTTGTGCAGTTGATGGTCAAGATTGGGGTTGAGGAAATCATGCATGAGGATCAAGTAAGTGCTTGCTGATTAGGGGAAGAATTGATGAACTTAATCATCCAAGCACTTACATTGATCATGTATCCTAGTAGTAGTTGGGGCTAGATCCCTATAGAGATAGACAGCCATGGCTGTCCTGAGTAGACTTTTGCCCTGCTGTTTTCAGCATGGGAGTAGGATTACTTGGGTAGACTGTACAAGAGTAGGTGTACTAAGTAGTGTAGAACCATACCTGTAGTTGGTAGTGGTTGGGAGTAGATGTACTAGTATGTATTTCCCTTCTCTATAAATAGAAGCAGCAGCAAGCTGCAAATCAGTTCAGCAGCACCAAGAACTTGTGTTCTGTTCTCACCCTTCCCCACCAATTCGCCCCAAGTGTGTGTGTGATCTAGAGTAGCAGCAGTTGCACAAGCTGCTTATTAGTGATCCTAGAGTGGACTAACATAGAATACACATCATCTAAGGATATAGAATACACAGCTACGACCAACAAACCATGCAGTTAAACCTATTTCACTACTTGAGGCCTCATTAGAACCTAAACCTCCAAGATCTTTGTATGCCACCCAAGCTCCCAAAAATTGCCATCCAAACACTGAACAAGAGGCCCTTTGATGTCCAAAATAATAGCACCTTGATTTTTTTTTTCATGTGTCGATAATTATGGCTGGAGTCCCATATAACTGTACTTAGATAACCTTCTATGCCCTATTCATCGTGATATTTTTAGTCCATACTTATATCAATCCAAACAGGAGAACCAAGATAAAAGCGAAGTAGCGTACATGTCAATTCCATTTTTGTATTGATCCAAGTCATCTTCTGTACAACAATAACTAGCGACATATGTACGGAGTGGGCACTAAACTAGCCAAATATGTACAGGCCAGGGGGCTTGCTGGAGAGCAGGAGCAGCTATTTCCAAACTTTGACCGCACCATCTCTGCTGGCTGATATTAACCTATGGCTCGATAAATTGAAGGATGCCAACGCGAGTACAGCGTCGTGGTGGCACCCGGCGGAATCTGCCGCAGCTGCCGCGAGCTGAGTCTTGGCTGTCAATCCAGAGGCCGTGGTAGTCTGTTTGTACATTTCCTAGACAGTGACATGAAAGCCTGTTACTATCGACAGTTTATGGTATGCCTTGTTTAAAGTCAAGGACTGGTGAATTTGCATGGTTCTTGAGTAAATACAAGGGAAATATCAATGTCTAATCTAGGCAAAAGAACTATCCAACAAGGACACAAGGTTACCTGCACTACTTGTACTCCAAAACTGGATCTTATATCATAACACTCGTCGTTTCCAACTGCTTTTTCCAAAATGTCTCCTTTTGCTGAACGGACTTCTTTCGACAAAGGACCAGCAATACAGAAGCTTTGTTCAGGCCTGAATTGTCAAATACAAAAACATCATGATGACAGATAGTGGAGAAAATAATTAAAGTATGAAGCAAGAATGCGGTGCAGATAGTAATGAACTTGGCTTGATCCCAGTAACGAATCTTCAAGTCTGTTCCTCCAGTCAACAGATCACCGCCTGGTAAGGGCAGCAAAGCACGTATGCCTGGACGGCGTACAGGTGGGCCGTTCAATTCATCAATTTTGTACTTATAATTGCCTGCCCATGTTACATCTTTGATGATTGGCTTGTTAAGAGGCCTTGATGGTGCTTTTGGCACAGCTTCATTCTCAGTGCTGGCTGTTCTAAACACCTGCATAGTTTGTTGAATGTTCAAGATGCAAATTTAGTATTGAAATAATATGAGCTTATGGTTTAGTTATTCACTTCACAAACAAGTGCAAAGGCTTCTTAGAACATGACATAAGCTGGAAATGCTATAAGGTGATGGAAACGTTGCTTTATCTACTGTGCTAGATGAAAATTTAATTCAGAAAGAACAGCCTTTTTTATGACGTGTAATCTCTATAACAATGATAAAGCCATGGTGAGATGTTCTACCAGAAGACCTCATAAAATACTAATCAGATAAGTTTTTAATACCTGGTGGCAGCTTCCATTTTCAGCATTCCACAAAGAAACTTCATTGCAGCCAGCAGCAACAAAAACCAATGGCCTTCCAGCAGAAGATATTGAGCTTGGTGGGGCTATAAGCAGGCACAATTTCTCAATAGGGCATACTGTTGAATAGTGCCACGAGTTAACAGGCAGTAAAAACCTATTATCCCACAATGTAAGGACGCCTCTTGAAGAACCTGAGATGAACCAATTTCCACACTGGCCCACAACAAGTGCTGATATATAGCCCTCCTCCGGGGAGGATTTAAATGACCAAGATTCTGAGTTGGTCCTTGTATCCCATTTATGGATGCCACGATATTCAGTGCTGAAAAGGACAGTTGAGCTAAAGCTGTCTGGTGAACAATTTACAATACTGAGAATTGCGCCTTCTTAACTTCGTTCCTTTTTACATCAACAATGCCAGAATACCTTTCCACAACACTTCCAACGCTACGTGCACAGTCCACAGTAAACAGGTGTAACGTTCCAGCACTAGCACCAACAATAACCTGTGAATTACCATGAACCATTGTTGTACATAGAGCTCGGCTAGTACCCATGCTGTATGTTAGCCTAGATCTGAAGGCAATGTCCTTTTCCAACTTTCTTGTATCCCATACGTTGATACTTGAGTCATCAGAAGCAGACACAAAAAAGGTATGGTCGTTCGACACCGCGATGTCATTGACAGCCAAGCGATGCTCCTGGAGATGTGCCACTAGAATTCCACGAGGCTTCCATCCAGTCTCCAGGTAAACTGCTGATCGGGAGAAGGACGGCAATCCTCCGGTATCAGAGTTTGGAATGCTATCCCCTTGCAAAGAGGAACTGCTCTTCATAGAGTCACTGATGCTTAAATCTCGCCGCTTGCTACTGAAATGATCATCTCTAGCCTGCACGCCCGGTCGGTTGGGTTCCAACCAAGGTAGCCTTATTGAAGCTTTATACACCGATGCATCAGAGATCATGTGTGTTTCTCCTAAACCCCGCTTATCAGTAGATACAGAGTATGATGGTATTCCTTTTGATAAGCCATCGTAAAAAGAGCTATTTGTAGTAGATGCAGGTAGAGCAAAACCAGAATATAATGATTTGTCAAAAGAAGCTGAATCTTTGATGTCCAAAGACATGTTACTGGAAAAATTAGGGCCTTTCAGTCGCACAACATCCTCAAGATTGGTCAAGGATCCACTTTGTGCTGTGCCAGGGTATCTTCCACCATGTAATGTCTGTTCTTTCTTGCTGTCGGTCTTAAGTACAATGTCTCCCATGTCCTGAGCATCCTCTAAAGCTTGGTAAATTGAATTTGGTAGTGGAGGCTTAAGGCATGAAAGGAGAGCAGTTTCAGAGGACAATGAAGGTGGTTCTCTCTGCAGGAACTGCCTTAGATGACAAGAAAGGTAGACATGAGTATCTACGGACCCTAAACTCTCACTGCAGGCAGCAACAAATCTGACAGCAGATCGTTTAACCCAATTGATTGGATACCGGAGCAGGCCAACAATTACTCTTTTCCTCAGATAACCACTTTCGGACATCATGGTCAAGCAATCAAGTGCATTTACAAGGAGGGCTTCCATACCATCACTTAGTGCCTGTTCAAGATCTGGCAAAAGATATTCCTCAACGCTCCTTGGACCAATAAAATAGCAAACAAAGACGATCTGGCCAAAGAAAACTGCACAGAGCTGCTCATCATGGTCATTTAGAAATGCTGGAAGCATAGGAAGAAGAAAATCATTGCTTTGTTTGTGCCCAAAGAAGTAACACAAATAACCTATGTCCTGAAGAAGAGCTCTACGGGTATTAGGTGTCTGCTTTTGTCCCATTACTAAATCTTGCACTATTTCATAAATAGATTTCCTCAGTTCTGAAAGCTGGGCAAAGTAATTATCTTGCTTCTTCGCTGGTGAATCTGCAGACTGTGATCTGGGAGCTACCACTGATTCATCCAGAGGTCCAATATCGGCTATGATACGAGAATGGAGTAGGAACCTATAAGCTGTTAAAGCCAACTTATGAATGTTGCTAGCATAGCAGACCCTAACACTCTCTTCTGTATCATCAGGGAGTAAAGATAACATTGGGAGGATGTACTCAGGGAATATAACGGTATCACTGACAGGGAAGTCTTGCACAAGGCAAAGAACATCACATAAGGTTTCCAAAGCAGCACAGCGAACAATGGCAGCTGGATCTGAGAGCATCGCAATCACATAGGGAACCACTAGCTGTAAGCGGCTATCATCATCTATGTATGTGGACGAAAACTTCAGAAGAATGAGGCTGGCCCTTCTTAGCTCAGGTTTTTTCACACTGCGTATGCATGAGCAGAGTAATGAGGCAAGCAGAGCCATGCCTTCACAGCTCACCTTGGAGTCTAGCTGTTGAAAAATGTCAAAGCTATAGGTATCTGATTGGCCATCATAACCAGCCACCAATGATCGTAAATTACTCTTTGAGAACTTCTGAAAATGAGATGCAACGTTGTTCTGGCCCATCAAACCACTTCCAATTTGTCTTCCTGCTGAATTACCCAGCTGCGAGGACTGAGCACCACTTGCACAGGAAATGCTTGGCACAACAAAATGTTCCATATCTTTTGTGACCTTCGTCCCTGTGTTGTTGCTTCTGTTCTCCACTTCTTTGAGGAGAAAATTGATATCTCCAACAATATGTTGGTGGTCTACAGGAGTATTCTTCTTAGCTATAGATGTGCCTTTTCTAGAATCTCCTGGTGGGTTTAACATTTGCCCTCCCATGCCTTTTCTCTCAGATGGTTCGTTATGCTCACACAATGTAGATCTCTCAATTTGTTCAATTGTTGAGCTGCCCATCATTATTGCATGTATCTTTTCAAAATTTTCTTGAGTCTTCTCAACCTGCATAGAGAATTGTGTTTAGCAACTTGTGCTGAACAGTAGCAGAGAAACTAAGGTTACTACAAACTTGAATGATCCTTACCCTGGCATCTGAATCAAGTGGAACAATATCTGAGAAGAACTTGTGCAGAAATTTTGAAAAATAAAGCGGGAACACAACAGATTCATATTTTTGTAGATAGCCTCGACATGGTAGCCTTTTTTTGGGATCCAACTGGATCATGTGAAGTATCATGTCACGGATACCAGCATCTTGTATCTGTAAGCACAAGTTTATTTTAGCGGTTTGTGTAGGTAGTATCTGAATTGAATCCAACAATCCTTTAGTAAAACAAAACAATGAAGCAGTAAATTCAGTATGGAAACTGATGACATGGATACAAATGCAAATGAAGACATGTTTATATCCAGAAAAAATATATTCTTGCTGTCTACATACATATTTTAGAGGTACAATGTTTTTGTCAAATAAATCACAAAACAAAAAAGGCATGTTTCGAATAAATTTCATATTCAGATTTCACTGATTAGGTCCGTAAAATATCATGTTTTATTCAGATTCTTCTAATATAACACGGGCAATTACCAAGGCAATCACGCAAGGGATTTAATTCTTTGGTGGTTTTGGTGGCTTGGTGGATCTGGAAGCATAGAAACATGTGTGTGTTTGAGGGAGCCTCACCTAGTTTGGATAGAATCTTGAGCAATGTAAAAGATGAGGCTCGTCTTTGGTGCATGGCAGGGGCCAAAGGGCTCCGTAGCTTATGGCCATGACGCTCTTCCTTAGTGTTGGTCGAGTTCTAGTGTGTGTGGCGAGTTTCTAGTGTGGGGTCTTGCCCTTTAAGGGCTGTATGAGTCATGTAGACTCTTTGTTTCCTTCTTAATATAATGATGCGCAGCTCTCCTGCGTGTTCGAGAAAAAAAATATATAACACGGGAATACAAGCATAGTATAAGGCATGCTGAAGTAGATTATGTCCTATTTTATTGGCATTTGGACGTGTTAAAAGTGCACAGGTAATAACTACAATGGGAAACTGTTGGGATCCTTGGGCACATGAACACTAAGATTTTTTTTTACAATCGATATAACACTAACTCATGTGACGGGAAATCACAAATATAGTATCATGAGTTTGCTCATCTAGGATTGTGGCATTAATTTATGCAAAGGTTTTGGCTCACAAAAGCTCCTTTGCATTGAAGACTACCATCCATTTACATATATATCCATACTGATCTTCCTAACAATCCACATTGGTCCAATATAATACATAGATACTCCTCTGAAGCATAAGAGGTCTAAACAGTCTAGATTGAACCATTTAGGACAGGACATGAAATATTTGTACAGATACACCATCTAAAATCATGCATAGCAAACACTCCCATGTTCCTGTTGCACACTTGCTAAATATTCACAATCCAAGAAATATGGTAAAGTGTGAGTTTTGAATATGCAAGATGACCTATCATAAGAAATATTAACCATGTATATTTTTGGAACCTGAAATAAGTTTAAACAGAATGTACTGATGGTCCCATCAGAGATGTATGTGCAGACACTTATGTTGCAACTCAAAATAGGGTATAGTTGCTGAAAGGTACGTAGCCAATATTTTCGGTATGCAACGCAAGATTATACAATAGAAGAATATAACATTACAGTGATTCGTAACAAAGGATTAGACTGGTGAAGAAAAGCAAAGGAACAACATGAAAAAAAACCTTTTCTAGGGTATGTATGGGGTCATACTGACCACGCCGATAAGACAGAAGTTGTGAAAACTCAAAAAGCGATTGGCCCTCAAGGAAATGTTCAGCAAGAACACACCTGCAAAGAAGATACATGATATACCATTCAATGCCAATGGTCAACGTATTTTCCTTTTTTTAAATGGCGATCAGAATTCTAACATAATAGACTAGTGCTAAAATTGTGAAGCTGGATGACAAATTCACAAATTATGTTTTCATTTCAGACTTGTTTGTAGCAACCACTCATCTACTTTTGGAACTGACCTACAGTCCATGAATATAAATACAGATGAGATGTGAAAATATACTCAAGATAAACAAAGCAAAGGTGTTGAGAACAGGTCCTTCTATCCCAAAGTTTGATTTTGAATGCAAAAGTAACTGTTTTGTCCCAGTCAATGGTCAAGCTGTGTATTTCAGCAGAAGCCTGTCTCAAGGGTCAAGACTCAAGAGAATATTTAACACAGAATTCGGCATCTATATTGTTGGTATACAATAGTTTTGTCACTTTGTGCACTAACTTATGAGTACCATCTTACAATAATCATCAGCTTTCATCTGAAAAGAAAATAATCTGTTCCCCTTGCCACAGAAGAACCATGAAAAGAAAATCACCCAAGCAAAACATTCATGTAGGCAAACTATTCACATGGAACATAAAGCATATCTTTGTCATGCAAGGTCAAGAGGTCAAACACGAAACACAACTTGCTCTTAAAAAAATGGAGAACACATTAACATGAATGTGAAGCATACCCAAGAGAAAAAATATCCATAGATGGTTGTAGAGGTGCATCTGCTTCAACTTGGGACTCACCACCATGTTCGTAGAATCTCTGGGTAAATTGGATTCATTCACAATCGGCAACAAAATTTAGTCTTATATTAGATCAAAGATGTAGCATAAAAGTAATAACACACATGGCAGCCTTCAAAAAGATCACATTGTAATATGAATATTTTTGCTAGTATAGAAACTATGTATTCTATCCTTAGGGTTAGGGACCACGTCCGCCAGAAAATGACTTGCCGCTAGGCCTTCTAGCCGGCCCGCTTACACCGACTATCCTCAGTAACAATAGCAGTTTCAGAATACTTACAACTTTCAAGTAAGCACATAAAAGTATAAAACACACATATAGAACATCAAAATGTTAGAAGGAAATCAATCAGATGAGACCTTGACTGCAACAAGTCTTAAGTCTTTAGGGGACATTCGATGATAGTTAAACTTTTATCATCTTACAATTACACAGACAGGACGAAAAAAATAGGTATTACTGCATCTGTGGAAAGGGAACAAATGAAAAGGAAACAAACTGAGATAAACTATCCACACTCAATGTTTAGCAATTTTCACAGAATCACCTCTGCTTTTCCACAGGAACAGCATATAAATTTTGAGTAGTTTGAATTAAAGAACTCACTTCAGGTGCTAGATAGCATCTCCGCCTTCCTCCAGTGTCAAAGTAGAATTGAGAAATCTGATGGATCATCATGTGGAATGTAAGTTGGCTTGAAAGATGCAAAGTCCGCAAGATATAGCCAATTCCAAGAGGTAACGAGCACATTCTCACATTTTATGTCACCTAACCGAAAAAAAATGAAGTGTGAAAATAACGGCCAAAAGAATTTACTGCCAATGTGACTCAGGTTTTTTCCTTAATGAAATGACACGCAGCTCTCCTGTGTTGTTCGAAAAAAAAAATGTGACTCAGGCAATCCATTCTCACCATGGCAAACTCCCTTACTATGGCTCTGCTCCACTGCAAGAATTAACTGCACAACCAAATGATCTAAGTTGACAACCATCTCTAGAGAGGAAAAGAACAAATAAAGAATAACTCTTACATGCCCCACTAATTTTAGCGTAATATTTATATCAGCACTTAGCAGTGAGAATATACAACTACCTATAGGCTAGGGCCACTACCACCAGCAGGATCAACTTGTACACATTGTAAATATTGATAGCTACATCCAACAGACTCACACACACAAACCAAAAAAAAGTGGCCTCACCTGGAAAGCAAGCCATTTCTTCGCAATCTGACTGAGGAAAGGGCGTGTACTCAATCGATCGTGCAGGTTATTGAAGAAGTACTGTCTCAAGAGATATGACGGCCTTATCTGTCTGTAACCAAACCTGAACAGTACCAGAAGCCAATTCAGCACGTGGAATGAGGTACAATGTACATTCATTGATTCATACTAGTATCTTATTATTACAGACCCATGCCATCTTGTGCGGAAACATCCAAATATGTGGGTATAGCACTAATTTCTCATCGGGATCGTCAAACCAAAGAGCCTGGCATTGCAGTCCTATGAAGGCCTAAAAAACATCACTTGGAAGGGCACTAAAACCAACTTAATGCTAAAAACACAAAATCAGGTAGCTGGAGCCTTAGATGAACCAAACAAACATACAACACATGGGGATTACAAAACGCTAAACCCTGCTAAATTTATCTTATAGCAAGCGTTGGGGAAAACGGAAAAGCATCACTAATATAATACAATAATGCTACAGCTAGGGGGAGTTCAATCACTAGAATCACTAGCCGAAAGCCCAAGAAAGGGAATCCTCACCTGGAAGGGCCACACGTGGGAGCCCTCGATCCCCTTGAAGGCGGTCCTAATCCGCTCTAGCCTCCGCTCGTGCTCCTGCCAAACCACGGGCGAGATTTCATCCCATGAGCCAACCCAAAAACATAACCAAATCTGAACAAGGGATTCATGACGGGAGGGCTGCTGCAAACAGAGTAAACAAACCACAGTCACCTTGAGGTCGATGGGCTCACCGGCGCGTTCGAAGTAGACCTTGATGAGGAGCAGCCCCTCGTCGTGCTTGCAGCGGACGGACTTGAGGAAACGGCCGCGGCTGACGACGTCGAGGAGAACGAGGTTGTAGGTGGAGGGTAGGTCGTGCAGGTAGTACTCCGTCGCTGACACCTGCGTCGTCCGCGCGATCTTATTCCCCATAGCGGCCCCCTCCTCCCGATGCTGCCTCCCTGCGGCTCCAGAGGCGGAACTATAGTGATTCTTGAGTATTAGGAATACCCAATAATTTAGGATTAATTCGATATATGACATTATAATTTTCACCGTTCTAAAATCTGCCATAACTATTCTACTTACAGGGCATTGCCATGCGATATGAACGTTTTGGGCGTATGCATCTCCGTATTTACGAAAACGCCGCTCCCTACCCCTCTCTCTTACATCTTGGGCCCACTGGGCAGAATCTTCTTCCTCCTACCTTCTCTGCTCCGCCTCTGTGCCCACAAGCCCCCCTATGCTCCGCGCTTGCCGAGGCCGCCTGCTCCCCTTCCTCTTCCTCCTCGGCGGCCTCCGATGCCTCGTCCGCCGTCACCAGCCACCGGCTCCTCCGAGCTCCCACCCTCCGTCGCGTACTCGCTGCTCGAGGAGAGAGTACAGAGCACTGTGTAGGCTGCGGCCTCGAGGTAGGTTGTGGCTGCGAGCGGGTGCGGTTGCTCCAGTCCAACGGAGGTGGCCGCACGGGGAGGACAGTGGCCACACAAGCGAGCAGGGCTGACGAGCCAGGACGGGGCATGCGAGGCCGGCAGAGAGTGAGCGTGGGGCGCGAGGCTGCGGTGGCGCAGCGAGCGGGCGCAGGCGCGGGTGCGCGGAGGCGGCGGCGCCGCGGGCATGCGGGCCGGCACCCCAGGCCTCGTCCCCGCCGGCAGATGGGCGCCTCCGAGCTCTCGCAGCCACTCGACACCGAGGCCGCCTGCGCTTGCCGAGGGGATTGGGGAGAAGATTCTGACAAGTGGGCCCAAGGTGTAAGAGAGAGGCAAGAGTGGCGTTTTCATAAATACAGCGATGCATACACTGCATGTGGGCCCAAAGCGTTCGGATACATATCCAGTGGCATATTTCAAAGGTATGGAAAATTGTAATGGTGTATACAATAAGTTGAACAATAATAACATATTTTAAAACGGTGGAAATTATAATGGCGTGTATCCAAAACCCATGTTTTTGAGCCAAGAACGCAACAAAGATGCCCTTGGTCAGATGAGAGAACAGAGATGCGAGGAGGTCTTTGTTCACTGTTGTCCTTGGCTCCCCGTCGAGTCTGCACCGAGGAACAGCACACCTAGGGGGCCGGCCACTGGCCGCGGAAGTCGCGTAGATGCAAGGGCAGCCGGGGAGGGGGCGCAGGGAGGCGAGTGGTTAGGGTCGAGGTGCGGGGGCGACCGGACGGGGAGGGGGTGCAGGGAGGCTGGCGGCCAGGCCGAGGTGCGGGGGCAGCCGGACGAGGAGGGGGTGCAGGGAGGCCAGGGCGGAGGGCGATAGGGCAAAGGTTTTGCACCGCCGACGACTTGAGCAACGGTTTGCAATAGTCTATTTTTCATTTTTTTTTCCTTACATTACATGGCACGGCACCGTATGTATGAAAAAGCAGGATCGGATCCGGATTGGATCTTGCCTAAATATCTCACGCGGTCCTTTCTGCCGACCCCCTTTCTCCTTCCATGTTTGCCTATTGACGTGTGGTTTATAGCTAACCAAATTGTATTATAGTATAAAAAGGTTTATTGTGTTGGAGGGATATATGGAAGGGTATGGATAAAATATAGGATGGCGAATATTGTTGGAGAGGATTTGATATAGAATATAGAATCGTTTAAGAGGAGGATAGAATATTACTTCAAAGACGTGAATTTAAAAAATACCGCTACAGTCAGCCTTACGGGGTGCACTATAAACATATATAAGGATATCTCGATCAATGACGAGGTAGTTTGAAGATTGAAAAAAAAACTTGCTAACTTCAAATATTATTATTATTTTAAAAAACTATGCAACTTTGATCCACTAGTATGCCAAGATATTTTATTTTCTCAAATAAAATGATCAAATATCTTTATAAACTTTTTTTGTCTTTTGTGTTCGTAGAATGTTCTCTTAGTAGTTTTATAGGGGCAAAAACAGTAAATATATTTAAAAAAATATGAGTTCTACATATTTTAAAACATATAAAATGATACATATTGCTGGTGTAACTTTTCTAACGCTATCTTGTTTTTATAGGATGGAGCAATCGACGAAACACACATCAAATCAATAATAATCTAATCCTATATATCTATATAGATGGAGGCCACTAAGATCTAAATCTGCCTCCACGTTGCGTCACGTCAGCACTAATTAAATTTTAAATAGTACTTAAATTAATATATTTAGGATTCGGCCACCTGCACACATCAACATGCGAGAAGAATTGAATTATCACTCTTAAAGTTCTTCTCACCATAAAAACTGCAGAGCCACTACTGGCCATTTAATCACAAATATTTAATAGTCGCTACCTCCATGACTTCCAAAAGGCTAAAAGGGTTGAGAGTTGCATACATATTTCCTCCATATTGTAATCTCCGCAGCATCATCATCGCTGCCCCCTTGATACCTTAGTAGTGTGTTGGTTCATCACCATCGCCGAGACAAGCCCAGAGTAATCTATCAAACAGCATGGCTTGACGCTGTCTATGCAACTTTGCATCAACGCTTTGCCAAAACATTAAAAAATGGCGGTCAAAGCTTTTTGGTGTTCTACCACGCATCTACACCACAAGTTTTTCCAGTGTCATGCTCTATCCAAGTTGAGCTATATAGGTACGTATTCGATCAGGTCCAAAGAATATGGGGGTACGGTAGCTATAGCTTTTCTTTAGGTTTCAATCAATCCATATGTACACATAGCTTCCATCGTTTAATAATGGTTAATTATATGTTAACTCCAATTTTCCCAAATATGTCCTACCGCAGCCTTTGTCTTGATTGTAAATTTGCTAATTTTGAGCTTTGTATTACTATATAACCGTTCTTTTCATGAGCCAATGTGTTGTCTGCTCCTTATTGGTGATCATTTACTTATTTTTCAAGACAGAGATATGGATACATTTGTACACTTGGAATACACGTGGCTACCTTGGTTTAGTATCAACAAATTCAGCATGTATATAGTTTAATATTTCAAGAAAAAGCATGGCATCGTTTTTTATACTTTGTATGTTGTATTGAAATTTATTTTACTGTTTTATCCACTTTAAATGCTTGATTATCTAATATGTCCCATACTCAGCATGTATATAGTTTAATATTTCAAGAAAAAGCATGGCATCATTTTTTATACTTTGTATGTTGTATTGAAATTTATTTTGCTGTTTTCTCCACTTTAAATGCTTGATTATCTAATATGTCCCATACTTCAGTTTAACCATCTTTGTTTTTTCAGCTTCAAAGAGAATCCATTTGAAACCACTCAGAAAATCTCCGCAGCAACTGATTATGTCAGTTCGGGTATTTCTATTATCACCGCACACCTTTATTTCCTAGATGCTACCACTACTGCTGCAGCAAACTTTGCGTTCCTCCTGCTCCGATTCTGTTCCTGCTAATAAAGACTCCAACATTCCAATATCTTTGTTGTTGACATCTTGAATTGTGTTGTAGACATCATAATGAAATATCCACATCACAAATCATTTTAGCTATTTTATTTACATGGTTTCATTAGAATTAGTTCCAGATATCGAGTGAGAACAGACACCCTGTACGTAGTTCCATTGTTTCTTTTCTTCTCCACCAAGTGAATAATTTATCTGAATAGTCTATTTTTTTCTTTAGAAATCTATTTGAAAATCGTTCTTTAAATCCCGCAGCAACGCGAGGAGAAATCACCTAGTTTAATCTACTTTTGTGGCTATTGCCTAGCTTTCTAAGAGTATGTAGGCATGATATGACTAAATTGTACAACTCTCATGCAGTAAGTCAAAATTGTTAGGCACAAATATGTTTGTTAAAAAAATATAGTCACGGCATGTCTATTGTAACTAATAATCATATAAAGAATAGTAAAATAATATTGATGAGATGAGATGGATGAAATAAGCGTTGGACTTATGACTTAAGCACTTGGAAATATGTTTATTGTTTTGAAAACTATGCATTAGAGCAACAAATAGACATTGGCTTAACATCTACTTTTGTTGGGTACTAGGCCTCGCCTGGACCTTAATTATTTGTGAAAAGATCATTTCATTATAGGTCCATGGAGTTGTATGACAATTTCAAACCAAATAGTCATGGCTTAGTTCCTCCAAATAGTGTAATTGTTTTAAAAATGGAAAAAATGTTTTGATTTTAAAAAGTCCGGCAGATGATGCTGTGGTCCACAGTAGGCAGTGAGTCCAGTGGCAGGCTTTTTGGAAAAATGAAAATGCTGAAGAGTTTGGCTTGTTGAGCCGTGAGTATGGTAGAGTCCATTGACTTTTGTTATTATGTCCCTTCTGAGAAGAAAAATGGTTTATAAAACAACTCCGTATTAAAACTCGTCTTCTGCAAAATATCCAGAAGCTCCTCAAATACCTTACACGTAGATATAGCCCGTCACCATGTTATTTGGTGAAGGTGGACTGCTGAGTACGTATGTAATCACGCTTTGTTGTTAGTTTACAGACAAGAAGTCTCCAAAATCGTGTAAGGGCTACGTTTACCACCCAATCTGTTTGTGGCAATCGGGTTGGGGTTGTTGTGATGTCTCCATTGTTTGTTTTGGGCTATGTGATGAGAGCTCTCTTTTTTTATATATATTGTGGCATGTGGAGCATCTCGACTCTTAGAGTGGATCATCAACTGATTTTGGTCTGTTCCGTTTGGACGGAATCTATACTTATGTGATCTAAGAATGTGTTTACCGCCTCCTGATGAGAATGGTAACCGACACATTTTAGTTCCCATGCAGACTGGGCACTTAGCTACTGAGGTCGATGGAAAATAGTTATTATATATTTATTTATATATATATGGCACGACTATTCGAAGCCTAGGGCTTCTTTTCGGGAAGGGAAGCCCGAGCCAGACACTAGCGTGGACACGCGTCTCTCTCTCCACTTTGCGTTGAGATCATAGAAATGTATGCAAAACAGCATAGATTGCGTTATATCGCAGCATAGAATCTTTGTTAGACACAAAAGTGGAGGGTACGAGCTCAGGCTGACACATCTGCCATCTGACGACAGCATGTATGCATCCACCCCCATTTACATTGCATTCCGTTTTCTCGTGATAATTCTTCGCTCGAACATCCAATTCACGAACGGTTTCTACCACTAGATTGGAGATGTATTTGTGCACAATTTGACATCAAATTTAAATAATTTTTTATTTTTAAAAGATAGCCAAACCACGTACGAGCAACCAAAGCATATAAAACTGTGGGTACAAGCATAGATTGATTCGTTATGCATCATAAAATCCATACAAAATGGCAAGTAAAGAGTGTATAAAGCTAGTGTTTGAACATATAAAGTTAGCAATGTATCATACATAGAGATATGCGCTCCATTTACCATGTCATTCTATGGCATATAAATTTCGCTGGACGACATCATTAACTTTCGCAGGAACATATAAAACCAAATGATATATACGTGCTCCAGTGCCCATGTTATTTTTTTTTGTGTTTGTATGGAAGGAAAGCGACATCTTGTTCATCCGGCCTAGATCGTATATATCTTAAGTATAGCATATAAAGACGGATACGACTATCTGACATGATATGGTCACATCTGCGGGGTCTTGTCCCCTCCCGCTGCTATATATAGCTCGCGCTTGGAATAGGGGTTTTCTTCGGGATCTCAGAATCAAACACAGACATCAGCGCTGGTCTTTATGCACTCTTTGTGGGCATTTGTTTCTGTATGTTGTAATGAAATGATCTATTCCACTACCATGGGATTCTATGCTTTATGGAAAAGTGAGAAAAGCATCATTTGCTCGTTTCTACGACCACTCCTGAAGAAATGTACGATCTTTATGTGGCAGATTACTATCACTTTGAGATGAAAATAACGAAACTTTGTTTTATGACATCGGTAATAGGATTCTATGATTTGCGGAGAAAGATTATACTCTGTGACTACATGTTTCTATGACCGCTTCATTGAGCATTGAACAAAATTACATGAACTAGTTAAACACAAAATTTATAGTAGAAGTCACTGAACATTTCTATGTTTTGATAATGTAGTATTTATGGTCACAATCCTATCGAACTAAGTCACGTAAATCATTTTGTATGGATTTTATGATACACAATGAATCAATCTATGCTTGTACTCACTGCTTTATATGCTCATAACTTGGTTTCTACGCTGGTACATAGTTTAAATATTTTTTGAAAAAATAAAAATATTCAAATTTGATGTTAAATCGTGCAAAAAAATATAAGAAATCTAGTGGTGGAAACTGAATGCAATCTAAATGGGTGGATGCATGCATGCTTGCCTCAGATAGTGGATGTGTCGTGTGAGTTCATTGCCTTCACTTTGTGTTTAACAAAATTCTATGCTTCAAAATAAATCAATGTATGCTTTTATGTAAGATTTCTATGCTCACAATGGAACAATGAGAGAGAGGCGCCAGTTGAGTTTAAATTCAAATGTGAAAAAAGAAAACATGATACTTCTACGTATGTCGTATGGATGCTACGATACAGAATGAATTAATCTATGTTTGTACTCACTGTTTTATATGCTCATATCTTAGTTTCTATGCTCGTACGTGATTTAAATATTTTTAAAAAAAAAGATAAAAATATTCAAATTTAATGTCAAATTGTGCACAAAAACATCAAAAAACTAGTGGTGGAAACCGTTTGTAAATTGGATGTTTGAGTGCAGAATTATCGTAAAAAAACTCATGTAATCCATTACCATATAATTTTATGTTTTACGGGAAAGTATCATTTGAGCTTTACTATGAATGTATGACCTTTCTCAAAGAAATATACGATCTTTATGGAGCACGGTGCTATCAAATTTGGCATGAAATTTGATTTCTATGACGTCGGTGGTAGGTTTATATGCTCGAGGGGCTACTCACGCACCCAACATATATTTTAACATTTGAAAAAAAAATTAAAAAAACATATTAAATTTGGTGTCAAAATGTGCACAAAAACGTAATGAATTTATTGGTGAAAACTGTTTGTATATCGGAAGTTCGAGCGAAGAATTATCGTAAAAAAACAAAGTAATCTAATTAGATTGCATGCATACGTCATGTGTGGCAAGGTTCTGTCAGGTGCGGTTCTTTCCATCTTTCCCGATGTAAGCTCAAACAAATTATCTATGCTTTCGGAGAAGTTAGTTAAATGGAACCAGGCAGAGGTTGGTTCGGGTTCGAGCCTCTCTTTCTTATTAGTATCCCAGGGCTCCTAATATACATACATATATATACACACACGTATATATATATGTATATATACATATATAACTGCTATTCAACTCACGTCGCGTTGAATAGCGGTGCAGCTAGTCTCTGAGTCTCATAAGCATAAAAACAACCCGCAATGGTAAAAACCAACTCCGCAAGCGTAAAATCAGTCTGATCAACACCCGCAGTCGTAAACAACCTCCCGCATCAATAAAAATCCTCTCCAAACTATATTAAACCACTTTGCAACCGTAAATCTTTAGTCTAAACTGTAAATTACCCATTAAAGCAGTAAATTCAAATTATAGGTATATATAACCCTACCCAACCCTAATTTTCCTCATTTTTCTCTCATTTACAACCATGGCAAGATCTAGGTCAGGTTTCGGAAGGTGTCGGCGATGGGCTGCAACGCATCTCCATGGACGGCGGCATCCCCTTGATGGCTCCATGGCCGCGGCATCTCTCCAGGGCGGGTGCAGCATCTCTCCCACGTGATGGCATCCACTCCACAGGCCACTGCGCAGTTGTGACAGAGGCGCACCTGTGTGACCGCAGCACCTCCCCTCCGACGATGGCATCCTCCACAGCCACGACACCTCTTTCTGGTGGTGGCTAGCCCTGCTCACACTGCCCATCTGGTCATCGTCACCTCAGGCAGATATCATAGTCCTTGTCTCAGAAAAGTGCATCAGTGAGTGGTGTGTTGCAGTAGACGGATTGAAGATTGGATGGATCTATTCATCCGATGTGCTGAAGTAGACGGGTTGAAGATTGGATGGATCTGTTCATCTTTTTTTTGGCTAAATCTTTGTTGGACTATCAGGTCTTGGCGCTCCTTTATATGGAGCAGGTCTGAGCCGAATGAATCTCATGACAACCGAAGGAGATCGGTAGCACAACTTCATTTTTATTTGTTTTCCTGTGTGTTAAATTTATTCATTGGGCCCTCTTAAGTCTCAAGTCCCACAGCTCCCATCCCTTGTTGGTTTTTGACTTTGCATTGGTATGTGTATGTAATATATTTTCTTTCCTCTTTTATGTGCACAAAATTATGATATAAAACACATGACTATGCCTTATATCTGCTTTGATTTTTTCCCTTTCAAGTTTGCATAATCTCAAATACTCTCTGTTTTTTTCTTGCAGATCTGAGTGCAAGAGTATGAACAGAGCAATTCGTCGGATGTTTCTGCAGGTTCATGTTTTTGTATTTTCCTCTATGCAAATTCATGCAATTTGTATCATGATGAGCTCTTTTAAATTTTATTGGAAAAACATGTGATATTTGAAATCAATATGTGCACATAGGACCGAATACATTTTTTTATCTGATGTATCTGTTAATTAATACAAATATAGCCCAAAGAAGATTTACTACTTCGACGACAAGACAAGTTACTCTCTTGAGAAAATGTTTTTGTAATTATGAAGTTTTACGGTTTAAAGAAATAAAGATTTACTGTTGTGGGATTCACAGCTGTAAGCTGGACAGCTGGATTTGACGGTTAAGTAGATCGTAAATCTTTTTTATTTCAAAATTATTGTTTGAACAATCAGAAGATTTTACTACTCATCACCGTTGTAAACCAAAGTTGAAATGGTCGGGGAAACAAATTTTACGGTTGCGCAGAGCAATATTACGGTCATGTAAGTAGTTTTACAATCGTGGGTTGGTCTGACATGCTTTACCAGCCTGCAACATTGAAGGAACAAAGTTTTACGCTTATGGGATAACTTATTACAGTTATCGTAGTGGTTTGGAGACTTTTTACAATTGCAGGAGGTGATTTTACGATTGCGGAAGGAAATTTTACGCTCACGGGAGATGGAGTAGGCTGCATGCTGAATAGCTATTCACCGCGCGGCGTGTTGAATAGCGTTGCTCTATATACATATATGTATATGTGTGTGTATATGCTGAGATAAACTCTATTTCGCATCTATCTATCTATCTACCCTATAAAAATCTCTCAATCTACCCTATAAAAGAATGAGTTAAGAAAAATAATCTGCACTTAAAACTCATCTACCCAATTATATACTCACCGTCGGATTATCTGTCATCGTATATTCTAGCAGTTAGATGCAAACCTTTGGGCCCACGAGGCTAAAAAATGAGACATGAAAATATAAATAGTTATACAATGTTTACCCAGTTTTAACGGTCCGATTTCATTTGCTCTGGAAGTCAATGGTTCAATGTACATAGATGACAGAAACGCGTAAAGCGTGTTTACTCTATCCATAGTAATTTTTTTCACCGTCACTATCCTACCCGCCCGGCCTTCCCTCGTACCACAGCTCATACCTCCCCTACCCCATGCAATTCGCAGTAGAGTTAATCCTCTCCACAGCTTCACCAGTTGAATCCTCATGCGAATCACGGCTCGTGTTTACTCTACCCATAGCAATTTTTTTCACCGTCACTATCCTACCCGCCCGCGGGTACCTGCGCCAGCCTTCCCTCGTACCACAGCTCATACGCCCCCTACCCCACGCAATTCGCAGTAGAGTCAATCCTCTCCACGGCTTTACCGATTGAATCCTCATGCGAATCACGGCCCAATAATCATTATTATGTGCGGGACTCATTGATCGATCAACAAAAACATGCACCAAAGGCCCATCAAAACAAATTACATGATGAAGAAAGAACATGGTAATAGATGTTATAATCCCACATCGTCCATATAATCAAGGATTTGTATACTCATAATCCATCTACATGGCCAACAAAGCACACAACTGACGATGCAGAGATGAGTTGAGATTTGAGAACTCAACTCCTTGTGAAAAAACCAAGAAAAGCATGAGCAAAGACGAATCCTATGGAAGAAATAGAAAAAAGCACAAGGAGCACCCGAAGTCGGCCCGACGAACCCGGGTGTGGCCCGTGGGAGGAGGAGCCCAGCGCGACGAGGCGGAGGTGGCCTACCGGTGCGGATCCGGGCCTGGTGGACCCGTGGGGAGGAGGATCCGACCGCGGTCGGCGCGACGAGGCGGAGGCGGCCTACCGATGCGGACCTGGGCGTGGCCTGCGGGAGGAGGAGCTCGGCGGGATGGGGCGGGGGAGAGGAGGAGGTGGCCGCCGCGAGGTTGGGGGCGGACGGACAGGCGGCGGGGCACAAGGAAGAAGGGAGCGGATGGGCCGGCGGAGGGACGGGGTGCGGAGAGAGCGAGGAGGGATCGAGAGTGTGTGGGGGGACCGATGGGTCGAGACGGGCTAGGCTGCTGTGTAGGTCTAGGGTTAGGCAGCCGGCCGATGGGGCGAGACCGGCTGGGCTGCACGATGGGCTTTAAAGGGAGTTTTTTATTGTTGGACAAAATGTTGAGAGTTTGTATTAAATTTGCATGTGCAATTTTTGGACTAAGTTTATTTTTGGACAACTTGCATGTGCACAATGAGTATTTTTTAGTCTAATAAATTATTTTGGACATATGACATGATTGACTTTTTCGACAATTCCTCATTTCGTCTCGTTCAAAAAATTTCATAGGTTTGTTAAATTGTAAGGTTGAGTGTTAAGTTTAAGCATTACTTGCTTAAATTAGTCCACATTAAACTGTTGTTATAGCCCCTCAATATTTTGTTTGGTATATTGGATCTACTCGACTACACAACACTTTGGTTGTTTCAACTTGCAAGGCTTTTGCTGGCTGGAGTAAAAACACTGTATACAACATTGCCAAAAAAATCACAAATGAGCAGACTTATTATATAAGTTTTCCAATGTTCGTTGTGAAGTTTTTTCTATAGACACGAGTGTGCACTCGTGTATAGACACTATAAACTCTGCACTTGATTTGCTAAAGAACTATAGAATATTTTATATTTCATATGCACAGGTACAATAATATAACTAAAATTTTCACTTGTATAACTTCTTTTCACACCATTTCTTTATTTGCTCATAAATAAATATTTCAAATTATCAATCAATAATATTCTGAAAAAAAATATTTGTTAGCTACGTGCGGGATGCACGTGCATTTTTACTAGTAACGATAAAGCAACCACCTTTTGCTCATATGATAGCCAAGTAATTAGGTTCCCGCCGAGGCAGAATCTGACACCCCTGACACTCATCCATGTGTTGATGTATCTAGCCATGTTGGTTCACTGTAACCGAATAGTTGTGCTTCTCCCTCCTCGGTATAATATATAGCACAACATGACCATACACTCTAGCCACATATCGTAGTAGTACATGCTTCGCTATGGTGAGGTGATCTTCATGTTGCGATATCTAGAGCAGTGTGCACTGGATATTGTAGGCTACCAATGATGCACTAATCCGTCGCATTTACTGTTGCCCTAACTCAACTTCAACCTTGGCTTCATGGGTGTCATGCTCGGGTTGTGCACTAGAGGCCCAGTTCTCTTCAGCGTTTCCTCCGCGTAGTGGCTCAGCACCGCAGCTTCAGAAGCTTCGTACACCATTGGTCAGTTCAAATCAATGGTTGCTATCATTTCAAGCTACTGTTTCGCGGAACGTTTAATCGCCGCAGCCGCTGAAAGAAACGGAGCCTAGAGTAGCATCTTGGCATATGGGCACCAACAAAGAGAGATGCCTACAAGACCATAGCTCAGGCCAAAGAAAGGGCGATGTGACTCATGGGGTGAGGAAAGGCCACAGGGGGCAAGAGCGCAAGAGGTGGGTGGTGGCGGCCGGTTGAGGAGGCTGGCCCTATCATTTATATTTATGTTATGCCATGCTAGGAGGGCACGAGGCATCGGCTATGCCCGGATAGGTACTGGGCTTTGGATTTCTACGTAAACTGCCACACCTCAGTTTAGCCATGCCACACCTCAGGTTAGGTAAGTGTTTGGTTTTTTAACTAAGTTAGGCGTGCCGCAGCTAAGACCTTTTTGCCGAAAAAAAATTGCCCAACCTTAGGAGCCCGATTTGAGAGGCGCAACCGGTGCCTACACTCCGCTCTAGACTAAGGTTAGGCGCGGCAACAATCCAAACACATGCTAAAATAATGCAGCTTAGGCATGCCATAACTGTGGCAAGGAGACTAATGTTAGGCGGGGCAGCTTAAGTGAGAATCCAAACAGCCTGTTCTAAAAAAAAAGAGAATCCAAACAGCCCCGTATGTCGTGTTGTTTCGTCCCTAGCTGCCGCCTAGGAGCTGTAAGCCGTCTCCGTGCCCTGTGTTTAGTGCTGGCCCACTTGGCCCGATCCACTTCCGGCCCATTTGGCCCAATCCACTTGGTCATCTATAGCCAAAATTCAAACGAGCAGCAGCCAAAATTCAAACGAGCAGCCTAGAGTCTCTAGCCCTAGTTGATGGTCGACGGGAACGCGGTGGCGGAGGCTGAACAGAATCGTGTACATACACATCGGCAATAATATGTGTGGACGTCAAACGCAGCCAACGAACTTACCAACCAATGAAACTTCTACGCGACAAAAATGGGATTCCACAAGCCTGAAAAACCACAAACACAAAGAACAGTGGGGAGCTCTGGAAAGGCTAGCTACTGCAAAACCCCCCTCTACTTCTGCGTTGGATCCAGCAGAGGCTCGGCGATGCCACTGCCGGCGTCGTCGACCATGGAATCCGACCGTGTCACCATCGTCTTTTCCAAATCGTCTGCATGCTCTGCCTCCTTCCCTTGTTTGCCGTCGCCCGCTTTGCCCCACAGCACGACGTACAGCCCCGCGATGACGGCAATCGCCCCCAGCAAGCTGATCGTGATGGATCCACCAGAAAAGATCGATGACATATCGTCACAACTCCGTCACCATATATACGAAACGAACCCAAGATTAAGCAGTCTTGGCAGAGGACGGATGTCCAACCATAAGGAACAAACAAACCTGCCGATGTGCAGCTCTTCCCGGAGAAGGACGGCGGCGAAGACGGTGGTGATGACGGTGCAGAGCGGGTTGAACATGGCGGAGTAGAGCGGGCCCCTCACCGAGATGCTCCACGACTGCAGGTAGAACGTCACGCCTGACCCGATGGCGCCCGAGAAGAGGCAGCAGGAGAGCTCGAAGAGCGAGTGGATCCTCCAGGCGCCTGGGTCCGGCAGGAGGAAGGCGACGAGCAGCGCGGACTGCAGCGCGGACAGCAGGCACATCCACGCCGACAGCGTCAGCGGGTCCACGTACGACTTGCAGATGGGGACCTGCAGGATGAGCCAGAGCGACCAGCAGGAGCTGCTGCCCACGAGGAAGAGCGCGCCCGTCACCCACCTGCTGCCCGCCGGCGAGTGGAGGAGGAGGGCCGCTTAGGTCGCCGAGCAGCGCCGGGCCCTTGAAGAAGGCCATGACCATGGCGCCGCTGATGCAGACGGCCGTGCCGAGTATCTTGGCGAGGCTCCTCGGCTTCCTGACGTCCACCCTCTCCAGTCTGTGTTCAGTGAACAATCAGAGATGTGTGGGCATCAGAGTTCAGACCACAGCAGCAGCAAGTTCACTGATTCACATTTTCCAGAGAAATTTGACATCGGAAACAGATTTCAGCTACTATGTGTGTGTCTCAGTGTCTGTACAGCACTAATCTTGCCAACACACGGAGCCAGTGACAGATCTAATGGAAGACGATCGATTGCCAACTCAAGAGTCGCATGAACCGACCAATCATTTTGTATGAACCCGACACACATGACACATGCAGCTTCTGGATGCTGACAAAGAGTCAGACTGTCACTCAGAGTTATAGTATGTACGTATGACCTGGATCTTGAATTATTGATCTCTTTTGTCTTGGAAAAATAAAGAAAATCATATAAAGCAAAGCCGACAAGCCATCGCTTGCTGTGTTCATGTGGTCTCCGTGTCTTTTCTTCACAGGCATTCACGGTGGCGGACCAAGCGTGATTATTAAGTGAGGTGGCGCGTTGGTCCAGGGCACTAGCTGAGTGGCCGCCGAAGGAGAGGCTAGGAGAAGGGCGCTACCCATGGACATGGTGCCAAAATGAAAACAATTATATACGTATGTCATATATATTAGATGATGGTGGAACAGAGATCTATGGCATATCTGGTTTGAGGAATTAGATGGCAGAATTATTAACGGACGCTGATGTTGGTACTCACCCGACTGATGCTGCCATGACGAAGGTGATGGCAGGAATCAAGTTGGTCATGGCCGTGGCCATCGAAGACGAGCCCCGGTCCAGCCCTTGGTAGTACAAGCACTGATTCACTGTTGCCCTGTTTCATATGCCACACATAGCAAAACTTGATGTCAGAACTCGGAGCTCATCACATGTAGATATGTACTTGTATATAAGAATCTGAAAACTGCTTCACTAGCTACGGTGAAAACGAATATCAGGTGATATGGCTTAACACTCTGCGATCCATCTTCCACGCGCGTAGTATTTGATATTGGCTTGCTACTAGATAATTAGATACACACACACACACACACAAACACTATATATTGCATGCATACATACATACATACCCGGCAAGAGATGCGACGAAGACCAACGAGAAGCCTGTCATTCCAAGGCTCATCATCTCCTTGATCTTCTTCCTGCATGCAGACCACCGCCACGAGTCACGAACTCACGACCGGCAACAATTAAAACCAGCGGACAGAATCAGTGAAGAAACAGCTCGCCGGTACGCCCACGGCGGCGTATTTGTATATACGGTGCTAGTGGGAGAAGTTGTCAAAAACACCAGCTATATACTCAGCAGAGAGCCAAGACATGCACCTGTTGGCGGCGACAACGATGGGGACGAGTACAACGGTGGCAGCGGCCTGCCTGTAGACGACGAACACCAGGGGGCTCATGCCGCCGGTGAACGCCGCCTTGCACCAGAGCGCCATGGTCGCGTAGATGCACTGCGTCACCAACATGGCCGCGCACGGCTTGTACTGCTCCATGGCGTCTCGCCGCCGTTACCTGGCCGGCTGCTTTGGCTGCTTAGTGGCTCGATCTCGCACGGCGTGCACAGGAGCTAAGGCAGGCGGCACACACACACTTATATATACGGAGTACATATATTCAGCAAGGCGGAGAGGAAGACTGGCACACAGTGCGGAGAGAACCCAGTGGCTCAGAGTTAGCTGCGTTCGGGTTCCTACAATTACATGTGCTCACAGAGAAGCATTTGGACATACGTGCAGTGTTTGCTATCATAATAAGGGATCTGTTGTTTAATGGCATGCATGTCACAAAAGTTCGATCTAGTACTAGAACATGTGTGCTCACATGTCACATGTTATCTAGCTGGCTAATACGGAGTAACAAACTTAATTATGGTACTTCATTGAAGAGTGTGGGACATCTAGTTTCGTAACTAATGCTGGCATGTTTTAGGCGTCTCCAATGGTCTGTCTACGTCGCTAGCGAGATTCACAAATCAGCCTACGTGGAAGTGAGAGAATGCGAAAAGTAACCTTGCTAGCGAGTGACAGAGCCCGATATGGGCTCGATGATGTTGCCACATCATATGCCCGCTCATATAATAGTTTTTTTATGTGTAAACTGTATATTTAATATCTGATTTATCTCTTTCTCTCACAGACTGTATTGGAAGTGAGCAGTCCGCTTTGATCTGACTACAAATGAGCAGCTTGCTTTTCTTTTTTCTTCGTTTCTCTTTATTCTGTATCACCAGTAAATATGATGCAGTATCTTTTACAGTCCGCCTATATTATCCTTATTATGCTGAGCTCTTAAGCGCCTAGCTCGCACCCACCCCAAGATGTGTAGTCTCATCTCTGACAAGCTTGCCCACTATTACTACTCATAATCTTTGGCCATTGTTTATTATTTTGTTGCCACGTCTTCTAGCGACTCCGGTGACTGCCATTGCGGCTGCCCTTTGCCCAGCTTAGTTATAGCCCGAGTTGGAACCAGGGAACGCAATCCCGCTCAGAATTACCGGAATTCCAGTAAAAAACTTCGTTTCCGGTGCTCTACGAAACGTAAATTTCGGTCTAGAATTTGATAGATTTCGGTTCTTTATTCCAAAATACAAATAAAAGTCAAACTTGGTAAAAAAAACGAAATTTCGGAAACCATAAACGAAATTGTGAACCCTGGTTGGAACTGGCTAAGCCTGGCTAGGAATAGATGACAGACGCCGAACACATAAGCCAAGCCTTTAGTGTTGGTTGTGCTTGTGCGGCAGACTGATCTATAAGATCAAGTTTGCTTACGCATGCAATTCCAGGTTTTGATGACCGCTCATCCTGGGGTGATGTGGTGACCAATCCAACTGCTTCCGCTAGCACCGTTCACGCGAGCGGTTCTAGTTGTCGTGGCTTGCCGCCATGCTCCCCTCCTGACCTCTCTTTTATTTCCCCACTTTTTCGTAAGTGGACGCATGTGTGTTTTTTCTATTTTTTTTTCTTTCCCTTTTCTTTATCTATATTTTTCTTTCAACCGTTCCGCTACACAATAAGATATTCTTGTATACAAGTTATTGTCGCAAGTATAACATAACATAAATTAGCACAAGGTATAAATTATACACAAAACACATGCTGCATAAGTTATGTTCCTAACTAACGGAAAGACATAAGTTATGGAAGACTATATAAGTTAACAGAACACATGTATAAGTTATGTGCATAATTTGCTTTTATGAACAACATCAAACAAATGTTTTTTTCTAAAACAGAAACTTCTCTTAGATGGGAAGATAAAAAATAGAAACATTTTTGTCAAAAATGAAAGGAAATGCACAAAAGTTATCTGAATGATCATTGTTGGTTTCTAAACTAATGAGCGTTCACTAATTTGCAGACCTTGCTTGCTTACGTGGCCTACATGCACAAGCATACGCCCCTCCACCCCACCACCACCACTGTCACACTTGCCCCATGCCTCCATGCTCACCGCACATCGCCGTGATCATGCTGCCACACTTGCACACCCCACTGCCACACCACCGCGCTCGCCCCTAAGACACCATACCACAAAGAGCCTAAAGTAGGTTGTGACAAAGGAGTGTGTACCAGTGAGAGGGACATCCTATGCTATGGTGGCTAAAGCCTACATATGGCTGACCACTCAAATTGGTAAGCCAGAGATAGCCTGTAGGGGAGTATAGATGGATTAAGTTAGTCGCGACTGAAGTGCACTGCCTGTTCTTGAAATTTTGCTCCTATGTCACTACGTCCCCAATCTCTCAAATTGCATAATTACGTCTCTAAACTCGGTCTAGGTCTCACTTTGGTCTAAACAAGTCTTGAACCATGCCCGAGCCAACATGGCATACAATCTCTCTTCTCCCACCTCCCACTTCTTTGTGGGGTTGCATTAGATCCCCTACCCCATCTCTCTCTCTCTCTCTCTCTCTCTCTCTCTCTCTCTCTCTCTTAGCAAAGTAGCAGAACTGATGCTTCTCACCACATGCCTCTCCCCTGACCGAGCCATCTACCACTGCACACCTCTACTAGCCCTATCGGATGTCAATGGCCATACCTCCCTTACCTAACCATCAACCTCTCCCCTGTCTTGCCATCTGCCTCCCCTCTTGTGAGCCATCCACCAACACCTGCCCCTCCCTTTCCTAGTCGGCCGTTGCTAGCTCAAATTGGCCAGCATCCATAAGATCAATGGTAGAAGTGGTAGATCGTGATGAGGAAGAGCTAGGAGCTAGATGGGGGAGGAGGAATAAAGTTTTACCTAGGACATGTTTTGGGTGGCAGTGGAGCTCATGATGGTGTTCTTGAGGTGAATTAGGAGTGAAGAGGGGGTGGTGGTGGGAACATCATCCATGGGATGCCATGGGAGCCACTATACAACTCAATATATTAGAGGAGCATTAGGGATGGCAATGGGGTGGGAGCATCTGCACATCCACACCCAAAACCCAAGACTAAACCCCACCCTAGCCCCCAACGTCATGTCAGGTGAAAACCTTCCCTCATCCCTGAATCTTGACGACTCATATGTGTGTGTGTGTGTGTGTGTAGTTCTCATCTTCCTCAGCGTTAGTTCATCACATTATTATGTCTAGCTTGTAGATCCTCGAAGCCAAAAATATCTCATATATATGTAGTTCTCATCTTCCCCAGCAATAGAAACATAGAACCATTCTTACAAGTGACATGGGTTATTGGACCAGATAATTACAAGCTCAACTGGGTAAAACTAAGGGAGACATAACTAATGTTAACTAGATGAACTCCCCATGTGTCGCGCAGAAATTTGAACGATGCCCTATGCATACAGCCACAGAAAAGCATGACATACATGAAGCCACAGAAAATCGATCGAAGATATAAATATATGACTCAATGGATGATGATATGGCATTCAACTTAGTGGGGCCTTGAGATGATATGGCTTCACTGTATGTCTAGAGAAATAGTGTAGTAGGATGTGCCTATTTAGGTATAGAAGACAAGCAATATAAAATAAATGTCGCTACAGATATCTAGGGGCAAAGACCAGGTGAGGATTCATGGATATTACAACTTGCTTCACTTCCAACCATGCGGCCATTTACTGCAACAAATTAGATCCAAAAGCAAAAGAATGAAGGTCAACTAACACGATTAATGGGAACAAAGAATGATGGGGGATGGATCTAGAGCAATAGAGAGATGGGCCTCCTGTAGTGGATTCCAGGAAGACAGTGACAGAGCCATCAGGTCTTATTGCATAGAGCTGTTGAAGAGGATCACCATTTCCCCATCAACTACCCCATGGTGTGGCACCTCAGTGCTTTCCTAGAGCGGAGTGTGTACTCCTAGCTAGTCAGTGTTAGCGTTCTAGGAATGGGGTATCCCGGAACGTGCACGCGCAGACTGCCTAAAACCAAGGGTCCTAGGAAACGGTATCTCCTGGGGTTCATAACACCGGGTGCTGAAAAAGTGATCACAGTACAGAGTGATTGGACGCATTTAAAAGCAAGCAGAGGCAAAGAAGTCAAAAGTACCTGTCACATCGAATAGCGGAGAGCCATAGGTGCATGGCGTGCACCACCTGCATACATGTACCTATCTACTCTCCCACTTGCACATAGGCTCCCTTTTTAATAGACAAGACAAGACATGTTCTATTCTCTCTGTTGATTTATAAAAGAGAGGGAAGCTCTCTTAGACAGGACACATTCTCTCCATCTCACTAAATACGCACACTCTCACACATACTGACCCTTCATGTTCCTCGGGCAGATAGGCTCGAAGGGCAGCATGCATCACATTCATCTTCTTCCCGAAATATATTCATACAGAGGACGTAGGGTGTTACACCGACCTGTTGGCCCGAACCTCTCTAAAACCCCCTCGTGTCTCTCATGTTCATCGGGCTCTGTGAGAGCGTCAACGACCCTTGTTTTCGGGGTACTCTGCGTATCCTAGTGTTGGCGAAATTTTCGTCAACAGTCAGCGATAGCATGAAAACTGAGAAGGAAGTGCAGTTGCGGGCTCTTGGATAAGCCTCACCTCACGAGAAAGTCAGATAAGAGAGGGGAGGGGTTGAGACAGCAGTACTTTGATCCCAAAGTTTGGGTTTTTCGAATAATTTTCTGGTACTTTCTGTCGGAATCTAGTTTTTTGAAATGGAAATGAAACTCGTCGGATTGCATTGAAATTTCGTAGGTTGGGCTGATAACAATGGCTCAAGGTCAAGGGGGTTGGTTATGGCGTGGATATTACTGACGGTCAAGTGGAGTGTCGCATAGAGTAGAAGGATCATACAAGTGATGCATACGTATGATCAGTGGCGGAACCAGAAACTTGAAATTTTTCATTATTAGGAGGGACAACGATGCCTCCAACGTCATTAATATAGAATTGTAGACTCCAGAGTGAAGGAGGCTAATGATGTTTTGATCTCCTCACGTAGAAGGCTAGTATAGCTTGTTGGTAGTGGTAGCCGGCCTAGCCCCACTAATAATCAGCTAACGTAATTTCATAGCAAAAATCAGCTCATCACAAGGAAAACCTTGGGACGGTGTTGTAATAATACAGCCTAAATCAGTGGTGTTGAGGCTTCGGATTCCAATATCAACATCTGGAATTAATGCATCCCTTGTGCAATAACAAATAAGAAAGTAGCAGCAGGTTGGCCGCATTTGCCTACTAGCAGTAAACGCCATAAACTGATCTCCCTTTCCTGGGGCCACAGAATGAAGCTGCGAGCTAATATACTCCACAAACAAAACACAGGCAGTGGAGGAGGAAAGCCTATATATATATGATGGAGTCTTCCAGAAATAATCCTAATTAACCTGATTTTGTCCGGCGGATCGGATCGGATCGGAGTTCGGAGGTAGGCCATCCGTCTGAAAAAGTGAAAATGATGAAAGCGGCGTAATTAATAATGAGCCAAGATCTGTCGCGCATGCAATGCAATGCAATGGAGGAGGTGTTCATTTTGTGGCTCCAAAACGACGAGGGCCCACCCGATATTTTCCGGCAAGCGAGGAGCTAACTGAGCCCCCACTCGGCCACTCCATCTCCATGTATGCATTGGCAAGCAAGCGATAGCTCGACAGCTCCGCGCCCGCGGCTTTTGAGCGCATCTTCTCCGATGTCCGCCCGCCCGTCCGTCGGCGTCCAGTCCACTGGATCGCGCGAACGCCAATAATTGCCGGCGGTTTCCGTGTCGTCGCCGTCGGACAACAGGTGCCGCGACGTAGAACTAGCCCGGTCGGGGCCGGGGCCGGAGGCAGGTCCTTGGCTTGATTCGACTTGAACATGTGCGGCTTTGCTTGTCTGCCGCCCAGTGGCCACTAGCCGGCATTGCCGAGCTCCGAGAGTCCGAGCTGTGTCTGTGCGCCATGGTTGATGGATGACTGGTGGGCCGACCCACTCGAGCAGTAGTCGAGCGACACAAGCCCGTGCCTGCGTAACCAAGCCGCAGGCGATGGGCCAATGCAAGCGCGGGGGCACAGGATCCATGCAGCCGCAGGCCAGGCCCAGTGGCCAGCGTTGTGGCCCATGTGCAAGGACTGTAGCGAGAGGCAGGCCCGGCGAGAGCTATGGCCGATCCTTTTCCGTTTGCAGCGTTTCTTCTTGCTGGGCTTCTTCGACACGAAAACCTTCCATAGGCTTCATGTGGCTAGTCTAGAAACCGAGCAGAAACGCCAGCGCGCGAGGGGTGGAACGAGCGACCTCCGCGTGGCATGCTGCCGGTCGTCGGAAGGAGCAGGCCCATAAAAGAATTGAAGGTGGAAAGGCCCATATGTTTTGTATTATTTTTGTTTTTAAAATACAATAGAATCTTTATACAGTATACGCTTTTAATTCTATTTGCACTATCGTGTTTTTATGAAAGGGTCTACAAAGGGTTGTATATGAATTTTTCGTTATAATTTTATATGGGCAAATTATATTCTATTGTACAAGCTATTTTGAGTAATTTATAATGTTAATTTAGTATATTATGGTGTATAAATATAGCAAATTATGTTCTGCTAATATAGCAAGTCATGTTTTATTAATGTATCAAGCTACACAAATGTACAAGTTGACCTATATACATCATGCCAGCGTATCAAGTAATATTCTCTTAGTGTCAGTGTATAGCTCGCTACACTACCTCTGTATAAGATGATACATTGTTATTTTTCAATTTTGCTGGTATTTTCATATTTGTTACAGTACGAATAGAAAAATATTTACATAAATTGATATATTTACGTTTACACAATTTTTACTACTTGCTACACAAGTTATTCACATATTGTTTATAACGTGCTACACAAGTTATTCATATTGTTCAATACAAGTTGTTACACCATATTTTTATAAGAGGTAATACATTTTTGTTTGTATATAGTCGTTAAATAAGTTGACATATAGTTTCTATACAAGTTATTACACCGTCTCTGTATAAATTGCTACATTATTTTTGTTTAAGTTGATAACTCAACTACACAAAAATAGAGAAATTGTTGTTAGATAAGTTGATACATAGTCTCTATATAACTTTATGCACACCATCCATATTAGTTTATTATACTATAGAATATTAGTCATACAAGGCAAGTTTATGTATGTAAAATACAATATAACTTGCTTCGTACTCTGTACATAAGTTACTATTATACATACAACATAAGTTGTCAGTTGTATAAAATATTTTTTAAAAATATATTCAATATTGGTCTTGTTTTGTAGATCTTAACGCGTGGAGCATAACGGTGTAAACTGGATTCAAAAACAGATATTCTTTGGGAGAATTATGATCGTTTTTAGAAAATGCAACTATTCTCTATCACCGATGTCATTAGATGATGTCATCCGAAAGCGACCTTTCATCTTCTATGCGTGGATATGATAGTTTGTTGAAAGTAAAGAGGTCGCACATTTCTTTGTACACATGACCCATCCTGCGTCCGTGTGAAAAGAAAAACAGAAGACAAAAACTGAAAGGAGGGTGGGGTTGCGCGCTTAAGAAGGTCGCGACGAGGTCACGCCTTAACTCCCTCCAAACCGAGGACGAATGTAGGGCGCACGGCGCGTCACGATTCCCTAATCCCTACTTAGGTATAGTTCGTTTTGGCAGGTGTCAGAAAAATATGCAAAAACATTGCAGCGCATTTCTAGATGCTTCCACCTTTAATCGGGTGGACATGAGGGGTTCACCTCCCAACATGCACACTGTTAAGCAAAAAAAATTTGTTCTGCTATATCCCAAAAGAACGGAGCCTTAGTTGCTTGCACTACAAGGCCGTCTCATTCGTGTGGTAGCTAGGTGACGCGGAATTTCTAACTATCACTTCAGTGTTTTTTTATTATGCTTTCACTCACTTTTCCACAGTTCTGAATGTGTTAAGATTCATGCTAGTTTGATTGTAATGTTGCAGTGTGAGGGTGCCTGTTGGGCTTGTTTCTGTTTCTTTTATAGGCCCATTGTTTTTGTGTTGGGCTTTGGCTTTCAGTGGGCTGTGTTTGAAAACTAAGTTGAATACCGGAGAGTTGCCTTTGCTTCGACCACGTCAGACTTGTACACGGTACAGGCCCTTGAGCTCGGTCATGTCAGGTTTTGGCTCCTACTCATGGTACTGGATTAGTCTATGCGACACATGCAGCATACAACAAATATATGAAAGCAAAAATTGCTTGGTTATTATTTAAATGTAGCCTACCTCTACAAATTTAGAAATGGACATGGGTACATAGAGATTGATTTTAGATTATCATAGGAAGAAGAATCAATACAATCAGAGTCTGGATGAAGCAAGGCGGATGTTTATTTGATTTCAAATGATTAAATTTGTAGAAAAAAAGTTAATTGCATCATATATTTTAGACCTTGGGATCTATAATTTGTGATTTCATTTTTAAATATGGTATATATTTACTCTTTTTTTCTACTTTTGGTTAGTATCGTTCAAATTCACTACGGCTAAAATTCTAGGCTGGGACCACCAGTAGATGAATGGTTGATGAATTAAGGAGCTCAAGAGTTTTTTGAAAACTACCTAATAAAAAGATAGACAAGACAAGCTCGTTGCTAAACAAATTTTCAAACTAGGTTTGAAGTTGGTTTTTTGAGTTTAAACAAATTTCAGAGATTTTCAGGGTCAATTTTTCGTGAATGTTAGAAGGTAACACCCTTCGCACATCAGCATGGGTACATGTGCCACACAAGTAGGCGTGGGAAGTGGCATCCAACTTGTGTGATAACTTACTAAGCTAGACATGCGGAAGAAAGTGTGTTATGTTACTGCCCAGGTACGAATGCGGTAGAAGGTGTGTTATGTTACTGCCCAGGTACGAACAGGGCATGTTGCTTTTACTAACATTAATTCGTAAAAATGTATATGTTGGGGGAAACAGGCCTAGCCCCTCGAAGATCGGCCCATGAAATGGCCGGCCCAAGTTGGGCGAGGACTTGTAATTTTAGAGTTTTTTAAGGAAAAATATTTAAATGAACACCCAATATAAATATGAACCTAAGGGCTAGGGTTTGGGGTAAGCTGTAATGATTCGGTAATAGGTAAATTACGATTCTAACCTTCATCTAGGTTTTAACCTTCGTCCATTTATTCTCCACCATTGAAGGCTTTGTCTTCTGGCGAAGCCTTCGTTACCAATTCTGTCAGGCTTCGCCTAGGGCAAACCCAACAACATATGTAACTACCTCGGTGTACACGTGACTCCGAGTCTGAGATGGATTTGATTTGTGATGGCAAAAGGATACAACTAGAAAAATGGAAATCATGAAATAAAATACTAAGCCTCAATAGAAGATAGAGGGGCCAAAGGAATGATGGAAAAAACAGGAGAGCTTTCCCCCTCACCACCATGTGTTGCTGGGGAAAAAGCGCTGAGCCAATGGGCCATTGGGTGTGCGTCGATGGTTCCCACGGATCCCCATGGCGGTGAGCCAAGCGGGGGAAAAGCGTTGAGCCAATGGGCCATTGGGTATGCGTCGATGGCTTCCACAGCCCCCATGGCGGTGAGCCAAGCGGCCAAGCCACCTCCACTTGTGCTGCAGGCACAACGACCCCAAGGGGATGCATTGCTGTCCGAGCCCCGCCACGGTGCCACACCACTCTTGGGCCTTGGCTCCTGCGACCCGCGACAACCCCGAGCACTTGCTATTGCGTCACACCTCCTTGGGCCTTGGCTGGATCTGAGGAAAAGAACTAGCTGATTACTTGAGAAGGTGAGAGGAGGGAGAAGAGAGAACAGGGGAAGGGAAAGATAAAAGAAAGATAAAATAAATATACCCACTGGTTGGGGGAGCTTGGTGGGGATAAGGTCAAGCGCCGTGGGTCCCCTCCTCCTCCCATTACGTTAGATTGAAGAAAGCTCTCGAGAGGAGGGAGAAGAAAGAACATGGGAAGGGAAAGATAAAATAAATATACCCTTGCGCTGGTTGGGGAAGCTTGGTAGGGATAAGGTCATGCTCCAGTGGGTCCCTCCTCCCACTACGTAAATCGAAGAAAGCCTATCGCTTCTAAAAAAAAGAGAAAGCTCTGCGCTGAAAATACATTGAGAAACAATGATGTCACTCACTCATATCACCAACTCTCTCAGCTACCAGCCCCTCCTAAATTGAGTTTGAATTTTTTACTCATCATGTCTAAGTTTTGCTATGGCACATTTTCTCTCATCAGTCATCTGAGCCTTCAACCACCACATGAAGCCCCTCCCGCGCGGACATCAATTATGACTCGAATAGTAGAATTCAAGGGGCATCAACTTGTCATGGATGGAAGACATGGTAGGAGTATGGATCAATGTATGAGCGAAGGCGAAAACATGGTTGACACTGACATAAGGGTAGGACATCAGATCTTTAGGTGCTTTTTGAAGGAGTTGAACCAAAGTCATTGGAGTAAAAAGAAACCGTATATTTTCACACCCTCCTAACATTATTGCACCAACGAACTAGGAAGCCAATCGAGGAAACAAAGAACGAACAAATGACAATATAAAACCATAAACGGACCCAGGTGCAACAGGACATTTTTTGCTAGTATATTTATAGTATATGCATGTTATATTGTTATGGAATCTTGTGATGTAACCTTTTCTCAATAACATGTTTCTGAAGAAATATATAAATGACACGTCTAGACTTTTCAAAGATAACTCCTAAACCTGTTCCACATGTCGAGCCTTCCGAGCAACCACATAAGAAAGTCCCTTAAGAAAGATGGTAGTGATGCTCATAGAAAGCGTAAGAAAGATGATAGTGATGCTCGTAGAAAGCGTAAGACATATGGGATTAAAGAATTTTTAGGTGTACCTTAGTAGATGGTACTCCAATCTCTATTGGGATGGGCATATACACCTGTAGATGTAGATGAGTGGAAAGAAGCCACCCAAAATGAGAAGAACATGATTCTTTCCAACAAGACTTACGGCTACGAATATGTGGGGTTGTAAGTGGGTGTTTAAGAAGAAGTTATTTATGTCTGATGAAACTATTGGGAAGTACAAAGCTTAGCTTCTGGCTAAAGGGATATACCTAAAAGGAATACGAATATATTTCTTTGATACTTATTCACCAAGCATTATGTTTCATTGGATGCCTTATATATTATCTCCACGCCCATCAATTTGAAATCACATTTGATGTCTTTGGAAATCAGGGTTCCAAATATTGTTAGGGTCAAACCTAGTAAGTCGGTGTAACTAGAATGCACCAAAAATAAACAAATGAATCAAGTAGGTTCAAGGCTATGATACAAGAAAGGAGGAAAACTACATGTTTATATATCTTATAAAATTAATTATTGAGCTCTTAAATAATTTAGTTGACACTTCGAATATATATACTCGCGTTTGAGCTGAAAGCATATATAGTGCTGTCCATGAAACATTGCAACAATAAATCATATAAGAAGGCTAAAAAGCAAAAAAAAAAAAAAAAGGAAGTTCTGTCTAGCGATGGGCATTGCTCATGGTGAAATTGTGGCCAGCACTCAAAGCTCACAACGGCAGGCATTAAGTTAATTGTGGTATACCACCCTACGGGTCAGTACACGTTATTCCCTCCTCTCTGCTGTCAGTGGATGGACGATGGGTATCGGTCATGGATTTCTGTATTCTAGGGCCGGGCAAATAGCGAACGAATTAACGGAACTCCAGTTTGCCGTTGGGATATGATGGAGTAGCACGAGAGGACCTCTCATTTCTTCCCAAATTATGCATATATATGGAGTAATATTTAGGACAGCAGCTCGCCAACTAATGACTAATTGGACCGGTGGCGGCGGTGGTGCCACGCAAATCAAAGGAAGCCAAAGACACGAAAAATGTGTTTTTTTAGTTAGCTGTACCCTAGCTGTAACATACTCACTACGGAGTGCACAGTCTTGATGATGCATGCATCTGATGGACGACGAAAAGATTTTGCGAGATCAAATCAAATTAGTGCCATTTGCTTGGATGATGATCGAAGATATATTATATGTACATATATAGTGGCTACAACACGGAACACGCATCCACGCACCGGCTTTCTCCGTCGTCATGATTAGTAGCAGGGCGGGATCAAAATCCTAGGCAATATATATGGGCGTGATTGGTTAGCTGAATCGAGTCGGGCCAGACTCGTGGTATGCAACTTTGGATTGTTTGGTTACCTGTATATTATAGATTGGACCAGGCTCCTTTGCATGCAAAAAGCATCGTCCAGCCAGACTCTCCAGCTGCGAGCATGAAATCCGTTTCTCCGCGTGCAGGCCGGCTGTGTGCAGGCACAACAATCGAGGCAGCTTTTCTATCTCTATTTGTAGATATATCTCGTAATTAAATTATTTAATGACTAAACCGATTTTATATTTGTGTTCCTCACATTTTTACGAAGCTAACAAGACCACAGTTACTGTATATAATTATATCTTTTATATTTATTGATATCTCATTTCTATTCTCATATAAACAACCTAATATCATTCATCTGTGTCTGAAACAAACAACCAAAAAAGTTCAGCCTTGGCTCACTAATGCAAGCTCAAAAATATTCATGCGACCAACCAATCGCCCTGAGCCACGTACGTATTATACCCGTGGCGGTGATGGTCGTCCGCGGATGGCCGCCGGGCGGGGCGGGGACGTCGCCCTGCGTCGGCGATCACCGATCAACCCCCCTGAAAACAGCGCGGAACCACCTCACCATTACTTTGGATTTTTTTTGGCAACGCCGCGGGCGCTGCCGTTTATTGCGGGCCGGGGCCGGGGCCGGGGGGGCGGGGGGCAGCTCTGCCAGTGGCGTGACTGCGTGAGCGCTACGTGCACCGGCGCGCGCGCGCCTGTCGCTGTCCGTGGCCTTTTCAGTTCTCAGCACAATAATTCCCAGCCAACCGCGCTGCGGTCTTTCGACGGGGCGGGGCGGGCGTTGCGCGTCGTTTCGTTTGCGATGATGATGATGATGGGGAATTGGGGGGCCAACCGCAGGAGTCGTCGCGGCACGGCACTCGCCCGCACGTCACCGCCGGCAGCAGGGCGCCGCAACGGCAATCCGGTTTCCGTTCGGGCGCCATAACTGCATCTGCAGACAGGTGGGGAGGCTGGAGAAAAGCGATGCTTCGCGCCTTCTGCTGTTCTTCCTACCCACCCCCGGGCCCCGTAGCGTTAGCGTAGGCATGCAGCGCACGCTGCACCGCACCCCAAGGCGACCGGCCAGGCAGCCACACGAACGAACGATCCCAGTAGAGGTACGGTATAAAGCCACGCGGGCCGAAGCAGCGCGCATGACCTGTATGTAGGGAACGATCCCAGTAGGAGTACCATTCGGTGGTGGCATCCGATCCCCTCGCCCAGGGCACCGTGCAGTGCAGGCCTCTCCGCTCCGCGTCACCACCGGACGTACTGGACACATCAAGCGGCGGCCGGCTTGGCTTGGCCGACATGGGCGCCGCGTTCTTGGCTTCTTGGCCCTGGGACAACCTCGGCTTCTACAAGGTCGGCCGGGTTTCTTTCGTGTTCCTTCTCGGATCGGCTTCTCCCCTCTCTGTCTCTCTGCGCTAGTTGCATGCGTGTGTTCCCTAGCTTGGATTCGACTTTGCGCTTGCACCGCTGCTGCCTGCTGATGCGCGCGTGCGTGCAGTACGTCCTGTACGGGCCGCTGGTGGGCAAGGCGGTGGCGTCGCGGGCGTGGGAGGCCGGCAGCCCCGACCGGTGGATCCTGCTCCTGCTCCTCCTCTTCGCCCTCCGCGCCCTCACCTACCAGCTCTGGACCTCCTTCAGCAACATGCTCTTCGCCACGCGCCGCCGCCGCGTCGTCCGCCACGGCGTCGACTTCGACCAGATCGACCGCGAGTGGGACTGGTACGTACCACCGTACACCTGCAGCTGCATCTGCATGCCGTTTGCATATGCCAGCTTCTCACACTCACTGACGGATGATGACCTCGCATGCACGCACGCAGGGACAACTTCCTGATCCTGCACGCGCTGATGGCGGCCGCGGCGCTGTACGCGCTCCCCGCGCTGCGCCTGCCTCCCGCTCTGGGACGCCCGGGGCCTCGCCGTCGCGCTCCTCGCCCACGCCGCCGCCACCGAGCCGCTCTTCTACGCCGCGCACAGGGCGGCGCACGCCAGCGCCCGCCTCTACGCGCGCTACCACGCGCTGCACCACGCCAGCGCCGTGCCGCAGCCGTTCACGGCCGGGCTCGCCACGCCGCTCGAGCACTCGCTCCTGGGCGCGCTCGCCGCGCTGCCGATCGCCGCCGCCTGCGCCGCCGGGTGCGCGTCCGTCGGGCTCGCCTTCGCCTACGTGCTCGCCTTCGACAACCTCCGCGCCATGGGGCCACTGCAACGTCGAGGTCTTCCCCGCCTCGCTCTTCCAGGCCGTCCCGGTCCTCAGATACATTGTCTCCACGCCGACGTACGTTCCCTTCCCCTCTTCGTCATCTCTTCAGAACATTATTAAACCTCCCGTTCTTCTTGCTTTTCGATCGCCCGCGCGCGATTTTGTTGCACCCACACACTCTGCACGTTGGATGATCACACAGCCGCAAACCAAGATAGGTAGGTAGGCATCTCCCATCCGATCCATCACTGGAGCTCAAAACAAATACAGTATAATAATCCTTCAGTTAAAAAAACAAATCTTTCGATAGCGATTCGCATTCGATGCATGTGTGTGTGCTGCATGCAGGCGATGTAGCTAGCTAGCATATACGGTGGTGCGTGGGGTTGTGACTAGCTGATACGTACATACAACCGAACACGTTCCCTTTGTTTTTTGTTTTCGCCGGCTGCAAATAAACTCGATTTTTTAGGCGTACATGCTAAGTGAGTTGCGCTGTCTGGACATATATAGCTGCTGCATCATTCCGAGCTCTGTCTGTCTGGACATCTTATATTACTATTACTAATTAGATGATACAAAATAAGCATAAATTGCAAAGCGCGCTAGGAAAAAAATAAATTGTAGAAATTCCTACAAAAATCAGAAACATGTGACATTCCATCAAGTAGTATCCAATAATACTAGCCATTGGATCTATTATATTTTTTAAAATAACATACAATTATGAAAGACCATTAAAGTGATCTCTAATTTTTATATAAATTATTCCACCATGCCATTATGAAATATGAATTAAACTAACCCTCTAAATTTGCATATAAATTATCCAAAATACCATTATTGAAGATGAATTAAAATAATCCCCAAATTTGCATATAAATTACACACTATATCATTATAAAAGATGAATTGAATCTGCCATGCCATTATGAAAGATGAATTAAAATAATAACCTCCAATGTATTACAGATAAAAAATAACATCTAAACACTAAACGACAAACATATGTTGTTATAAAAAATAAATAACAATATATATACTTTTAATCATCAATTGCGCTGCTACTATTAAAGTTATATATCAACTCTTAAATACATACATACACAAACATGCTGTTGTCATGCATTATTTCATCAACTGCCAACAACGTAACTGTGGTACAACACCTGCTTGAAACATACAGCCTGCAGTATACACATGCATGAACCCGGTCTCTGGGCACAGCCAGGACTACTGCTTCTTGCTTTACGGGCTCTTACAGTACGTATTATCGATGGATCGATCGACGACCGTCGGCTTCCTAACCACCTTGCCCTTAATATCCATCGCCTTTACTATGTAATTGATGTTCCCCGGCAATACGCGCTGCTGCTGAAGAATGATATATAACCGCATGCTGATCAAACTGATCCATCACTGCAGCTGTGCAGCAGCAGCAGCGGATATTCGGATTGCACACCTTTTATTTTTGATTTGCGACTGATTCTGCCATGGCTGCTTTCCGTACCGGAGCTGTCGTCGTCGTACGTGCCGATTTATCTCATGTTTGGCGCTCCTCTCCTTATGCATGCATGCAGGTACCACGCGATCCATCATACCAAGAGGGACGCCAATTTCTGCCTGTTCATGCCGCTGTTTGATCTGCTGGGTGGCACGCTCGACCACCACTCCTGGGAGATGCAGAAGCAGACGAGCGCAGGTACACTACACATCTATAGCTAGCCTCCAATCCATCATATAATATACAATCTTCTAATAAGTCCATATAACTGTGTACGTACGGTTTTATATGTACTGATATCCATATGACGACACGTCACCAAACCATTATTATTATAGCTGTGAACTAGTCTATCTCAGAGATTTAATTTGGACCTCTATGATGCACTAGCCAACTAGACCGGTCGGCGGCCAACAACACATGCCTCTTGCCTATGGTCCATTGATGCCTAAACTCGAAAAAAAAGGGGGAAAAAACACGATGCAACAATAACAATAGGACCCCCTTTTTTAATGTTGGACGTAACGTAACAAGATATGCACGTGTACACACCGCCACCATGACATGGATTTTCCACATGTATATGGGGACACAGCCACTATCCGAGCGTTGAAGTTGCGTTGAGATTTGTGTGCACAAGGGTAGGTGTGAAGAATCACTGGGTAGATGAAGGAATCATAGCAACGAGAATCGTACTGCCAAGACAATGCCTGCGGATACATATACACGTGGATAATAATTTTTCTACAGTAGTGCCACCTCATCCCACCACAGTTTTGTACGGTAATGTTTTTTATCTGGGGATAATTTTTGTGCCGTTAGAACATCTTCTTAAGAGTTAAGGAACATATTGTGAAATTAAATATCACATATCCAAAAAATGATTACTATGGGTGTGGAAGGGAGATTTAAGGTGTGGAATGAGATGATGGGGCTGGGGCTGTAGTAGGAGCAGAACAAAAAAAATGCTCTACGAGTGCCTTGTGTGTGTGTGTGTTTTTGCAAAAATCAAGAGGGGTGGATGGCGGGTTGTTTGCAGCCACGTAGGTGGCGTATAACATCAAGTTCCCTTGCACGAGAGGTTTTTGCGGTCAGCACCGTACCGCGTGGACAAGCGCGGCCACAAGACACTGCTACTGTACACATCCATGTCAGCAATAGTCTAATAATTGACCCACACCCACCACCCGGTTGACCTGTGTTCAGATAGACGCAGGAGTTCCTGATAATTCGCGGCCGGTGACCACGCATGCATTCAAACATTCGCGGTGACCATGCATTGCATGCGGTGACCACACCCTACCACGGTCCACGGAGTGTATTTCGAGAGGATAGGAAATTAACAAAAAAGGGTTGTTGTTTGTAGCTCGTCATAATTGCGTGAGTGACGCAGCCCCTCGAGGACCGATTCCTCGCCGGAGAAGGAGAGATAGAGCTACTCGTCGACGACGTACGAAGACCCAGTCCCCAGGGCTTATTCTCCCTTATAATAAATTCGTATCCTGGCATCGCCCCACCACCAGCCCCAGCAGGTCATAGTCACTGTTGCGCGCCCGTGCTTCCAGTTCCAGAATCCCCGAGCAGTCAGTGTCCGGCGGGTGGGAGTGGGACTGGGACATGCCATCAGCCGCATTCAAGGCGCGAGCAACAGTCCGTCCGCCCGAACCAAATTAGGCAGTAGCCGACCGAGTTGTAGGGGCGTGATGCATATGGCCGGGCCGGGGAGCCGCGTGCCTGTCGTGTCGGCGACGTACGGCGCGCGAGCGAACGGGAGCAGGTCAGGGTCAGCAGCCAACCGCCTGGGCAGCGAACTCGCGTGCGCCCGTCGTCGTCGTCGTCGTCGTCGTCCAGGTGTCGCCGGCCGAGCGGCGGGGCTGTGCCATGGCGACATGGCGAGGTCGCCGCCACTGGCTCTGGCCAGGTCGCTGACATGTCACAACAGAATCGGTTAGTTAGCGGGGAAGCGCGCGCGCGAGAGAGAGAGAGAGAGCAGTAGGGATTAAATGTTGGCGCGCGGAAAGCCGCGGATGGCCGACCGTGGCGGCTGATCCGTCCTGACGGGACGCTTCTCTGATTCTCTGATCGACGAGACGACGCATATGCATTCTTCATCAGGGGTGGACGAGGTGCCGGACTTCGTGTTCCTGGCGCACGTGGTGGACGTGATGCAGTCGCTGCACGTGCCCTTCGTGCTGCGGACCTTCGCGTCCACGCCATTCTCCGTGCAGCTCTTCCTGCTGCCCATGTGGCCGTTCGCCTTCCTCGTCATGCTCGCCATGTGGGGGTGGTCCAAGACCTTCGTCATCTCCTGCTACAACCTCCGGGGCAGGCTGCACCAGATATGGGCCGTGCCGAGATACGGATTCCAGGTTCGATCGCTCCTCGTTCACTCATCTGTCGATTGATTGATCGTTCGTCGTTCACTCATCTGTCGATCGATACTGCATTATATATGTTGGTGGCTCAAAGTGTCCATGCATCTGATTTCGGATCCACTGCCTGCCTGCAGTACTTCCTGCCGTTTGCCAAGGACGGCATCAACAAGCAGATCGAGCTCGCCATCCTCAGGGCCGACAAGATGGGCGTCAAGGTCCTCAGCCTTGCGGCTCTCAACAAGGTGGATTTTATTTACGGCTGTTGTTCGTTCATAGTATAAATTAATGTTGATGATGATGGTGCACTGGATGGCCGCTGCATGCTGCTGGCCTGTAAATATATATATATGTGGATGCCTGCGAATGCAGAACGAGGCGCTGAACGGCGGCGGCACGCTGTTCGTGAACAAGCACCCGGACCTGCGCGTGCGCGTCGTCCACGGCAACACGCTCACGGCGGCGGTGATCCTGAACGAGATCCCCGAGGGCACGGCCGAGGTGTTCTTGACGGGCGCCACGTCCAAGCTCGGAAGGGCCATCTCGCTCTACCTGTGCAGGAAGAGGGTCCGCGTCATGGTACGTACAGTACAGTAGTGGTATACGTACGTTCCATATATGCACGCGTACGTCGCGATCACACATTGACATGCATCTCCATATATGACCAACAAACCGATATGATCCAACGGCCAACAACGCGTACATGCATTACCAGATGATGACGCTGTCGACGGAGCGGTTCCAGAAGATCCAGAAGGAGGCGCCGCCGGAGTTCCAGCAGTACCTGGTGCAGGTGACCAAGTACCGGTCGGCGCAGCACTGCAAGACGTGGATCGTCGGCAAGTGGCTGTCGCCGCGGGAGCAGCGCTGGGCGCCGCCGGGCACGCACTTCCACCAGTTCGTCGTCCCGCCCATCATCGGCTTCCGCCGGGACTGCACCTACGGCAAGCTCGCCGCCATGCGCCTCCCCAAGGACGTGCAGGGCCTCGGCACCTGCGAGTACTCGCTCGAGCGCGGCATCGCGCACGCCTGCCACGCCGGCGGCATCGTCCACTTCCTCGAGGGGTACACGCACCACGAGGTGGGCGCCATCGACGTCGACCGCATCGACGTCGTCTGGGAGGCCGCGCTCAGGCACGGGCTCAGGCCCGCATGATGCATCCCTCCGTTATATACATACATGCTGGGCCCGCATACCTTCCACTTCCGAGTGATCCCTTACTGCGCGGCCCGGACCGAAACAGGCCTGCCTTTGTCACTTCCCCTTTCACCCTTTGTTTTTTTTTCCAAGTCCCATTGGGTGTGGTTGGTTCCTGCCGATTCAATTGGTGCTCGCGCTTTCAATTTTCTTCTTCTTCTTTTTTATTCCACGATATCAATATGTATACTGTAAACAATATACATATACACAAGACAAAAGGATGTAACGGGGGAGATATTAATAGAAGGGAAAAACATACCACTCTCTATATAGATGCTATAGGAGAAAAGGACGCATTATTGTCATTTGCATTAGTGCTATTATATGCTCGTGTGTTTAAGTATCTGCCACTATTGGTTTTTGGATATGACATTTGAAAGCTTGCCTTATTAAAAAAATAAAATCATAATAAAAATGGTATATATGTAATATTTAAAATAAGATGGATGGTTTATTTTAGAACTTGCATAGCCCTTTTCCACTAAGAAGAAGAAGAAGAGGTCCAAACTACAAAAGACAATACATCCCTACAAGAAGATGAGAAACTCCATTGCCACCAATAAACTAGCATTGTGAGCAGCTAAAGAGGGCGAGATGAAGGTAGGACTCTAGCACATTGACGCTTTCAATAAAGAACAACACCAAAGGGCATTAGCATCATCCGTCCAATCAAGTAGATCACGAATGGCAAAGCAGTTGCGCAAAAGGCCATGGATGAAACCGAATTTTCACCTAGAGAGACAAAAGGGTGGGGGTCACAATGCCCCCCAAGAAGGTAAACTAAGCTAGTAGGTGCAGATTGTTTTGCTCATGGCATACCTTAACCCCCATCACACACAAAACCCTATAGATCGCCATGGTCAAGCATCGCAATAATGCGGAGGCCATGATGAAGATGAAGTGCATGCATGACATCACTGAAAACTAGAAGTGACAGAATGCACCACCAATAATCCACATGAGGGAACTATGTGCCAAACCACCACCTACGCTGGTATAGGGCCGACTGTGTTGTTGGCACTGAGCCAGAGAAAACAACCACGAAGAAGGGAAGTGCTCCCAACGCCTCAGGCATGACAACAATGTTTGTAACTCACAACCTAACCATGACCAAGTTAGCACGAGCCAAAGCGACCACAACCAACCATGGATAGAATGACCTAAAGCTGAGGGGAAAGAAATGGCAAAGTGACATAGTGGTGGTGATGACAGGCCCGGTCAAGGGTTTGCTAGCTGGAGGTGCAAAGGGCGGACCAGGTGGTACAAGTTGATGGTCGTCATGGGTGGGCCATTTTGATCACTTGTTCTATTAAAAGTCTCAGTAGACATACGCAAAAAATACAAATCATACTTAGAGTACTTGCTACGATAACAAGTCACAGTAAAAGTGGACATCTATGTAAAACTTTTAAATAACATGAATGGTAAAGTGCAGAGCACTTTTATTAATAATAGTATTAGTATTAGTTTACATTGACCACAAGCAAGAAAAGAAACAGGGGAAAGAGAAAAAAGAGATACAACAGCTCCGCACAGCTCTCGGGGCGGTGACGCATCTCGTGTGCCATTGCCACCCTTTCCTCCTATCCTTGCTCCACGGCCACTAGAGCCCAATGCTAGGAGTTGGCGAGAGGAAAGGACGGCGGTAGTATGTATCTTTTTCGATTCTCACCTTTTACTCTAGACTCAATATCGATGGCTCTTACGCTAGGCCATTACCGGCACTGATGTCACACCCCGCTTGAATCAAGATGGGAGTTCTCTTCCACAATACATCTGGTCAATCATTCAAGGACACAGCTTCTCATCACTCGTCCCCGGCAGCCATCTGGCGTGGGCTGCTGCTGCAATTGTGCACATATGTTGGTTCTTTCGGATGTATGCAATGGCCAAAATATTTCAGAGATCCTAGTCCTCATAGGCAAAAGCTATGATCGAAGGGTGTGTATTTCCCAATGGGATGCTGGCGTTCATGCCAATTTTTTTTAAAAAAATTAAACGGCATATAATCTAGAAGAGAGGGCGTGCATTCATTAAGAAGAGGAAAACAGGTACAAAGGACCCCACACAAAACACACTCAAACGTGTATTCACAGTCATTATTTTATATGGACATATATTGTTATACCACTTTTTGCTATCATGAGCTGTTGGATTCATGTACTTGATCTTCTCGAAATCAAGATATATTTAGCATTGTTGCAATTCTATTACTGCATTTTTGTTGTTTCAGAACCTAATTTACAAGTCTTCGGATGAAATTTTGTTGAGTAACTAGCAACTAGCAAGTTGACAGCGGTTAGTTTCTGATAATCTGCACCAAGGGTCCAAGGCTATTGGAGGGTACTTCCTTGCAGCAAATGGAAAAACAAGGATCTTGGGAAAGTGGATGCTTAGCTTTGTAAGGTTCAGAAACAGGGCAGTAATAAGGTAGGATCTGTCCTTCATGTTACTTATATATGTCACCATCACATCACAATTCACTCTATTGTGTCTTGATGTCACGCTATCACTCGAGAGCTTGTTTGGATGCAAGAATACTGTAGGGGAATGAAGTGGATCGAATCCTACTTTTCTATTCAGATTTCACTGGTAAATAATTGAATCCACTCTAATCCCCTACAATGCTCCAATACTTTTGCATCCAACCAAACTCTGAAGGATATGAGTGATACGAGTTGTCCTTGACTGAGCTAGGCACCGTTAGTTTGACAAGGCAGCCTACGTTCCAATGCGATACGTGAACTAGCGTCCTTCGTCCGTATCGCATCGCAGTGCGTGAACGAACGCATATTGAAATATTCAGACAGTTGCAACAGCAACAAATCTTCCAATTTAAACAGCAGAAAGAGTGATGTTATCCACGGCGATTAGCACTGTACGTGCAAATTTTGACTACCGCCCTACATTTCCATAGCCCTTAAATCGGTCTGTTCTTCACAGGCAGTCTCTTGCGCGTTTAGAGGATTCGAAGCATTAAATCTTTTTTTGATTAATTGACTCGTAGATGGTCGTTGGAAAAGAGAAAGGTGAACAGGAAAAATACCATAAACCGAACACAACCAACCACAGGGATCCTTGTTCTTCTAGTAGCCAGCACCAGTGACCATATAGCAATGGCTTGGCTTCACCTGAAACTAAAAACTCCCATATGTACCACACTTACAGGAGCCACAAGCATACTACATACTACTGCTGAGGGGCACAGCACAGGAGGCGAGCAGGCAAGAAATATTCTCCCTTCGTCGTCCTCCTCCTCCCCTTGATGAATGTACGTCGCGTCCATGCATTTAATGAAGGCGATCTGGCATCCCAGATCGATCACACCCCATAGACGGTTGAGAGCCTCCGCAAGACAGTCACCTTGAGCTCGAGGACGCAGATGTACTCAGCTGTTCGCCGGAGCAGCACGTCCACATCGGCGTCCTGGGCGTCAGGGACGATCTTCTTCAGCTCCCTGAGCCTCCTCAGCGCCATATGCTGGAAAGGCGGCCTCCTGCTCATCTGCGCCGCCGCCGCCACTCCTCTGATGCTCTTCTTCTTCCCCACCGTGAACATGGCCCTCCTTGTCATATCTGATATATATATCTCCCCGGAGAAGAAGTGGCTGCTCAGCTCGGTTACAACCTCTTGCTATATGCTTGTGCTGTGTAGATCGCAGGATGTGTGCCTGTGTGGTGGTGTATGGCACGGCGAGGGGATGAATGGACATATATAGGCGAGAGAGGCGAAGGACATATCACTTGGCCATGTGGGAGGACCTTGGTTCTAACTAGTAGTAGACTGAGCTGTCAGCCTGCAAGCATAGCTCTCACGAGGCATGGCTTGATGCTGTGCTTGCTTGTCTGACATGCATGGACAGATCAGCTAGGGAAACTATCTGGTATGGTATGTACGTCCATGCATTCTTTGTTTTGACCAGTGGATCCGAGCAATTCCAAAGGCCACGTTAAAGCAATTCTCGATCTATCTGGGGGTGCCAGTGGATCAGAGCTGTAATTTTTTTTCACTCTGGCTTAAACACAATGAGAATGCAGCTGGTTCTTCTGCATGCTGATGAGCGATCTTACTCTGCCCTCTGCTACACGAGCAACAGATAACCACCCTCTCTGTTCTCTCCTACCTACACCAGGGCGAGCTTAAGACAAATCCTCTTGTCCTAATCGTAATCATTGAACTGCTAGCTAGCATTGTTTGCAATGATTGGAGGAATTCCCATGTGATCCTTTCGCCAACTTGCGGCCTGTAAACTGCAATAATCTGCAACTTGGATGTCAATCCGTCAGTGTGGTGAGGCCAGCTTTGGGCCCCCGGACACGTCGATCGAGAATGCATGAGCGTATCTTATAAGCGAGGAATCACTCACCGGCCTAATTGTACATCACTTTGTTGTCGTATTTTGGCAAGTCCATATATGCAGTTTAAGGTTAATTCGTCGAGCCGATTTTTTGCATTATTAAAGAAAAATCAAGAGCTATGGACATGAGTTTGGGGCCATTAAAAAAAAGGGGGGAAATGAAATATTGATCGATTGAACGGGGCGTCGGCGACACCACATGTGACCCATACATCTCACCAGCAGCCACCACTGCTATGTTGCTAGAGAGGAACATGGGCTTGTTTCACTGAAGCACCCTGCTGCTTGGAGCTTGGTGCGTGCAGATAGAACACGTACAGCAGTACAGCTAGCTCGGACAGACGCAAACACTGCCTCTGCATTTCCATATGTGTACTCCATGGAGCGTGTACCTTAGCCCGGTACCCCCCACCCCCACCCCCACCCCAATTAATTAAATCTCAGCTGGGAGATAATCTTGTATTTTGCGTGCCATGCATTGTTTTGCTTTGTGGATATCGAGGTTCATCGCCACGCACTGCAGGGAGAAGCAGGCCATGTGAAGTAGTACTTGTTGCTTCCATCATGCAGCGCGTACCACGTATGATCGTTGATCGAGTTAGGCGAACTGTTGAATCGATTGTTTATTTCTGGCCTAGTGCTCTCACTCTCACCTGTCGGAAGCATAACATGTCGTAGCTAGAACAATAGAACGTAGGCCTGAAAAGAATTGCAGGCGATGCAAGTGTGTTTTAGCTAGAACCTCACTGTTCTCCCAAGTCCCAACTTCCAAGCAAGCAATCAGGGCTAGCTGCGAAGTATAATGCTATTGCTAGATCGATAGCCAGGCACTACTGTGTCTGTGTGTGATGAACAGTGGAGAGTTCTTGATCTGAGCACGCACGAGACGGTACAGTTCGTTCTTCTTTGCACCTTTTTCAGTTCCTGATGAAGCCACTGTTTATTTGGCGCCGATGGAAAGAAAAAAAATCAACTGCTAACCGACCGATTAGCAACATATATACTGATAAAAGTCTCTGGATCTCTTTTGGTTTTAACTTAATTTACGTTGCATGTGAGGTTGGATCATATATAATACTAGGATTGTGCCCGTGCGTTGCTACAGTGGCACAAGCAACTGAAGCATACCTAAATTCCTAGAGAACTGTGTTAGCCCAATCTCAAATGCAAGCTTCTCATTAATTTATCTTGAAATTTCAGTTTTTCATCATATTGTTTGCATGTAGACACACATTGGATTCAAGGAAGAAGAATGCAGTGTCGGCCGCCAATCTTGTGTGCAGGGTGCCAGATAGTAGGGTGTACATATTTGATTGTAGCAGTGCAGAAGCCGCAATAATTCCGCAACAACAATTGAACATAGTAACAGATTGATTCTGCATTTGTAGTGATTAATAATGTGTGCTGGCTCACCTTGCACCTCTCGTTTCATGGGATTCTTCTACTCCCCAGATGGTGGCGTACTGGCGTCGGCAATGGCATGGAGCTCCGGATGAGGCAGCTACACTGGATCATATTGCGTCTAGGGCTCCACGTTCCTGCTCTTTGGTGCAGCTCGACGTGCACACCGGGGCGGCTTGCCATGTGTAAAATCCGGATCAGGGAGAGGGGTGAATAGTTACGTGGGAGGACGCTGGCCCGATTATGGAGGCGATAATTAAGTTCGTGGGTTTAGGGAGTCGGCGATTGATCGACTTCCGTTTTTCTCTCATAGCGGGGCCACGTGTCGGACTGACCGGCTAATCAATCGCTGGGAAGCGTAGGGCGGAGCGACGGAGCGAAACTGGTGTGGGCGCCTCCCTACGAGTCTTTGTAGGAATGATACTATATACGTCGAGATTTCACTTGCATGCATGCATGGCACTGGCAGAGCAGCATGTATGGTGTATGCTGCCACCGATCAGAGCAGGCAGCTGCGGCACGTGAATGACAACTCGGCGTGCGGATGGATTGATCGAATCTTGCAGTTGCAGGGATTGATATAGTAGATTGATAGATGCATGCAAAAGGCTATTGACGAGGACGAGCCAACGAGGCATCGATGCGACGATAGGCGGCGGCCGGTGGGTTCAGAGACGTACGAGCGCGCGCACCTCCATTAACTCGCTCGGGCGACGTGGATCGATCGCCCGCCATCGCTCGCAAACGACAACGCATGTGCCGACGATCCTGGTGCTGCATGCGCTTGATTGATTTGAGATCCATCCACATCGCAGACTGATCGAGTTAACCGGTCGACGGTCAAGATGCCGCCAATCACCATCGGTTCATCATCCGTTGGCCTACCCTGGCGTACCCATTCTTTTGCACGCATGTGATGCTTAATTTGGTAATAAAATGATTACATAAAATGTAGGGCCGTACACGATGATGAATGGATGATAGATGACATAGATATGATATATGGAGCGTACCCACACGTTGAATTATTTAACACCGGCTGTATAATGTATATATTAGACGATCGATCGGCATGCATGCATGGCCGATCAACAACAGTACGGGCAGCAGTGGTTGAAAGGGGTCTGACTGTACGTTGAGCAGAGCGAATATAATGGAGGAGCCACGTACACCCGCCAGCTGCCAAGGCCGGGTCACCGCCGGCCAGTCACTGATCGAACAGGGCCTCCAGCTAGCCAGGAGCTGCATGCCGCTGGCGCTGCCTCTGCATGCCATCATGTGCACGTCGACGTCGCCTTCGGAAGGCCCCCCGTGGGCGTGTGGGCGGCATTTAGCCCCATGCACGCGTGCGCACCCTTTTCGTTCGTTCGATGTGCTGCTGCTCATGCATCATCATGTGGTGCCGCCGATCGATCCATCATATCGATCATCCATGGATCCCCAAAGCTAGCACCGGCCGGTCAGTCAGTGGACGGCCGGCCCCTTCGTACGTGCACTGCTAGTGCTATCTATCTGTATACAGTACTGCAGTAGCTAGTGACCACTGAATGCGTGCTGACCACTAAACGGAGAGAGTGCATGTGACGAGATGTGCCTGGCGATCGAGACCGCGACTGACAAGATGTTGCATGTGCTTTGGCATGATAAATCTGTAGAGATATATCTCTGTTTGGTCGAGAACTAATAGGCTTGTTATAGCATTTACTATTTTACTTTGATGTGTACGTTGACAACTCTTATCCTTCAACTAAATAAATCAACAAACACTCCGAACAGGGAACTCATGCAATCCGATACAATTGAGAGAACATAGTTTGGGGGAAAGGAAACACGGCAAGCAGCATCTGCATTGAAGGCTTAGGCGAACGAAGATCCACCGGAAGGAGAAGGAGAAGAGCGGCAAAGGAGAAACTTGGCCTATTTGGTTTCTGGGGGTGGATTGCCTCCTCTTGATGGCTCGTGCACCTAGAACCTTGCTAGTCCAGGCGAACCGTTTCCGTTCTCTCCTGCAATGGCAAAACAAAGCTTGCCGACACAAACTCCAAGGCATGTTAGCAAACCAACCAAACACACAAGCTTCTTCTCTGTTCTTGCGAGGCGAGGTAGCGCAGTGCCAAGCAAGGGATCCAAACATGGCCTAATTACACATGAAGAAGACGTGTTCTAATTTCTGAATATTCGATGATTTCTCTTCATGCATTGCTCTCCTCTATTTTGTATGCTTCTTTCATATAGAATAGCCTAGACCAGTATATATGTAGCAGCTCGGTCCATGATGCGACACACTACCCCAATACCATGGATCATCTCTCATCGTGTTACCTTTCCGCTGGTGTGCCACTCCATCACAGTGATGCCATCTCCCTCACCGCCGATCTCGCTCCCTCGCTGCAGCGCCATCTCCCTCACTGTTGGTAGTCTTCCACTGCTCCATCATCGTCGGCGCCGCTACCCCTCGCTAGCTTCCTTGTTGCCTAGAAGGCCTCCATGCGCCTTTGCCTCCCTTCTCACCGAGCAACAACACACTGCCATGTGTCCTTGCGCGTTAGTGTGTCCGAGAAAAAGCAAGAGAGAGGCTATGCTACCAAATATCTATCTTAGGTTTCTTCTATAAGACCATTCTTAGTGGAAGGTTTTGTTTTGTGTTTTCAATGTGCCATATAAGGTAGAGGAGATTGAAATCATAGTTGAAATAACCACTGAAAATGTATAATTTCATTCGGTGTGGTTTCATACGCAACATGCAAGACACAACATATCTAAGTAACAGTGTAGACAGAGTTTTCATCCAGATGAAACTCATTTTATCTCTTTCTTTATTAGTGTCTTGCCACATCATCAAAATTGCTGACATGGCTCCTCATTTTATAAGAATGAAACTCCAACTGAGAATGGCCTAAGCAACTTGTGTGGGCAGCAAGCAGCTAGAAAAAAACTAGCTTTTATATAAATATCTTCTCCTCCGAGGGCTTTTTTAGGATATTAGATTTTCAAAATCATAGTGTCTCTGGTTGGTAGAGCTGGTTGTTGCTGTTTGGGCTGCAGCTGCACAGCCATATCACTCTACAACCAGGCATCCATAGAAACTATTCATTTCTACTAAGCTATCGCTTTTGATTGTAGCACATGATCGCATTAAGCTAACACAACTAGGATCACAATGTTAGGAGCTCATATGAAATTATTATATATTTGGTAATATTGATTAGCTTTAAGCAAATGAGTCAAATTGTGTACAAGCTAGTAAAACATGTTCCACGTCAAATACTGATTGCACAAGATAATCAGTGTAATGGTATAGCTAACAAAGCGATTTTCATCTTTTTTTCTTATTTCACATGAATCAACTATAAATAAATAATGCATACACACTTATTTTTTTCTAGAAACTTTAACGTATATTTTTTGAGTTCACATATTTTTGTCATGCAAAGGATAACAATATGCATCTCAGGAAATTCGTCTCATATCAAATGGCATAAAGTTACTTTTCTACAAAAATCACAAAATCCTAAATGTATATGTATTTTCGTGTGTTTTAGCTTTTCGCTTGTTAGCTTCTCCACCCGTGACGTACAGCCGGCTCGGCGTGCACTGCTCCCACGCTGAGGTGTCCGACGTCTATGTGACATTTTTTTTATACATATCAAACATAGGTTGCTAGATTATTTTCGTTTGTTAGAAAAAAAAATAGAATAACTTGGATTATTGGACTACTTTTTGTTTGTTGTATCAAAAAATACATAGGGTATCTGAATTATTGCGCGGCAATCGGGGTTGCAGCTCCAGCCGCTCTCCTTGCTCCGCCCCTTACGTCGGCATGTCGGCATTAGCCAGTACAACCCCAATCTGTTATATATATCTCGGCATTTCGTGCTAATACGTTGAGATTCGGATCCTTTTTAGAATAAATTTCATCAAAGTATATTTATAGAAAAATTATAAAATATCAAAATAAAAAAAGCCACACCTCCTATATGTAAAAATCTCATTATGGGTGCACCTATTTACTATTTAGATATATATAAAACACTTGGCTTGCAAACAGGCCTGAGTAGTTGCAAACAGGGCCATAGTCTTTGGGGAGGTTAGGGTTTGGAAGTAGTTCGTTTGGCCCATTTTCTCCTTCCCCAAGCCCAGCCCATTTTCTCCCGAAGCCATGTCTTAGCATGGCGCCGTCGACTTGACAACACCCTCCGGCCTCCACCATGGCGCCGCCGCGAAGCCTTGCCGGCGCCGCCATAGCTGCCGCCGTCGGCGCCGCCATTGTCTTCTCAAGTATTATCTCTTTCTTCACTCACCTTGTCGTCTCTAGCTCAAACTATCCACCACCTACCTATCCTCCTTGACTGACGTGGCCATCTTACAGACTTGCTCTACAGGCGCAAATGCGCCCATCTTGCCGCGCGTGTCCGCGAGGTAGAGGCTTCTCTGGCGGCTGCTGATGAGAAGGCCGCCGCCGAGCGCCGCGGCAGAGTGCGCGCTCAGCAGGTGAGGTCGGTGCCCCACGGTCCCGCAAGTTTTCGCGTGTTCGAACTTGCACTTCTCTTTGAGCTGGGACGTATCATCAGTTTTATGCTGCCGAATCTCTCTCTTGTTGCTTGCAGTCGCTGAGGAAGGCTCTGAGCCAGCTGGAACCCTGCTCCGACGAGGCGAGGTCGCCCAAGGCCGCGGCCCCAGCATCTTACCCGATGGCTCCGATCGGCAGTGTCCAGTCCTGCTTCTCCACTAGGTCTGATTACATCGATTTTGTTTCCATTTCTCACGCGTTGTTGCATTCAGTCAAATTTGAATCGTCACCGACAATGATTGCTATGGGGCAGTCTTTCTGACTGGCAAATTGATCAATCAATCCATGCTATTGGCCAAAAACTTGTGTTGCCTTATTGACCCTATAATCCCAGGAATGGTACACCGAGGCAGCCTTTGGTGGTTACACTGGCCAGGGCGACTGTGGTGCTTGATCCAGCTCGCGTCCCAGCAGCAGCGCTGGAGGGACTAGCTAGTTTCTCACATTGCTGGATCCTTTATGTTTTCCATCTGAACACTGATCTTGATAAAATGTGGAAAGATCCTGCTAGATCCAAGCTAAAAGCAAAGGTATGTTTTGTTCTCAGTCCTTCATTTGTTCCTTTTCTGATGAAAGCAAATATTCTTCTGAATGTTATAGTGGATATGGGTGAAACTAATGAAATCTTCTTTTTCTCTTGGAAGGTAAGGGTACCGAGATTGAAAGGGGGCAAGATGGGGGTTTTGGCAACTAGATCGCCACATCGGCCTAATCCAATTGGACTCAGCGTAGCAAAGGTAAGAATTATACAGTCCAACGCTTCTCATATTATATTCTGTGACCTCTGTAGTACAGTGGTTGAAGTGTCACCTGCAATGGTTCAACGTCTGTCTTCCATTGTTATTGCTTTCTAGGACACATGTAGAGGATATCAACATTAGGATCGAGGAACTGTTAGCATCAAGGTAGACAATAATGATAATGATCATGCTATCTATATGTTGCTTGTTGTGTTATCTATCATGCGAAGAATGGTTTTGCACACATATTTCACCACAGGGTCTTCAGCAGGTGTTTCCTGTGACGAAAACATTACCGTGTCACTTCACTTATAAGAATGGCAACCGATATCTTTGTTTTTTTCCTGATTAATTCTCTCTCTATACAATATTGTGTACTCTATAGTATAAACATTCCTTATTCGTTTATTTGCTATTCCCTAGTTTAGTGATCTTGTTAAGCATGCTATTGCGTTTTAAGGATTTCTCATTTCAATTTTTATAGGTGGAGGCGGTGGATGGGCATGCTGTTTTGCTTTCTGGGGTAGATTTGGTTGATGGCACGGTACCACCTTAAGCACTTATATGGTCCAACATTATACAGAGGATTAGTATAACTAAACTCTGTCGGCAGTGAACTCACCCTAATACATTAATCCCCTATCAACAGCCTGTGCTTGATATTAAACCATACCTGCCATATTCTGACAGTGTTAAAGGTGCAGTTGTTCCCAAGTGGTTAGAGGTATGTACAATATTGCATCTCAGTTTCTCCAGACTGTAAATTCATTTCTCTCATCAGTTCGAAATAAGGTTTCTATTTTTTTTTCTGGACCTTCATTCCACACAGCAGTGGACGCTAGACATCGTATGATGCTTGATGGTGGGCCTTGTAGACTGACAAAGTACTACTTATTATATCTATAAATCTTCATAAATTGGCACTGCCCCTATCTGACTAAAAGTAAAAGGATTTGTAGTTGGTTTGGTGCTTTACCTTTTAGACAGTTCTGAATCTTGGTAAAACTTTTCTGCTGTGATGTGGAGTTTCGAATGATACTTTAGAGTAAGATTTGGGTACTGAAAGAAAAGTTTGTCTCATTACACAGAGCTCACATGCAAGATCTCATAGTGTTGTCTATCTTTTGCCAATGCCACAATCAAAGCTTCCTTCATTGTTCACCAAGTGTAATGTTGAATATTTGTCGAAGCAGGTTGATGGTGCATTAGGTGTGGAGTCTGTCCATTTTTCTGAACACTTCATTTCTGCACTCCGCACCTGCTGGATGCACACAGTAAGTGATACTGATGTAAAAATAATGATAATAAATCTTGTGTGCTGAGTAGCAATTTAACTGCCGTTATTTTTCAAAAGAGAAAGTATCACAGTAGGTCAACTGTCGATAAGAAAATGGCTTACAAAAATCCATTTATTTGTTTCAGCAAAAAGAGTCGTTCTACGCTTCAGCAGACGAGTTTCAGGATCTGATCAAGCAGGTCCTCTCCTGGGACATCAGGTCGATCTCACAGCGGATCCGCCCCCATCAAGTGAACATTGAAGCCGATGCCAGCGACCACTGTGGCGAAGACCCTGATGATGGCCGCGTGGACGCAGGGGGCTGTGGCGTCATCTACCACCTGCATCTTGAAGGCATCGATGTGTCCTACAGAATGGATCAGGGCTCCAACATTGTCATTGAGGACGCTGCCCTCCTTTCCAATCTCCGGAACCAGAACCGGCATGGTTACTTGTCGTGGAGGGATAAACTGAGCAGCAGCGTTCTGTAGCATGCCCATTCGACCTGTCTGCGTTTTGTTATCCTTTGCAGGAGTGCGGTATGCCGTGATGCTGACGGATTTGAATGTGTTGTTGTCTAATCTCTGAATTGAATTTGGAATGTAGTAGAATGTTACCCTCTGTTTTTGGCAGGAGCTGTAAACAAACTCGTTCTGAAAGAATTGAAGTTGGAATGCAGAATGTTTTTCCCCTGTTTTTCGCGGGAGTCGTAAACAAACCCATTCGGACTTTCAGATGTTTCACTCGAGCACGAGCCTTTGGTCCGCCGGAGATGCAGGGTCGCCTGTGCAAAATGCCCCTGGTTGCCGTTTAATTATAAAATTTCATATAAGCATGATATTGGTGCGAACACTTTGGGGGCACGGACAAAGATCGATTGGATTTGTGCGTGGATCCATGGCCCGCTACTATCTCCCTCCTTGGCTCGGCCGCCAGGGCGCCAGGCCCTATCAGGCTAGCACCAAACTCCTCACTCCTATGCTTTGTCTCCCACACCATGGAGACGTGGGGTGAGATGAACATGGAAATGGTGCGTAGCCGTTAGCGAAGGTGTAGAGCCGCAGGTGGTGCGGTGTGACTTGTGAGCCTGGTGCAGCCCTGCAGCGCAGGTATTCATTCCTGTCTTTCTTCCCGTGTAACCGCGTTCTGGGATAAGAACCGCTGCTTCAAAGGCATTTGTGCAAGATTGGTAATGGGATAAATTAAAAAAATTACATTTATGGACGGAGAGAGTATAAATCTCCATTGTTGAAATAACTCATTTTACTAGTAGCAAATACTACTACCTTCTATTAAAATATGACGTTCTTCATTCGAAATTAAATAAAAAAACATTCATGGAGTGCTCGCCAATTTTCTCATAAAATAAAGTCGTCTTTGATGAAAACATGATCAGCAATCATATGACCAAGGCCCAATAAAAGATAAAGTTGCAAGTCCAATTGGTATTGGAGTCCAATTCAATCTCGAGGCTACTTCGGACTGCAGGAATATACCTCACGAAAACGGACACCCAGACCACAAACATGCTCCATTTTATGCGATCCATATATGCATGGAAAGATAAAAATATAAACTTTCCAATGGAATCGGTTTCACCCTTTTGGACTTAGGAGTCGATGGTGCCAGGGTGCTGCGACGCCGGTTTTTGGGCCCGACGGCCTTGTACGCCCTCGGGTTGCTCGACCACCCCCTTGACCACCCTTAGACTTCCGTATATAATCAGTAGCCTGTCATTGGGTTAGGATTTGTGTTTTGCTTAGATTACTCTATCGTTGAATAGTTTCTCCGTTCAAAAATACTCCTGTTTATGAAACACCAATTCGTGAGATTAATTCTTTCTATTCACAATTTTAGTTTGCATCTACTGTGTTCTTGCTTGTGTTCTTCGATTCGCAGGCAGGGATAAGCATTCGTGGTGAGGTCAATTGTGTGTGCACGGTTGATAACCCAAGGAGACGTGGTGCTACAATTGCAGGGTTCGAATCGTATTGATTGGAAGCCGGGTTGTGTGTGTCATGTCTCCACCAAATCAATAGTTATCTCCACCTGACGGAAGATCGGGCACTCCCACGTCCCCATTAGTCTCGCTTGGCCCTGCCCCGCCCCCACTGACCAAACCCTGCCACTGCCAGGCCCTTCAGACACTATGCTACCCTTCATTATTTTACTAGTTATGTGTCTATGCGTTGTAACTGCAGATAAAATACATATCTCGGCAAATTCTACTAACCAAACACAATAGAGAAGCATCAAATTCTCAAAACAACAAATTGTTCGTCACATGAGACAACATATTGCCAATTACCGAAAAACACCGAAACCAAACCCATTAACCGTTATCCCATCCCTGCTCTTCCCCTCTCCCTTCCCACTCTCTCTTTCTCTCCCTCTTTCTACGGCGCTCATCATGTTGCGACAGGAGAGAGATACTTTTTTTTTCTCGAACCACGTAGAAGAGCTGCGCGTCATTTCATTAAGAAAGTAAATAGGAAGGCCCTGGGAGAAAAGAGTCCCCCACGGCCAAACAGTACAACAACACCATCTTTATACAAAACAAAAGAGAACCACGAGACCGACCACATCCTCCAGGAGCCAACACTTACGGCTAAGTCCTGGAGGGCTTTTGCCGCCGCCAAACACCACAAGTGCCCCTTGGCAGCTACAACCTGAATTACCAACTGCGCATACGGCTTGACATTCTAAAAAATGCAAGCATTCCTTTGCTTCCACAGCTCCAAGAAACTAGAATCACCAGGGAGTTAAAACCTTTTCGCATCACCTTAGGAAGGGAGCTAGAAGCTCTACACCACCAGGTTTAACCTTTGCAGCACTATGGTCCAGACCTCCCTGGCCAACACACAAGACGAAAGGACATGGCCAATAATGACATGAGAAATACTGACTAACACATAAAAACACAAAGAAATATTGACTAACACATAAATTCATAAAGAAGCTAGAAATACTGACTAACACATAAAAACACAAAGAAGCCGTCACAGTGATATGGCTACATATGTGCAATTAACTTATTTAGATTGCCTTAAAGTTGGAAAATGTCTTGTGTTTTTCTCCTAAAAATTTCAAATAATATTACAAACATTTTGCTGATCTGTACATCCACAATATGCACGCATGACGATCAGTCTGTACATCGAATAGGTAATGGAACTGATTTACATGTATTTCTTGAAATATTCATTTGCTTCGGCCACCAGATGATCATCATCCCACTCGTCGCGATAACTCTCAGGACGAGCTTTCTTGTTCTTCGCATTAATAGCGTACATCTGCTTCCTCCATTCTTCGACCGGTGGATGACCACATTGTGCAGCAAGCCAATCATCATACTCAAACTGCACACAAAGAGTGTGTATCAAGGGAAGTTCAAACATATTCTCTGTGAAATGTCAATATAACAGTGTATGGTCAGTCACAAAACTTAACTAAGTATCGGCAAATATCTCTAGGCTACCTGATAGTTTGAAAAGTTATGAGTGTATCTCTTAGGCCACCCCCGTGCTTCTAGTTTCGAGTAGAAGGCTTTCACATCTCCCATCATTTTATCTTTAGACGGAAGCACGGTCCGTCCTGCTAAAACTCCAGCGACCCACTTGCTTTGTAGTTCAAACAGTGGAAAAGGAATAACCTGGACGAAACAGACTCAACAGAGGCTGAAAGGTTTCAGATCATAGGGCATCACGAGGTAAACTACACGTGCATCAGAAGTTCAGAACTGACAGGCAGCTATTTTGAGCAAAACTGACCTTCCATGGCAACCCGATGAAGGACAGTTGAGGAGCCACTTCCGGTGGGAAAACATGCTTGTATAGTGGATCAACGCAGGTTGTCATCCACAGTGACAGTGCTATCATCTCCAAGGAATGGGAAGTCATACAGGTATCTAGCCAACATAGGAATACAGGAAACACATGATGAGCTTCAAACAATTAGCACAAGATGGCATGCTTTTTTTAAGGAGTGGGAGTCCAGGGATTTGCAGCAAGGATCTATACCCAGTGCAGTGCATGATGACATCAGCTTTGATTGAACTGCCATCCTGGAACACCACACTGCCATCCTCCAGCGCACGGTCTATCTGCAGCTTGAGCATTAGTTTTGCAACAGTACTAACCGTGGCAGCTCTTCCAATAGACAAAAGCTACCATATCTTGGGTCGTATACCATGGAATGGAGCCACAGATTACTGTAGCCAGGCTGTTTCTCGCAGGTATCAGCTGGCGCTGACCTGTCCGCAATATGGACCTCTTTCGCAGTGGTGGCGATGTCCCTTGAAATGTCAAATGCACTTGCAGAGGCCCCAATTATGATCACTACCTATCGTTGCAACGGATAGTCTTCATTAACTATGGAAATGTATAAATGGGAGTGCAGATCACCGAGAGAAGAACACACACCTGATCAAGGAATGGCTCTGGTACACGGTAATTGTGGCTATGAATCTGTTTCCCAGGCCAAGCATTTACCCCTGCCAAACTTTGAAAGTGTAAGTAATTAACCATCTGAAATTTGCAACGGCTGTAACTATTCATTTCATGGATGATCGAAGCATTGCAATTCACACAGGAAGTCGTGGAGTTACAGGTTATATGCGGCTTGTTGCAGAACATAACATATCCATGTTTCGGAGCTCACGCGATCACAAGTTGTATGGTGCCCCCAGGAATTTACCTGGAATGGCGGCGATGCGCGGCACCGTGTAGTGGCCATTGCAAACCACGACGGCGTCGTAGACCTCCTCCTCACCGGTCCCCTTGTCCCCGAGCTTCCTCGACGTCACAGCCCACCTCCCGCCGTCCTCCCTCCGCACGCTGACCACCTCCGTCTCGAAGCGGACGAGCTGGAGCAGATCGAACCGCCGCGCGAACGCCTGCAGGTACCGAAGCACCTCCTCATGCTCGGGGAACCTGCGGGGGTCCTCGGAGCCCGCGGCGCCGGCGGCGAAGGGGAAGTCGAGGAAGCCCATGGTCTCGCGTGGCAGGTTGGTGCGGAGCGACGCGTAAAGGCTCGAGTGCGTGGCCGCGGCGCCGAGCGGGTCCGAGGACGTGGCCGGGGGCGTGTAGAGCCAGGTGCCCCCCACGGCGGCGGCGCGCTCGAAGACGACGGGCGCGTGGCCCTCGCGGCTGAGCTCGCGGGCGGCCGCCAGGCCCGCCGCGCCGGCGCCGATGACGGCGAGGCGGAGGGAGGCCGACGGCATGGGGGGAGCGGGAAGTGGAGAGCCGTGTGGAGTTTGGGGTACGGACGACGAGTGGGTCTCGCTTCTCTTCTTCTTCCAGCCGTCAGTTCCGGATTCCGGAACATACATATATGTGAGCCTGGATTAAGAACTCGAGATGTTGATGGATTGGTGCGGATGTATTATGGTTCCATCAACTTCCGTCGATGCAGCGCAGATGTTCGACGGAATGCCAACAAGAGGATTATGTCCTTTTCTGGGTCTTATACTTTTTCTTTGTATGTTTCATAGGATGCGGATTTTCTAAAACAAGTAGTGACTGCGATTTGATACCGCAGCGACTTTCAGTGAGATCAATCTCTGCATAGGCAAGTTTTAAGCTGTTACCAGGATTCCCGACTGATAGTTTGGACCATGGTAATGCCAGTTTATTCACAGGAGACTCTCGACTCCTAGGCTTTGCTGAGGTCATTGGCATTAGGGGTTGCTATCATTGTAATCTAGTAGTAGTAGGGAAAAAAAATTCTCAACTTCAGATTGATTCTGCTTGGACAGTGCTTGGTTCACCCGTGTGAATGACAGATGAACCATCGCACACATCTGTGCTTGTCCGAGTATTGCTGTCAGACACCTGTTCTGAACCATTGTGCTCTTTCAGCGGGCTGTTTTCTTCTGTGTCTCCTCTAAGGTTGTCATGCTCCTCAATTACCGCTCCTTGATTTCCTTCTGGAGGCACATTATTTTCTTCATTTGTTCTGTTTCTTTGTACCTGCTGGTTATCAGCTTGCGTTACTGTTGTTGATTTGTGCTGCTTTTTGTAGGTGTGGATTATCAATGCTATCAAAAGAGAGGAAGTAGAAGCAGCTCCAGTTAGGATGAACAATCCCCTAAAGTTGTCAAAGGTGAGACTGCTTGAACCAGTGATGGGACCCACATTCTTGCAGTCATTTTGATATCCCATCCATTTTTTCTCGATTTGAATCATAGCATCTCCCCCTGTTACATTCAGGATTGCCTTTGAGATGTCACTGAGTAGAGGATTTCCTTTCGCGAGTGCCTGTGCAAACAATGCAGCCATTTAGCAATTGATACGCAGCAGTGTCCATGTCTTGTATTATGCAATTATGGCTAATTAATACGTCATTTTTGCTTATGTCTTGACTCTACATATTTTTGACGGGGAACAAGAATTAACTGGCAGTATAAGGACAAGAAAACTATACGATGTTTGTCTTTCACATGAATGCTAACTGCGATGCCTTTTTTTTTTCTTTTTAATGCGAATAAACTAAATAATGAATTCATTCATTTTATCTCTAGAGATGTCACATATCCAAAACCTGCAGCTTTATAAATTCAACTCAAATCAGTGCCAAAGAAGCATATTAAATGCAATTCAACTCACATATCCAAAACCTGCAGCTTTATAGATTGGTCCGACCATAGTGTAACCTTCGCAGTGATTTGCAAGGAACAGTTTGATGTATGGAACTTCATGGACGAGAGCAGCAATACCATCATTGCTGCTTCCACTTGAAAGTGCATTGTGAAAATCATCTGGGGTATCATAGGGCTTGATCCTGGATCTATCAAAACCGAGTTCTTCCAAAAGTCCCTTGATATATGAGCCACGATGGTATCCTACATTTTCTCCACCTTTTAGGAGTTCTTGGATATCATTTACAGTAGGTTGCAGCTGTTGTACAGTCAACATTGAAGTCAAGTTCGCTGTGTAACTTGATGTAAGTACCAGAAGAAAACACAGCCACACAATCATCACTATCCGAGATAGAAAACGTTCCACAATCTCTTCTGCAACAACTATGATAAATGAGTTAACGTTTTTAGCCATCTCAAATGCAACTTGATAGCTGCAATATATACATCAGGTCTGTTCACTGGTGTAAATATTCCTTGATATTGTGTAGCAAAAATATTTTGCATCATCTCCCTTTTCTTGCCTTGCTGAATACTGATAGTACAGAGTTACTAAACATTTATTAGACATAATATTTATTCTTGTGAAAGCTGTTTTTTATGTTCATAAAAATGAATAATACCAGTTGCCTTTTATGATGCTAGTTGTAGCTAAAAGGTTTTGTCAACTGTTACTTTCCAACTGTACTTTGCTATGCTGGCTTACAGCATGTACTGCAAGGCCATTTAGCAGATTAGAATGTCACATTATTTTTCTGTAATAAGAAAATTAGTAATAAGTAACTAACGTTACTACGTACTTGCTATGGCTATTTAGTAAGGATGGTGTGTAGTGTGTGTCCTAACTGTAGTCACCTAGCTACATCCTTTCCTTAATCCTTACCCAGAATCAAGATCTCACAAATAGGTTATAAAGAGTTCCATTATGTTGTGAAATTTCATTTTCTAAAGTTAGATCCGTGTTTAAAACATAAAAAGGTGGAATAAGATAAGATCCAAATATGTAGTAATCTTGCTACTAGATTGCAGTTAGTGGATATACTCAAATTGCAGAACAAAAAATGTAGAGAACAGTGTTTGTGACTTATGGATATAACACTTGTGAATACCTGGTCATTTTGGATAAATAATTATTTTTATAGCATTTATTCAAAAAAAAAAACTTAGCAGTAAATAATTTCAGTTAGAAGAAACTGGTTAGCATTGCGTCAGGGCTAACAAGTAACAACATAGAACAAATCTGCCTACATGGTCTTTCTTATCTGATTGAAATTTGTAAATTCTTGTTGTTTTAAGTTTCCTACTTTGATTAAGATAGACCCAATCCTTATCTGCTTGTCAGCCACCAGTGTGGAGCTCTGATAGTTACATTAGCACAACAGGGTTACAAACATCCCATGTAGATTTTGTTGATTTATACTAAATGTTGTATTGAATGCTATTTTTTGGTGAGAAATACAAATGTGATGAGTACTCAACTCTTTTCAAATAGGGCGAAAAAAATCATAATCCCAAGCTGTTTGGAAATTGGTCCGCGAACATTCTCATTGTTGCCTAGAAACTCCAATGATAATACCACTACACCAGTGTAGATAAAGAATACAATGCTCCCAAGCCACATGCCAGGTGTTAGTGGCTTCAAGAAAATCCAAGTGTTCTTGTTTACACTGTCCCTGACAGGAACAACCAGCGCTATCCCTGATTCTGTGTATGGCACAGTAAAGTCAGCGTAGAATGTTCGGTTATACCTGATTGTTATATCTCCAATTACTATATCAGTATTCCTGCAAAGCGTTAAAAAGAGAGTTAGGATCATGCATTAGGGATTTCCATTGGGTTCAACTACACTCTATAGTTTAGGATCATGCAGCTGATGTTATTGCAACAAATGTGACTTAAGACATTTAACCCTGGAGAACTATATAGCATCCTAATGTTCTCTGTTATAATAAACAAAAATGTGCAGAATTGTATCAGTGTACGTGACAAACGATGTCAAGTTGGCTGTTGCAGTGTTGTTTCAAGTCTCCAATGGTTTACTGCTTACTAAAGAAAGTCAAGTAGGAAGTATTGATGTCCTAAACTTATTTGTACCTTAAGATAAACTTGATAGACAAAATCATCGTAGCTTCTGCTACTTGTATCCTCTGGAGAGCCAAATAATACATACTCATAAGGCACTGCATATGGAAGTCTCTTTAGTGCCTCTTCAAACACATCAACTGAAAGGCCAGTTGCTTTAGTTGCACCTGTGATTTGATCCTTCTCAACCTTTATAAATTGTTGATATCCACTTGAGCGTACACCAACTCGAAGTTTCTTCCCACTTGCAGGAACCTCAAAGCCTCGAGGTATTTCTATGGATTCTCCTGGCCAGATCACAGGATTAAGATCTGGCAGTAAGCTTGATTTTTTTGTTGCTGATTGTGATTGATTTAATTTTCGTGAAAGTCCATTTTGTGCAGTCCAAAATCCTATTTCTCTCCATCCTCTCCCAATTATGTTTATTATTTGAAATGTTGATACAGCCAGCTGCCTATCTGAAAGGTCAAATCTGCCACTCAAACCTATAAATTTAGCCTGCAAGATTTCCTTCAAGAGTTCTGAACCATGACTAAATGTTTCCAAGGCTTCCAAGTCTGTTGGTTTTTGTTTGGATATTGGTTTACGAAATGTGACATTGGCACGTCCAACCTTTTCTGCAGCTTGTGCTATTGCCCAGATTGTATCGTAGCTCCAGAGTCCAAATATGCTTAGTTTTAATGGTGGATCGGTTGGGTTGTCAATTTGGTACCTCACATTCCACCTTGTAGTGAAGTTGTTCAGTTCTGTTGATACAGGAACGTAAAAGTGGACACCCAAGGCACCGTTCATTGATTCCACAACAGAAGGATGCAGAGAATCAATGAGATTAGTTACTCCATCAGTTATGATCCATGCATATCCTTTTTCCATCATTCCTAGTTCTTTTGCCTTTATGAAGAGAGTGGAAGCCAATGCCGATGACATGTGCACAATATAGACCCTTGTTTGCATTGTCATCAACTTATATAGTTCTTGGGTAATTTGTTCACTGGTTACTGAAAGAGGAATCACACTGCGGTAAGGAACCTGCACATTAACTTCTTGGAGGACATCGATAAGGTATGGTATGAAACCTCTACCATATTCAGTGTCTTCGTAGATAGGAACCACCATTCTCCATCCATAGGCCATAATTGTCGAGGCAATGCAACTCACTTGTGCTGAGTCATTTAGTGTCGCTCGGACAAAATATGGAAGATTTCTAGGGGATAGAGTTGGGCTTGTTGCAGTGAAGGAGACGATCGGAACATGACTTTTAGCTCCGAGGTCTGAAATAAATATAGCTTGTGAAGATTTCTCAGGACCAATGATCGTTTCTACATTGTAATTCTCCAACAAGTCAAGAGCTGCAGAATAGCATCCAAGGATAAACTTTGATAGACACTCATCATTATAAATTAAATATAGTAATCATTATAAATATAGATTATTGATGCCTGCACTGTCGAAATAGGCTGTTTACTGAAAATATGCTACTTAAAACATGTTAAAAAGTGAGAAATAGGTAATTAAGGCTTACTCGTCAGTTGCCACTATGGTTGGTTGATTCAAAGATATAGTAGTTTATCTTCCCCATACCATGCTAGGTGTTGTGGCCTCTCAATGGCTGTATTCCAACTGGTGTTTGACTTTTATATACATAAAATTAGTGTTTTCCACTGTATCGATCTCATGAAGGGATACATTGTCCCGGAAATGTAAAAAATTCACAAGTAATTGTTAGCTAACATTACTGCTAGCAACTGTAAACTTAAACGTGGATACTTAAAGTTGACTTTTGTCCTTAGTCCAAATGACCGAAACAGTTTCGATACTCACTGCTTGCATAATCCGGTGTTCACAGTTTGTCTATTTTCTACATTGTTGGGGGGCCTTTTCTCTAGGTATACAAGTACATCTGGTAAATACTATTTTCACTAATTCTAGATCTGTCATTAGTTAATGACTTCAAGTATATACTATCAAGAATCACATCACCGACGAGTTCTGAGCAACCACAGGAAATAAGTCATGGTCGAACACCTTTTCAGCTAGGCATGTAACATCATACGTCTTCATTAAGGTGACAAAACTTGCCCATTTTGTCCAGATGCAATCCCAATGGCAAAATGCTTATAGGAACTTTGTCCTGTGGCATCATATCAAGAACAACTAGGTATGACATGGACATTTGTTTTTCTTATGTGATGCAAATATCTTCCTGATCTATTACTGCACATTTTCATGTACGAAAGTTGCATCTCTCCACATGGAGTGGCCAAGATTCGCCATATTTTGTTATTATTTATGTTTATCGTTCCTTTTTCATCGACTTTCGATTGCAATGCAAACACTGTGGTGATATCTCATTTTGGCAGCTCCTTTGCATATGTGATCTCTCATGGCCAATTAGTCGTGCTGAATGAAGATGTATCTACTTATGCTTTAAAATAAAGGGATTGTGCAGAGTTGAGCAACATCGCGTGCAGCATAGCATTGAGCAGCACAAAATTAGCATGTAAATGCAATGGACTCGTAGCAAGGTTTTAGACATCTACCTTGAGATGCAGCCTGAACATCATCGTTCTTGGAATCCCTGATGTGGAGGAGAAGCTTTGTGCTATAGTTTTGGTGTTCAGCATAGAAGTCCTCCAGAGCCAATGTGATGCTGGTAATTGCTATTTTCCCGACTAAGGACCCTAAATCAAGGATGACTCCAACATGGACCTCCTGTGTTCCTCCAGAAGAATTTTGTGCGACGGCAGTTTCAGCTAATAGCAGGAGGAGCAAAATGATTCTGTTTCCTATCACCATTTGTGGAGCTGTGATGTTTGCCGAATCTACTAGTACCCTCTTAGTTATCAGTTATTCAGACTGTTCCAGTAGCCTCTTTCCAAGGTGTTTCTGCTTGCATAATGAGCTTATTTAGTTTGTACACTACAGTGTTGCTTCAAGCTAGGCAAATCACTTGAATAACAATGGTGGTGGTGATGACATTTGACAACCTATTGAGTTTTTCTTTGTTGCAAGCTGTCATTTCTAGACCATGTATTAGTTTATGCTTTTACTAATAACTTATCATCGGTAGTTGATCATATAGAAAGGACTGCTGTAGTTGACATTCGTTCTCATTCGAGCTGGTTCTCACTGTCAATTTGTCTTCTCAAAGTCAGTTGCTTCTACTTTGCGACATTTTGTTGGCAAGTTTGACGGTTGACTTGATGGAGGGAAGTCAAACGTTGTATGCTGTTTTGATTGGCTCAATATGATAGTATTGTTTTCATCAACTGGGTTTTGATACTGTTTACTTTCGCAATCAGTGGTAGGTGCGATTTTATACCGGGAGAGGAAGTCACGCATCTGATCTGGCCATTGTAATTCAGTTCTATTTGTTGGTGCAACGGTGTAATGTGGAATTTCAAGGCAATGGGCGGTTACCTAGATTAACCAGAAGTTTAAGGGAATGAAGTAAACATGCAGGTTTATTTATTTTGGGTCGATAAGAATTGGACTGTTCTTCACATATCAGAGCCTCGTGAGCCTGCACTTCTCGTTCTCCTGCTCCTTAGCTTGGTCTTGGGCTCTTCACTCTTGCCAACTTGCCACCTACTTCTCAGTTGATCTTATTTCCCCTTCACAGAGATCTGTTCTTGATGTCGAACACGTCGGTTATGACTTATGCTCAATTCGAGTTAGTTGTTTCATCTCTCTCCTCATCCATCCTAGCCATGTAGAGTATTTGGCTTTCTGTCCGAGACTTGTGGAATGCATCTTGGCTATGGAGGACAAGATGTGCGGATCCGAGCTTTCAATAAAAACTGAAAAGCTGGGAGTAGGTTGGCCTTTGGTCTAAAAAACGAATTTCCAAGTGAAGTTAATTGCAATATT